>JASVER010000047.1:2571809-2676272 GCA_030449065.1 Oceanodroma leucorhoa | reverse complement strand
TTTCCCTCTTTCCCCATGAAAACAAATACATACTGATTCTACTTCATTAGTAATACTTTCCCTTAAGGATTTTGGGTCTAGTCCAATGTTCTTGGAGGTCAGCATAATTCTTTTCAGTGACTTCTATGGACTTTTGACATACTGCATGCATTATTTGCTGTTCCAAAAGTATGTAATAAGTATACATGGCTGCTGTGGTTAGAAAGAATGGCAGACAAGATGGGTGGGAAAGAGGTTCTGCATTTTCAAATTAAGGTAACTGTAACTAATCAACCCAACATTTCTGTCCTTCTCCTAGTCTCCTTTTCTTTTACATCTAACTCGCTAGACAGAGTAAGGCCCAATTGAAATCAAAGGAAGTTTTGCCATTTTTTTCATACTAAATCTGATGCTCATTCATCATCTAAATGTAAGGGATGTAAACAGTTTATAAACCAATATGTAAATAGTTCATTGCTCATGAAAAATGTTATTAATATGCTTCAGTTTACTATGTATATTTGTTTTTGAGAGCTCCTATCCAAAGCCTGTACTTGTTAATAATGCAGTAAGTCAGGTAGGCTGCTCAAACCAGATGGTGTGAGTGCAACCTGGAACAGATCCTTCAGACTGAAATTGTCTTCTCACAACATATTTCCAGCATAGTTTTTGAAAAATAGGATTTTCCAAGCACTTAAGAAAAACAAGTGGATAATTTGATCATTTTTGTAGTGGACATTTGGAAAATTGTTTTTTTCTTAGAAGGAATTAGTGATAATGCTTTTCCTTTTGTATATTAACCAAGAAGAATCCCTGTTCTGAACCTCCATAACTAAGAACAACCGAGCCAAAAAACCTCATACTGTGCCTTATCCAACTAGCTGAAGCGTATTTCTCAGTTCTCTTCTGCAGCAACAAAATTCATGTGATCAAATACAGAGCACTGTTATTGGTTTCACATCATCATCATCATGTTGGACATACAAGATTTACACTGCTGTGATAAACTTGTGTGGATAGGCTCTTTCTCTGGGGGTTTTCAAAAACAGTAATTTTCTCCTTGATCACACTGAACACTCAGGAAACTTAATAAGAAGCATTTAGGCTGAAATTGTAAGCCTTTTAGTTGTGCCTAGCTGTTTGGATCCTACCCATATTTTTGAATTTACAATCTTGATCTGGAATGCTGTGAACTGATTAGCCTTTACCATATGAAATCCACCAGTTAGCTGATGGTCTTATGGAAATCAAAGAAATACTTCCCTTGCTTGTGTAAGGACATCTTCTTGTTCTCCTGAAAAGATTCTCCAAGAGAGTGTGTGTGAATGATTGCAAAGTGGATCAGATTCCACAGCCAAGTTGCATCAAAATTGTGATTCAAGAAATTAAACAGTGGTTGTTTTCAGGAGAAAAAAACAAACAAACAAACAAACAAACAAACAAACTTTGACATTTCAGAGAGTAAGCTTTTTGTTTAATTTTTCTGTCAGACCTATGAAAGAGGAAAGGGTAGCTAAATGGTCAAGTCTCTCAGCAGTACATTTTAAGGTGAATCTGCCTCTGAAAAAAAACAACTCAATTTTTATATGTTTTCAGTTAATCTGAAAAAACCCCAAACGATTCAGATTAAACCAAAGAGACTTTTAAATTTCTTTTTACAAAAAGGAAACACTAAAAGCACATTCCTTCATGTCAAGTAGAATGTTTCATTCACATCTAGTGAAATGCTTGTGGAAAAAAATCAAGAAAAGGGGCTGAATTTCTGAAAGAGTCTGCTGATCCCTCTTACCTCATCGGCCAGTGGTTAGAGCATTCACCGGGGTGTATGACATCCTTCCATCCTGCAAACTACAAGCCTTACAGCTTTGATTCCTTTTGTTGGACATGCTACTTTTTGCACTGAACAGCAAAACGTTATTGTGCCAGGCATCAAAGAGGTAATAATGACTCCATAGCCTGACTGGCTTCCTACAAAACAGGTTGGTGCCTGTTCAAATTGCTGCCGAGAATCAATGCCTGCCTTGTCCAAATAAATTTTCAGCTATGCCATATGAGCAAGAATTCTAACCAAGACTGAGTGAGGAAAACTTACTCGAGTAACCACCAGCCTGTGTGGCTGAACCAGCCTTCAGCAGAACAGAAGATAAGGGGTCAAATTCTTTCCTAAAAGGACAAAGCTGAATCTACTTCTCCTGTTTCCTAGGAAAATGCTCTTTCTCTGGCTGATTCCCGAGAGGGGCAATATCGACAAAACTGAATTGGTTAAATTTAGGCAAATTTTGCAAATAGTTTCAGGTTCATCACAATCATATTTCAGGTTAATTTAATGTTGGCAAAAATTAGTTTTTCCAGTTGTGAGTTATTTCTGTTGGTTAAGAAACTAAGAGGTTTAGCTACTTGCTAGTACACAATATCTAAACAGAATACCTTATAGTAGATCTTACAGAAAAATATAACTGATGTAACAACCAAGAAATAATTAGTCAGCTACTGTTAATGATTTATCTGTTGCAGTCTGAAGTAACTATAACAACTAAACCAACATGATTTCCTCTATTCTGACAAGCATTTAAAAGCCTTATGGCTTTTGAGTTAGGATGCAGATTCATATGCAGCTAGCATCAAAAAAATGTCTGTTTCAAACTATAGAAATATACAGAAAGTATGAGTGGGTCTTCTGAAATGGTTTCAGGTACTTCTGTGAACTCCAATTAGGCCTTGTTAGAAAGGAAAAAGTCATGGCTTATAAAGAGTAATAGAAGGACAAGAAAGAACKGGAAATGTGATGGTATTCGAGAAACAGATGACAATGACTGGGATTATATTATTGGGACTATGTAAAAGGGATTTACTTTATGACAAAAACTCTGAATAGCAGATAGACTTTCTAATATGTAAAAAATTGAAAACATAATCTGAGTAATGAAATTTGAAAAAATGCCAAATAGCATCAAAAAGAATAGAAACAATTTTTTTTTAAATGGAACATTTAGCCAAGTAGTGTATTGTTTGCCCTAGGAGAACATCAAAGCAAATACTACTGCTGATTTTAAGAAAGATCTTGATAATTTCAGTATCCATAGTTTTATTTGTATTGTAATATGCAGTTTAAGATAATAATGAAGATAAAACAATACTGTGCTTGTGGCTTAAACTGATTATTAACAGACTTGAGAAGGAATATTTTGCTTGTGGTAATGTACCATATAATTACTTAATTATATTTCTTTTATTCTTCTGAGACACTTGGGGTGGAATACTACTAGTTTAAGGAAAAAAATGTTGCTTGCTTCCTCACACATATAGTTCTCTTGACTTCAGTGAGAGTATTTATATGATTTGTTTAAATACAGCCTTAGATGCCATACTACTTCCAAAGGATTTCCTTTGGTCTTCTTGTGACTTTGGAGGGACTGCCAGCATTTGGCAGAAATAGGCTGTCTGAGCTTAGAGTCATTATTCCCACCACAAGATTTGTCTCACCTGGTATTAGAAATATGAAATTTAGGCAGCTATTCATAGTTGGTTGTTTAAGCTCCTCCTATAATCAATGGTGAAGAACAACCACTTTCAGAGGGTGATGCTGCTCATCTTAAGATATGTATGTAAGATATATGGGATTCATTGCCCTCTGGGTAAGCCTCACTGTTTTCCAGATGCCTCACTCACCAGCACGTAGAAACTCACTAATGACAACATCAGCATGTCTCCTTAACTGGGAGCTGTGCCATGCATTTGGTGGGCCAACAAAGACAATTCCTACCATGCATTCAATAGTGTGATATATAAATAAAGGCCTGGAATATGATTAAAAGAGCATTATTCAAGTATTACTGTAGTAATTAATATGGATGGTCCTTATCTCCCCTTTACTGAATCATAGACATGAATGTCAAAAGGGACATTTATCTCTCCTGGTTTAATCTCCCACGTAAAACAGAGCCTAGAACTGAGGGACAGAAGGCAGGAATGGACCATTTACTTCTCTCCATAGATGCAGGAACAACAGGGAACCTTGTCTGAACCAGAAGAGTCTACAGACCTTCTATTTCATCCTCCCCTTAAACCACAAAATACCTCAGCATCATGTAATAAGTTTAAGACTACTTTAACCACAAGTTTGGCCACAAGTTAGCTATCCTGGGAAATCACAGCATTGAGAAGACTATCCAAGCTCAAGCTAAAATCTTCAAAAGTTCGAGAATATAATTCCTCCCCTGGAAGTCTGTCCCGGCTTCCAACCATCCTCACTGCTAGGAAAGTGCTCTTCATTTGAGTTTAACAACATTCAACTTCCAGCTGTTAACTTCCAGAAAGGCCATTGTGGTTTCTCCCCAAGAAACAAAGAGCCTTTTAAGCTTAGCTTTTTTGTCTCTCCATTGTAATCAAACCACCACTTAGTCTTCTTTTTCATAATGGGTGTGTCAACACTGACTTCAATGGAAACAGGATTGAGTTGTTAATTTCACATTAGTCACTGAAAATATTTTTCTTATCAGCAGTTTTGCTCCATCACATGCACACTTTAGCTTATTATTGTTGGGCTGCTCACATGCTGGGCTGTGGGTTGACACTGTCTGTTTTTGTTTTGTAGAAGGAAGCTCCGAAGCATTTGTTTTTGGGAAAAACATGCAAAGAATAACACAAATTTCTTAAGCAGAGAGGAAGAAAAACTCAACAGAAGTTAAATCTTGGATCTGTGTAGAGCACAAGCATCCTTTTTAATGTCTACATCTGCCTTCATCTGAACCAAACCTTTCAGAATAGTGGAGCAGTATTTATCTTTGGAAATCACTAATGAAGTCATGTATTTAAAAATAAGTCTGTTTCACTGTTTCTAAGTTTGTAAACACTGACTCAGACAGTGCCTAAATGTGCCTAGGTGGCACATTAGAGATAATCAGGAATGGTAGATCATCAGATACCAAATATAACTGAGACCTGAAAAGAGGATTTTTTAATACCTTTTGTTGCAATAGAGATGGATGCCTCTTAGCAGAAAGGAGACTGCAGACCGAACAAAGGAGACACAAACTGGCATATATTTATGGTAGAACTACAAGTCACAAGGGCAAGGGAGAAAGCTGAGTTACTCTTGTTTAAAGCAGAACCAGGATAACTGAGGATGAGAGAAAATTATTCCAATAGCAAGCTCTGGAGACCTTACAATGGAGAAAAGCTACTGGAAGACAATTTTTATCTTGTGATCTTGCTTTCTTCCTAATAGATGGAAGATATATGTAGCAGGAAAACTATGTCCTCCAAAGAGGTCCCAGAACATGGCTGAGTCTTTAGACAGCTAGGAGGAAGACTTGTGCACCACCACTACCTCTAACTCCAGTTACCAGATAAATGGCAGAATTTAAAATATGTTCATTGCTAAGAAGTGGTTAATGCCTCCTGGGAAAGGAAGTAGACACAAGCTTAGAGCTCAGGAGTTCCATTCTTTTATACTTTACACCAGGTTGGCAATTAATAAAATGCTAACTTTTCACATATTATAACAAATCACTTTCTTCCAAGCTAAATTAAAGGTAAAATTTCTACTATTGAATTTTAGAAGTGCCTAATGTAACCAGTGTGAGAATGATGACCTTAAAGCACTCATGCAGAGATTTAAACAGGAGAAAATGAGGCTGTTGTAATTCTTAGTTTCACTGCAGTCTTTTCTGCTGCTACACATGGTCCAAAACCACTSAAATATTTTCTAACTGTATGAATGCTATGGTTTTGAGTTTTTCTGTGTTGTTTTGGTTTTGTTTTTTTTCCCTGGGAGAGGAAATATCCCTTTTTCTTTTTGCTTTTCTTATAGAACTTACTCCATATTTATTTCCTTGGGTAGGATGAGCACCTGTTCCTACAGAATGAGAGAACAAGGTGAGGGGGCTGGACATCCTGTTGACTCAGCTCTAAGCTCACATACTGCAATCTACAGAAACCATCTGGATAAGTTTGCAAAACAAAGTGTTACCTTACAAAATATATCTTCCTGGCAATTCTGTGGTCTAACTTCTTTAAAATGAATGGTACAGACTGATGAGACTCACYGGCAGTATTCGTGGTAGCTGTGTTGACAGCATTGTCTAAGACAGCTGTCCATCAGGGTTTGGATGGAATATACACAGGGGAATAAAAACAGATGAAACTTTTGGCAATTCCATGAAACAACATTGTGCTCAAGAGCATGCATAGGAGAAGTGCAGCATGAGCTCAGTGCATTAATCAGTATGATTAAAGAGTTACTTTCTGGAGCAGTTCAATGACAATTATTTTGATGGGATAAAGCACCAGATTTTTATTTTATCTTTCTGGTATATATTTAAAATTGTTATCTAATTCCAAAGTATTTTTATTTACTTACAATGTCATTATAATAAATCCAAGCTTGACTATAAAATATAAAGAAGTATGAACATCTCCCTTCATTTAACTTAATTGGGAGCACATGATCAGGTGAGAAAAGATAAACAAAGGGAATACTAGAGCACACAGGAGGAATGAGACATTTACAAAAAGATCCTCTTGGCCAGCTGGAAGGAAAGGGAAGTAGTTTATTCTGTTCCTTTTATATCCTCAGTGGACATAAACTTTTATTCAAATATTTGTTATGCTTTTTCCTCTCCAAGAATACCTGTTCAGTGTTCCCTTCCTATGTTTGCACTACAGTAACTGGGTTTTTGGGATTCTATGGATCTAAATGATTATTATTTGCATGGCTGAAAGTCAATGTGGGCAAAAAAAGATTACCAGACTCTAAGTGGGCAATATAACATTTAGTGAATATGTATATGTCGAATCTAGTCAGTTCTGCATTTATCCTTCTATGAATTGTTTTGAAATTTGGGAAAGGTTTTGAAATTTGAGAAGATTTTTTGTAACCTTCCTTTCAGTGCCAAGGGCCACAGTCCAGCAAACTGGTGCAGGATTCTGGAGTGTAATATAAAGGAAGATTAAAGGGAAACTCCTTAATTTAGTTGAGGATTGGAGATTCCACTGGGCACCTGTTTCTAGAAGAAAGCAGTATTCATTACAGTTTTGAAAGTTTGCTTGACTTCCTTTCCTTACTTTTTGTAGGGGGAGGTAGGAAAGCATAAAAAGAAGGAAAATGGGAGAACATCCCCTCCCAGTTCTAGAATAGACCGAAATGCCTCAGGCTTGTTCACAAGGACTTCTGTGACAACTCCTAGCTAGCAAAGTCTTTCTATGCAATGGCATGTACCCCAAAAATGGGGCAAACAGAGCAGTCTGTTTTTAATGTAATCTTAAAAGATGTCCCATAGCCGTAAAACTTTGATAGGAGAGTAGCTGTAGATAGAAACTTGCCCTAAGATCTTGAACATTTGTATATTGGATTTTGAATTGATCTGTCCCTGGCATAGGGAACCAATGGCAAAGTCTGGAACATGGAGTTGCTCTTACAGAAAAGCCAAGAATTTATGTAGCATTTATGCTGAAGTGTTAAAAAAACCCCACCCTAGGTATACTTTATTATTTTTACTTTAGATTTCTGAGACATGTAAAATAGATATTTTTTTTATATTCATTAGACAAAGTTAGTCAATTCTACAGATTTTCCCCCTTTAGGTTCAGGCATTTGAAACCTGTTTACCTGTGGAAACAAGGGCTAAATAATGCCATGGGCTATGTGTGCCTGCTTGTCTATTGTTCTCTTTATCTCTCATTACTCCCCCAAACATTTAATCTTTGGTGTGAATCTGAACCAAATCTACCAGCTAAGAAGAGAGATAAAAATTCTGAAGTTCCTGTAGAAATAATGAAAATATGTAGCTGGATAGACATCTTATTAATTCCACCCCGAGGGACAGAACTTGGTGTGATGGTGAAAGATTTAATTCTAAGAAAAATTCAATTTTGAGTGTGTCCCTTATCACACATCAAAATTGTCACTCTTCAGTCAAGATTTCTTTCCTCAGGCACATAACAATGTGTGAGCTCCAAATGATGCTTTTCCTGCAGTTGGGAAAGACATTCTCTCCTCTTTTTCATCCCTCCTTTCTTGCCTAGCCTTGAGCTAATTTCACTTCTCCAATGTCTACTCAAGGGTAGGGTCATGCTAAAGCTTTAGTGCAGTTCTTTCAAAGTCTTTCTTTCACTTAATCATGTGACATGAAATAACTAGAAACCAAGCTTCATTGTTTTCAGTATTCAGGAAACAGTTCGTTTTGGTTTGGAACCATTTTGCAGAATAAACTGCATGAAACCGTGTCATCAATTACATTCTCAATATTCCAAGTTGTGTAAAAACTGCATACCACCGCTGCTTCAAGAGTTCTTTGAGGGGAAAAGAAAAATCCCCAATTTTTGGCCTGATCATGATTCTGCAATCCCTATGCAAATGGTGGGATTCATCTTACCTATTGTAAGACTGGCACTTTGACACTTATCAAGAAAAAGAAGTGTGGGGTGTGATTCCTGTTCCTCATTTAGAAATCAAAGATGTCTTTGTTATAATCTATTGTGTCTCACCATCAGCTAAGAAAGGAGGCTTCTCAGATGTGAATGTCTTACTCTAGACAATTCTATGTTTAACAAAACAAGTGTCACCTCAAGGCTCCCATCTTCATGGGTTTAGGGCTCTGCCTGACAAATATAAAAGTGAGGACTGATTTATGGCATTGCTGGTTCACCTCTCTTTTTCCTGGTATCTGTGGAAGTTCTCTGTGGACATAGGGATTTAAGTGGACAAAGGGAGAAGGCATGAGCTCCTGTTTAATGTGGCTTAATATGGGCAGGATGCCATTGTTCCCTCCCTTCCACAAAGACTTTGATGGAAATATGATGTCTCGTGCCTGAAAATATGTTGTCTCCTGCTGATAAATTAATTTCCATCAGACTTAGTGTGTAGTCAGAAAGGATGATGTTATATCAGTCACAGCTTTCAGAGACACTGCCTGAGTAGCTTTAAAAGCCATACTGCCGAGAGTGTGAGGGTCTAGGGAGACCCTAGGAGACACATTACTGGTAACAGAGAATGTTATCACTCACCTCGGAAAAGACCTGGTTCATTTTCTTAAATTCATTCACCCTCCTCCTTTGAACAGGGAAACCTGAGAATTTGCTTTTTCTGCCTACGAGATCCTCGTTCCTCATTAGATCAACTCATGTATTGCAAAAAGCATCTGAGGAAACAACCTGCCCTTTAATATATTTACTAGACTTTATTTTCCTCCCCGAAAGTATATGTTAAACTGCCATCAGAATAGCAGCTATTCCAACTTATGAACATATGAAATTAAAGACAAGCTATGGTGGTTAGCTCTGGAATCTTTACATACACAAACTAGATGCTTTGCTAATTCACAGAGAAGTATTTTTGTAACTAAATACTACTGTAATAAGTCATCTGGTTCAGGTCTAGAAAGTGCAGTTGGAACTGTCAGTTAATGCTACTTAAGAGCACTTGAAGGTGCAATGGATTATTCAAAAAGGCACTGAGCAGTCGTTTCTCTAAGTGCATAGCTGACATTGTAAAAGTTAGAAATGTAATTTGAGAGGTTTTTTGTTAAAAGGATACTCAAATGTGTACTTAGGCTGTGTCACTGGGCCCAAAGCACAGACAATCTCAGACGTTCAAATGCATTCCTAACATAACATTGGCAATCACAAACATTTAGCAATTGCTAAGGAATAGTTATTCACTTGAGTAGGTCTGTGACTTTCAGAATCTGCTAAAAAAATACAAATGTTCAGCCTTCAAACGGGCTGAAAGTACATCTAGTGAATTGAGTGCCTGGTACCATTCTCTGGTCCTGAGACCAAATGACACAGAATGGTCTRTGTCCATATGATGAAAACCTCTTGCCCTGTTAAATACTGTTGTCACATCTATCATACTTACTGGATATGGTCTCTGGGCCTGTTCTAACTCCCAGGAGATAGCTAGTTTGCCCAGGCAAAACCTCTGACTCTAACAGGCTACAACACATTTCAGTGTCCAGAAACCCACCTGCCAATGTTTAACTTACTACTACAGACATAGCCAGAGATCCTTCTTGGGAAGAGCTGGGGCAGCCTGGGCTTACTTGCTGCTTTCATATTTCAGAGGAGGTTTGCATCCTTCTTTATTAGTGTAGTCTGTGAATTTGACAAGAAAACAGTCTATGAATACAGTGAATAAATTAAGACCCAACACTTTCACAGTGTATCAGCAATGAATAATGTCTTCCAGGTGAAAAGAAGGCTGTGGAGACTTAATAAAAAGGAGTCTTTGTACAGCTAAATACGATGAAATAGGTTATAAGCATTTCAGTAAAAGCTTCTAAAAGGAGTTAAATTACCAATGGAAAAAATGTTCTACTTCTTTCCTTTCATTCCTTTTCTCTGTATCATGCTATCTCAATATCAGTATCTACTCGTTTTCATTTTCTAATGTAAATTTACTTCATACATTTTCTAATGACATACAGTACCTTCCTTATTGCTGCATTTTTATTACACAAGTTCAGGTGCTGACTTTGAACTACTCTCATAAACATTGACCTGCTGGCTTCCACATTACAGATTCCAGTGAAAGGGTGAGACAGACTCACATGACCATGGTTTTCATGAATATTTGATTAACCCTCAGGAAGCCAGATCTCTTGAAGACACTAGGCAAGGACTAGCTCTATAGACTTCTGACTGCTTTTGCCTCAAATTTGTTTTGTTAATAACTTTTAAGAACTATAAAAGCAGTGGGGTTGGATGATCATAGTGGCCTTTTCTAGATTCAGAATGAATGAGGCTTTGAGATAGAGAACTAAGAGAACCTGGAGGAAAAATTATTTTTCCCTCCAGCAGAGGTAAATCTATATTACTGTCATTGGTGTGATTGCAGCAGAGGAAGGCAAAATCTGCTTTTGGCATAAAGGCATACATAACATAGCAAAGTCTTGTTACAACACCGATGGATGTTTCTTCAGGAATGGGAGATAGATACTTAGAAAAATCTACCTGTACAAAGAGAAATTAGTACTATACTGTTTTAGAAAAAATTCTCAGAAAAGGGGTTGGTTTCCTTAATTTACTATATTATTTTCATAAAAGACAGAATTATTTCATACCGTGACAGATGAAGTCAAAAAGCAATGCCAAAAGGGCAAAGTGATCCCTAGATGTATAGTCACGGGAACAGAGAGGTTCTGCTCTGTCTGTCTACTACCTGTGCAAAGCTGCTTGACTGCTCTTTCCGGTTCTCTTGATCTCACAGTTCGAAATGGATGTTGATGAACTGTGCAGAATACAAAGAAAACCTGAGACTGAAAGCTATGTATTATTGTAAAAAAACTTCAGAGAACTTTATAAATTCCAAAGGTTAAGTGGTGCCTTGCTTGGACACTCCAAGTCATGGGAGGCACCAAGCTGATAATGAGAGCTCTAAAACAAAGTCTAAAAACAACACAAAGGTTTGAAGTTGAGGCAGGGTACATTCAGAATAGAAATAAGATTTCTTTTTTTAGCAATAAACAAGATCGTTATAACCAAATGGAATAATTCACCAATAGCAGCAGTGAAGTGCCCATCACTAGAATTTCTTCACTAAGTATTGATCTGTTTTTTTCTGAAGTTTTTCACAGAATCTAATCTAAGAATGTCTTATATTGGTTATTTCTGATTTCATAATTCATAACTTCATGAAGAATCACTCAACAGCCAAACAAAGCTCAATTATTAATTTCATTTTTTTTAAAAGTTCTTAAAGTCCATTCAGTGATGGAGTATCTGCATGTTTTGCTGAGAATGTATCTTTAAGTCTCATTTTCCTTTTATTTGTTTTCTTGCCAATCTGAATATAGCAAAAACAGATGTTAAAGGGCTTGAATTTGTGTTTGATCTGAAAACGGGCCAAAAATTCTCCTAACAATGAAAATGACATTCATTAATATTTGCCAAAATTGTTGAACCACACTTGCTACTGTTTGACTCAATTTATTAATAACTGACAAGCACTCCAGCAAGGTTTTCTGGCAAGAATGAAACAAAGGAAATGAGCCAGAACAAGTGTAATCAAGAAATGTAAATAAACTTTAGGATAAAAACATGGTATGTTTGAACTTTGTATGAAATATTGACAGTTTCCTCCAGGAACTCTGCAGGTGGAGGAAGAAACTTGGAGATCTTCTGTGGAGAGGCGGGAAAAAGAAAGACAAGTCTTCACAGGGAAACAATGGGATTGTCTCACCCACTCTATCAAGCTCATGTCATTGCAACTGGCTCAGCACTATGTTCTGGCATTTAGGAGTTACAGACTCTTCTGTGCTTTCAATTAAAAGGATTTTAATGGATTTTAGACAGTACATGTAGTTCTGCAGATAGTGTTTTGCAGTTATTACGCTGTGATGAGACTGGGGCTCAGTCATTAGTGGCTGCATTTTAAAGGCAAAGACTTTTCAAGAGGGCTGGGTCCTCAGCCCAAGGCATGAACTATTACTATTCACCACGATTTGGTCCAGATTTACCAGGTTTTACAAATGCTTCCTGACATCTTGCTGTTGTCATACTCACCCTCACCAATCTGAATTTCTGTAAGAAACTGTAAGTTCTGCAAGTGCAAAAATTCTGATTTTTTTGAAGCTTGCCTGAATGCACAATGAATTTTGCAGCTGGYAGCTAGCTGTAGTCAAGTGTTTTGGGTGTAGTAGTCTGCAATTCACTTTACTTTGTAACTTTTCCCTAGGACTGGATGATATCGCTCCAGAATCCTCCTCTGYCTGTGGCTTACATCTCACGCTCCCTTTTGCTCTGTCAGGCTGGCTTGTGGTATACAACCTGGTAACATCTAGCCCAAAAAGTAACTGTGAAGGGGAGGTACCAGCCCATCTGGGGTTTTGTGCTTGTGATGAACTTACTAATATAAGGCCTGTTTGTAAACTCACAGTTCTGGGTGCTTGGGCCAGCAACAACACTGACTTCAGTGGCACTCTCTCTGGGTAACTCAACAAAGAAAAAGGTCTCAAAGAGATTTTATGGTCCATGTGTCAGCCTGATGTTCTTTAACCTCTTCTATGTTCAGGCTAAGTTTATAGTGCTAAATGAAATGCCCACTCTCTGTCCCTGAAGTCAGCTGACACGGCATAATTCAAATTCTTCTCTCATCCTCCCCCCAAACTAGGAGGCCACATCCAAAGTGCCTGTTGGGACAGGCAAGCCCCACCATCTGGAGGAATGCTTGCTGGTCTGCTCCAAACTCTGCCAGAAGCTCTTTTTTTTGCTGTGCATGGGTCAAACATGGCCAAGCTTAAATCACCTTCAGCCCTAATAGGCAGTAGATAGAGCTAATGCAGCKCTTGTCAGCATACAGGGATTACTCTAAGCCTGCCCTTCAGCCTGCAACATGGACAGAAATTCAGTGGGTCAGAGGGATTGGTGTGAATCAGTCCACTCTCAAGGCTACTCTTCCTCTAGAAATACCTCCATTGGCTTCAGGGGAGTCCCAGTAAGGATGAATTTCACCAAACAAATTCACATCCATTCACACTGTTACATAAAAATTTGTCTGCTGGTATCCCAGCTCTGACTTTATTCTGGAGCATTTCAAATGTACAGGTAATTTATCAAGTTCATTTTGGTTATTGGAGGGATATAGAGAGGTAGCACTGAATGTGGACACCAGTTCAAAACTGTTCCAGGCAGTCAAATAGTGATAACAAAGTGAATCCTACATCATGTATCTTTTGGAGCTCCTCCACCATAAATAATTCACATGGTGCAATGAGAACCAATTTTAAAAAACCCACTGTAGTTGAAACATACACTCTACAACAGATTAATATTAAKATTAGAATTAAGGAAAGTTGGAAACTATAATCATTTAAACACAATTTATAAGCCTAATTTCCTGCATGTCACTCCCAGATAATAAATACTTTTCTTTTGGCTTAGAAAAGCTGTGGGCAAAAAAAAAAAGTTAATTTAAGACTCATTAGTTTATTTTTAGTAGCTTAAGATCTGAGGGATTTGAAAACATTTCCCTTTTCTAATAGAACATGCCTTCCTGTATACCAAGGATGTCCACTGACCTCACTCCCTCCTGGAAGGTGCCACTGATCCATGACAGAAATCCTGTGAGGGCTTTGAAAGCTAAATAGGAACCAGAAAAAAAGTATTATCATGCTTAGCTGATTATACCATTGGAAATAAAGTTCAACTGTGAGTTTGTAGGGAGAAGGAGTAGTGCCTGAAACAAACAAGCACTTCCCGTGTTTGCCTGGAAGAAGCCAATCTTCCCTCTGCTTATATAATAAGAACATTACTCGCTAATTTGCCAGTAGCTGAAAGGGATTTCTGTTTTTAGCTCTGGGTCTGTGGCAACTGTTTTGTTTTAAATGAAAATTAAATGGGAACATACAGCTAAAAAACCGTTGAGCCATAATTGAAGTGCATTAATGGTAATTACTTCTTTCTTTCACTCATCATTTTGACAGAGAAATCCATTACTCCTCCATCTCCATGTTTCCACAAATTACTCTTCCCTGTGGATGTGCAGTGACTGAAGGAAATCATGGCTTTGTTCTATACGTTTTTCTTCAGCGCAGCCATGTTCTCCCTGTACTTCTTTCCCTGGGGATACAACCGAAAATATCAATAAAATGTATAAACAGTTTACTGCTTTGATAGGGATAAAAGAAAAAGAAGGCATCAAGCATTGAAGTGAAACTGTGAATGCCAGTTATTGGGAGATGTAACTTTTGGTATTGCTTAGAGCCATAAATTAATTGTGCTAGTTTATTTCAAGCTGCTTGTCTTGCCAGTGAGAGAACTTTCCCGAGACAGTAATTTCACTAGGTAAGATCCTTTTAAGGGTTCTATCACTTTGAGCACATTTTTATCTCTCAGCTCAGGATCTTTGGTTACAGATTCCTTCTATCTGTAAAATAGCTATTTCTCGATAGCAATAGAGACCTTTTCTACATCCTTTATATATATTTCCTTATCCTAGTCCACAAAAGTTCACCAACCAAGAAGTGAAGGGACTGTGCATTCAGGTCCAAGGCAATCTGTAACCAAAGTAATATTCCTTGCGCTGTGGATGAGATGATACGAGATGAATTTTATGTGGGAACTAACTATAACAACTTTTGCTTTGAGGTCGGTCTCAGGATACGAGCACTTGTCATATATACATATATACATACTTCCACTCTTGTGGAGAGACTGAATACAGCAGAAGCCAACAGCTACTTCTTCATTTTCACTTCAGGTTGTTGCAAAAAGTTTTGTATTGAAGTAGCAATAAAATACCAACTATTTCTGAAGTCATCACATAAAGAAACAGATTAAGCATAAAAGATAATTTCTGCCTACTCATTTAATTAAAATTAAACATACATTTAAATGTTTTATCCACCTCATTCACTTATCTAAAGATAGTGATATAACCTTAAAATTAGTAGGTTTTCTATGATAACATCACCTCAGACCCTGCAAATCCATTACTTTAGATTTTTCCAGGACTATAGTGAAGTGCTCTAGAAGGAAGAGGTCTTCCCTCTGCCACATATTTTCCCTTATTTTTGCAACTTTCAGCAATGACAATTCTGCAATGATAAATAAGAAGTGTTCAGACGATGTCACCACAGGTATACTTTATTTGTTTCTGTATCTACATTTTGTTCATATAGTTCCACAATTTCTTACATGGATATTAGCTTTAGATATAAGGTGGGAAACAGATACCTAGACAGAAACAAATAAAATGAAAAAGGTGGGGATGAGGCTTTTGGATGCCTAATTGACTAATTTTATTTAATTTCAATAGGAAATAAATGTTTAAGTCTGGTACAAAATTTGTTGCTTAGTTACTAAGATATAGTATGTATGCCTTGCAATCAGTCTTATTTGTGTAAAAGAGACAAGTCTTTGACTTCCTTACTATCAGAAACTGAAGATTTTGCAGAATCTATTTTGTTAAGTATTTTCCTGTGAGATTCTAAGAAGATTGGCATTATATGTTACTGATGAAGTAATACTGACATATTTCTTAGATGTTCTAGAATTGCATCATTTTACAGAATGAAATTACTTAGCAGAATTCATTCTTTTCTGAAAATCACACTTCCTGTTCCATGGACATAGACCTCTACTGGTATGAAGAAACAGCAATGGTGACCTGAGGCTTATCCTGGGATTCAAATAATGCCAAGGAAAAGAAAGCATATTTGTCATGGTTTAAGCCCAGCTGGCAACTAAGCCCCACACAGCCGCCCACTCACTCTCCCCTGGGTGGGATGGRGGAGAGAATCGAAAGGGTAAAAGTGAGAAAACTCGTGGGTTGAGATAAAGACAGTTTAATCGAGAAAGCAAAAGCCGCGCAYGCAAGCAAAGCAAAACAAGGAATTCCTTCACTACTTCCCATGGGCAGGCAGGTGTTCAGCCATCCCCAGGAAAGCAGGGCTCCATCCCGCGTAACGGTTACTTGGGAAGACAAGCGCCATCACTCCGAACGTCCCCCACTTCCTTCTTCTTCCCCCAGCCTTATATGCTGAGCATGACATCATATGGTATGGAATACCCCATTGGCCAGCTGGGCTGGCTGTCCTGGCTATGCTCCCTCCCAGCTTCTTATGCACCTCACAGAGCATGTGAGCTGAAAAGTCCTTGAAAAAGAGATTACCTAGCAACAACTAAAAACATCAGTGTGTTATCAACACTCTTCCTACACTAAATCCAAAACATAGCACTATACCAACTACTAGAAAGAAAATTAATTCTATCCCAGCCAAAACCAGGACAATATTGTAATACTAGATCATCAGAATAATGACATGGGTTAATGACTTAGGTTCTTTGGGCTATAAACAGTCTCCACTGCATCATAAATGCTTTGCTTTCAAAAAAATCTGATCTCATGGTAGTTTCTCTGGCCTTCCAATCAACTACATACACCTTAAAAAAAAATTTTTTTAAAACAGTATATAACCAAAAAAAGGGCAGTTTTAATCCAACCCTGAAATGATTGGCCTGAAATATCCCAGCAAAACAATGATTTTACAACAATATTAGAAGGAAAATAGAAAGAAAAAGGAAAGAAGAAAGAAGTTAAGAAAATGTTACCTAGCTGAAATTACAAGCAAGAAAATTAAAAAGCATAGGGATGGCAGATACCTCAGGACAGTGTCAGTTAAAACTGTGCTAATCCTGACAAATACTCCTGCATTCAGAGATCTCTGTTGCTTGCCTGGGAAAACTGTGCAGTCACAATGCAGGCTGTTCCTTCAATGTTCTGCCTATTGCAGAAACGTTTCCTAATGTCCATCTTCAGTTCTCTTGTCACAGGATCCATCCATTACTTGTTTTCAGTCTCAAACTGGCATGGAGAGCTGATTGTTCTCTTCTTGCTTTTATGGGTATGTTCCTCTCAGTCTTCTTGTCTTTAGACTAAACAACCTCAGTACACTTATGTWTTTTTTTTTAAATCTTTAAATTTTTGTTTCTAGGCTTCCTATGTTAGCACCAATAATTTAGGCAAGAAGATTCTCTCAGTGCATTATGTCCCCTCTAAACAAGAGAGAGCTTATTAGAATTCAACTCATTAATTGCATTAATGTTGACTCAGAGAACAGGTACACAAGTGTCGCTTCTCTTTCCTCTTGCCTCTTTTTCTTTTTAATATAGTGGTCCAGTATGATGGGATGCTTTTTCTCTCGAGATGCTTCTCTCTTTCCACAGGTAGCCTATGCATCTAGTTCAGAAGCTCTGAATTTTTCAGTTAGGTCAGACATCTAATTTTAGTTGGTTCGACCAGAGGTGGAAACAACTCTGAACCAAAATGTGGACAGTGTAGCTGCCTGGTACGTGGCTGCACCACTTCACACAGGTTTATGTGCCAGACCAGACTCTACCAGTAAATACCTGCTTTCAGTGCAGGTATATTTCAGTGTATAAAGGTGTAACTAGATGGATGTTTTATTTGTACCTTATCTTTGCGTCCATGTTGAACTTTAAGCATGTGGTTTACATGTATAGCTGTGCTCACATATACGTGCACATTGTCATTGTATATACAGTAAAAGAGCAAACTATGAAAGACGCTTGGGTTGATTTGTCTTCAACTTCTCCCTTAAAGCTTGAACTGTTGTAAAGAGGGAGCTGGTTAACCTAAGTGAGCTCTCAGACTAACACAGTTATATTGCTTTGGGGGCACTGTGTGGGGTGGCATACCAGTTTGCTTAGCGCCTTCCTGGGTGAACTGGGAAGGTGCTCTTGGGCATAAGCCCAGTGCAGGTGGTACTACAGCACTTGACTCCTGTTCAGAAGTTAGCCCCCCTAAAACTTTGAAACTCGTTTTAGCATGTTACATGCTTGATTTCCAGCTGAGCTTATTTATTTCCAAAAGTTACAAAGTTCTTTGCAAATTATTAATTAAATCAAGGGAAATCAGATGCCTTAAATCTGAGTCTTAGGGTGGCTTTTTTTTGTAAATTCTCCAAAAGCCTTTCAAAATCTTTTGGTATCAAAATTTTTCTGCTTATCTGACTCCAAGTTTTTGAAGCCTGTTCTCCTAGTGACAATGGCAAAACTAGGGATTCATGAGAGCTGGACTAAACCATCATACAGTAACTAGCCCATTTCCCAAACATACATACCAGGCAACACATATTTCTTTCTGGTGACATATAAGTTGATTTTCTTGCTTTAAGAGAGACACATTTTTAATATTTCTCTATATATACATTGATATAAATAGAGATGTGATTCTATCATAAATTTCCTCTTTTACATTGTGCCTCCTTGTCTTACACATCTTTTTCCTCACTTACTGCATCTACAGGAAACAAATTTCCTCCCACAGTCGCCCACAATCCTTCTGTCCCATCAAACAATACAAGCTCAATTACATCATTACATGAATTAAATAAGAAAATAAATAAATAAATAAATAAATATGAATTGCAAGCTTTTTTTTTCAGTATATTCAGAACAGACTTCTGACAACTAGTTTAGGACCTATTTCCACAGTATTTCATCATTCCAGTGTTTTGGTCTCTTCCTCAGCACAGATATGTCATGTGCAACCTACTGACAAGGACATTGGAAGACTGTGAGCAAATAAGGAGTGGAACTGAGCTCCCAAATCCCAGTTAATTTTCAAATCAACAGAGAATCTTTTGCTGTTAGTTCAAGTGCTTTTATTGCACCTTTCTTTATTGAAGTGAATTACAAATAAAGGGCCTGTTTGTTTTGCAGGAGAGACACACGTTAAAGACTTTCTGTGGTATCTTCTACTGATTGCAACAGAAAAAGGAAAATCATCCTCTTGGAAGGTAAGCTAAGGTCAGAGACTGGTTTATAGTATTATCCAATATTTTGGGGAATATTGAAGACAGGTCCTAGACTGGATTCATGACACCTAGCTTCAACTACCTAAACCCTACATGTTTAGTCTAAGCTTGTCATCTAGGTTCCTCCTTATAACTGATAGGTCTTCTGAGGGTGTGAAGTGAGACTAACCTAGCTCTCAGGGACTTCACTGGGTTTGCCATTGCTGTTGAGTAATTATGTCTGSTAATTACTGAGAAGGGTCAGAAAAAAATCACATCCCTCTACACCCACCAGGGCTTTACAAAGCCACCACACAGATGCTCTCAGATATTTGTCTGACACAGTTTCAGAGGACCTGTCTGTCCAAGGTAAAAATCACCCTGAGATATAGGTGAATATCTGAGACCTAAAGTTGCTGCTTTGTTATTTCAATGCCCAGTCCTGGTGCAATAATTTGGGGATTTTTTTTAGCCCAATCATATAATGTAACTACTCTTAGAACAAACCTTGTTCTAAGTTATATATCGTACAGTACATGAAGTCCAAATCCTTGACTGGAGGTACTCTCATGTCTTTGGTATACAACCCAGCAAAATAACTATATGAGTATCACAGACTTGGTAGACAGAAAGACATGAGGTCTGTTATAGAACTCCTTCTAAAACTGCAGTGGTTGGTTAGAAATTTTGCAAAGGAACCTAAACATTTAGTGGGCTTTGCTCTGTGTGCAGCACCCAAAGTGTAACACTGGGAGTTAAACTGACAGTGAGTACTACGGAATACTTTCAAATTTATGGAAGATTTTTAAAGYATGAGCTTAGGTCCTAAGCAGGAGGTAAACCTAATGGTAGACTGTGAACATCATAAAACTATCTGATTACACAACACAAATGTCACATTGGCTCATTTTTGACAGTTCAGATAAAAGAGAAAAAGATATCCCCTTGCTCACCATCTCTATATTAAGAGTTGAAAAAAACTAATATCCCTGGTCCACAGGAGAAACAAAATCTTGATTCTGGCACCAAAACTGTCTTAATTATACTTTACACTTGACAACTATTTCCTTATAATCTAAACCTCTGCTCCAAATCCCATAAGCATTCAAGCACAAAAATGAAGCTGATTTAATGCACCAAGTGTGTTTTGTTCCCCAGCACAAGATGAATAAAATTTAGTGTTCCTGGAGGTCAAAACCCACACATTGTAGCAGACTTCTTGTAAATCTTTTAGATAAGTTTAGGATGGCTGCTGTTATTTTTGTAACCTTCCTTTGAACCATAACTTCCTCATCAGGTACTTCATATTCTACCTCAGAGACATAAAACTCCCAAAAGCCAAGCTATTTCTTTCAGCTCTTTTACAGTACAAAGCAGCCATCCAACCATCCCTAGGGTCATGCAATATTGCTGCATTTTGCATCAGTACTTCAGAAGACAGAGCTCATCCCTTATAATTTTTCATACTTAAATTGACAGAATCTACCTGGAGGAGCCACAGGCTGCAGCCTATTTTATATGAGGGCACAGGGGCACACACTGGCTGCCAGCTCAGTTGTGAGCCTTGAAATAAAGCCGTGGTATCATAACATCCATTATATGGCTAACACAATGTTCAGGTCAGAAAGCTAAGCTTTAAAATAAGTTGAGGACTGAAGAACAGACTTTAACAAGAAGCTGAAAACCAGAAAGCCAAAAAGGGACCTATTAAAGCTTCATTGCAATTTTGTACATGTAATTTTGTGACTAATATTTTTATGGTCTATGTGAATGCATATGTGGTTTGGGTATTTAAAAGGCTGGATAATAACTGGGTAAACATTTTACAACTGGGATCTATAAATTATCCATTTTCCTACTTTCTAGGAGTTTTGTGAACCTAAATGTACTAAAAATCATGAAATGCTTAAATACTATAGTGCTGGAGGCCACAGGATTGTCTCATTATTATTTCATATTGTGCAGAAATCATCACTGTATTATTCACTTATAAACTAATGCTACAATCTGGACAGRTCTTGCTTTATTTCTGTGGTTTCTTTTTAAAAAAGAATTAGCATTTTTGGCTAGTCTTAATCACTCCCCTCACAAAAACAGTTTCAAGAACGTTAACCAGAACAAGTTAAGCAGGTCCACTACCCCGGTCCAGAATAAAATGCCCCTTCCAGCCCCCCTAAACTCAGGTGTTTGGTTTCTCTCTCTTTTTCTCTGAAACCTGAACCCTACCCTCTTGGCTTCTTGGTATTGCCTCAACAGTCTAGTGGGAGGTGAACTTGCCTAGACTATATGTATGCCATGTCTTCTGTCCTAGCTTGTCTTCTTGGAAACTAGGAGGTAGATCTGAACCTCCCCAGGTTCAGGCAGGTGAGGCTTCCACCCCTGTTTCTAGATTAATAATCCAACACTAGGCTAATAAGCAAAAGATGCATGTTCTTTTCTTCCTGCGGTAATGTTTTGGGCAGAAGTGGCCACTGTTGCCTCCTTTATCTTCTGGTGAACCCCAGGTTTCTGGGTCTTACTAGGCACTCTCAGAGCACATGTACCAGACTGGATTCCCTGGGAGTCTTGGATGTCCTCATTTGTGTATCCCAAATGGCTTTAAGTAACCACTAGGTACCTAAATGTTCATCAAATATTGGTGTCCCTGTCACATTAAAGATAGTACTAGCTTTTAATTGTCTAATTAGGTTTCTAAGCAAACCTCCCAGTGCTTATGCACCATCTAGTCCATCAGCAGGTAGGTGGGGTTTGTTTGAAATTTCAGCCTTTTTCTGGAAAAGTTACACAGTAGGCAAGTGATTGCTATTGGGATCTCACCCTGGCCTTCTAAAAAAATTCAGAAACTCTGATGTGGTTGCTACCTGAGCCCAGCACACAGAAATTCTATGAATACTTACTCAGCAATGGGGTTTTGTTTTGTTTAAGGTATTAACTGAAATCCAGAGTTTCTCCAGAGTTCCTACAAGAAACATAACGGTATTTTTCGGCAGAAATGACAAATGACAGTCACCTTTTTCATTTCAAAATGCAGGAATGTGACTGTGATATTTTTAACATGCTGGGGCAGTAGAGTGGGGGCAGATTTGTCAAAGCTACTTATTTTACAGGGTGACATTTAGCATGAACAGGTTAGCAAATGGCTTGAATTTGTCTAAAAAGAGAAAATTTGAACTCTGACAATAAACATCCCAGCAGAGATAAAAGGAATGTTTAAAATTGGTTTCATTAAAGTGCAATTATGACTTCTACTTTTGGTTCTCAGTAGCTTCAGGGAGACCTTTGTAGTGCCCACCCTCCCCCCTCCAAAAAAAAAAAGGAATTACAAGGACTAGTACTCCAAACTGGGAAAAGGTAAAATCTTATAGTTGTGCAGCCCTGAATTTGCATCAGGTCTTGTAATTTTTAATTCGTCCTTATAAATCAGTCCACGACAAGAATCTCAGATGGCAGGAATCTGTGGAAAATTCATAGAAGTAACTGTGCCTGTGTGTACAAAAGTGGTTTAAGTCATACGTGTAATCCATAGCCCTTTCCTGAACTGCCTTGGACCCAAACATATCCCTTGGTATAAYAGTTTCTACCTCCAGATTGCACTGCTTACCAAGACTAATCAAAGCAGCTATATGTCCTCTGTTTCACAACTATATCCACTTCCTCTCCCCCAAAGCTGGCAATGCCAGTTCCAAGTCTCACATCAATTCAGCGAGAAAGGGGAAACCTTCTATGACCAGCTTCATGTTCAGTTTCTTGAATACTTTCTACTCTGATATTCATCCAGAGAATTCTATATACAAAGTAAGATTAACATTTAAATGTCAAACATGTCTGGGATATACAACTGAAAACAAACCATTAAGTTGCCAGAAACTGTGTGTTGATTGCTTAAATACAACACACAGAGTCCACACAGCTGCCTCCACGTTAAGCCTGCTGGATCATACACAGTGCTCAGTACCTTTACAAACCTTCTGCACTTCAGCAAGTTTTACCTCAAATGAACTCAGCTACTGCACAAAGAAAAGTCACCATAAACTCACACTGTACTGCCTGCTGAAGAATGATTCAAAGAACAGCTCAATCTGTTCTTAGCTGGAACAAATTGTTCAAAGAACCAGACTGGTTAAAAATTATATGCACCATTAATGCAGTGTGCACAAATCCCCAGTAAAGTGCTTGTTTCTGTCATTCACTACACCTATTTTACTTATGCATACATGCTGAACTCTGTATTAGGCATCTAATCACCAAAGTTATGCCTCTCAAGGAATAAGTTAAAGATATGTTTTCTCAGTTGTTTTCTAATCCAAACTCATCTCAGATGCCGAGGCTGCAGGTGACTAAAGAAAGGGAGACAATGCACTATTTTGCCTATAGGACCTCCTAAACATGCACATGGGTTTGTATGTGTCAAAGGATGTTTCTCTGTGTTTCAGATTATTCCAGCTCCGTTTGCAGTTTGCAATTAGAGAAGAGGGAGTTTAAAATCTTGGAAACATCTTGTGACGGAACAGCGGTGGCAATGGAAGTCTAGAGATTTCTTTGGATCATCACACTACTTATCAAGCTAYATCAAACCTTACTATATGCACTGTTCAAGCCAGAACTGGCATCAGCAAAGCAGAGATTGAACCTGAATGGCTGAATTGATGGAGGTTGTTAAGCAAATAACAAAAAAAAGCTTTAGGAGCAAAATAAAGTCTTAGCAGGAATGCAGCATASAATAATATCTCTTGGGAAGAAAGAAAGAACAGCTCAGTTTAGCAACCAGGCATGACCAGAGCCAGTCAATAATTCTTTAAAAATAATTTRTTTCATTTTTTTTTCCTTTTATTCTATAAATCAACCAGTTTTCTGAATTTAAAAATACATTTAGAAGTATGTGATGAACTGCTAGTGGATAGTGAATAATTTTTCTGCATATTTCTGGACTTATACYACATTTATAGGCACTGTAAAGTCAATATATTCTCTGAAAATTCTATAATAATGAGTTAAATTGGGGAATATGCAGGTAGAAATTAATTTGCAAAAGCCTTCTTTTGTCAAGCTATTCTGGCAGACCTATACAAATGGGTGAGAATCCTTGAAAAAAGTCCAGTACTGCCAACTTACTCCAGCATTATTTTCTCAAATTTCAAGTGACATCATGGCTTTTCACCCATGTTCATAAAATATAAAATGATTAACATATGGACAGAACAGAGCCCAAACAACAGTCTTTAGGAATATTTTCATCAGGATAAAACCACCCAATTGTCAGTTATTTTAAGAAGATTCCATTTTGTYTGATATGTGTTAACATAGACTATGACTTCTTTTTTTTCTTCAGCTGTAGTTTTTACATACCGTAAGCAAAYCTTACATATTGCGTTGCTTGGAAACTGATAAAAGCCAAGTCAAACASAATAAAAAAGAACTGTCCAGTTATACACAAAAAATACTGTTAAAATCGTGTGAATTGAATACAAATCTAGCTCAGCTTTGTTTACAAATTATAGTGTGTCATTTTAACTTAGCTATGCAGCTGGTTTAATAGAATTAGTGACAAGATAAAATCATAATAACTTTGTTTACCTAAGACACTAAAATATAGGCTGCCGTTTATTGTTGTTTTAAAAGGCACTTTGGTGAACCTTTTGGTCTCTAGGTAAATTTGTTTGTTTATTTGTTTATTTTTTCTTCTCTGTTTGAGAAAAGAAGAAAAAAGTCAACAGCATACAAGYGTCCCAGGAAGGTCTTGTGGAATATCTAGAGGAAAATTCAATTAAAAAAAACACATTGTCTGTGGTTTCACCTTTCTTTAGGACATGTAAACACAAGTAACTGTAAGGAACAGAATATCCAACATCATTTCACCTCTTAATTCTAATGAAAATTGAACCAACAATTAGATAGGCAATTGAAATTCCATTATAAATTATCTTCTCATTTATACTAAAAAAAAAAATAAAACACCTAGAAAAGGAAGGTGCTAATTTTGCCTTTTTTCACAAAAGAAGTCSTCTAAGGACAAAGTGTACTGATGTTGAAATACTCTGTTCCCACTTTCTGAAATTAATATTTTGGCTTTTCATTCGGAACGATTTGTTGAGAGATTTATTTGATTTTACATAAGACACAAAAATATTGCTAATAAAGATAAAACCACACCTAAACACTGAACTGACCAAAATCAAAATATTTTAAAGATTTTTTGCGTGTAAAATCTTAGAATTTATTCTAAGTCAGAGTCAAAACAAATTTCTGAATTACCACATTTATTAAAAAAAMCCAAATCTCCTCAAATCTATCTATAAAAGATAAATATCTGCTGAAATGTCTGCTGAAAACTCAGCAGCTACTTAAGTTTCTAAAACTGTGAATACAACGGTATGTCAGTTTACATAAACTGTTTTTGTCGGCAATCATCACACAATCAATTGAAGATATTTATGGAAAGTTTCTGCTCTAATACTAAATTCTAAATTTTAAATTGGTCAATTCTTCCTTAAAACAAAAAGAAAGGGAGAAAAACAGGGGGCAACAACTGTGAAAWCCAAGTCAAGGAAAGCACTTTTGTCAGGTCTAAGCAGAAACATACTCATCAGACAACTAGGCAACAACAATTTTATGCCATCTTGTTCTGTGGCTCTGGTCAAGGTCACCACTATGGATGGAAGCACTTTTTAAAAGAAGAATTCATATTTAACTCTGATGTGTGCAAATATTTGCATGCCCTGGTAGTGATGTGTATATATATGCATGTGTGTATGAGTGTGTGTACTCTGTCAAAAATGTGTTTGATCTACTATCTCTACATCAACTGTGGGTTGTGATGAATCCCTTTCTGTGCTATAATGACTATTCTGCCTCTGTTTGGGATGTCAAATAACCATTATACCCAAGCCAAACCCAAAGATTAAATGAGGCGATTTCATGRCCTAATTACTGTATTAATGCTACGGTCTTCTCAGGACAACTAGAGGCCTATTCATATTTAAAGATGTAAGTAATAAAGCTATTTGAACGTTACTATTACCAGCAGTGTGGGAGCAATGGAGTTATTGAATGCTTAACGCAAGAACGTAATGGCTCTGGGCAAGARGAAGGCTTGTGACCTCTCTTGCTTTCACAGTGCCACCACATGCGTAGGAAAACCTACTCAAAGGGCTTCTGATGCAAAAATGTAATCTCTGTGAATGTCAATGCCATTTTGCTAACGTTTAATGAGGGTGAACTCCAGTGTGACTCTTTTAGCAATTTCAGTGGAATCTTCCATGTAGAGGRCTCATCCGAGGGAGAAAAATAACAAAGGTTTTTTATCTTCTATGCCTAAGGATGAGGAAACAGGTTGTGATCCTACTAGCGTGACCATAAACATTCTCTCTAGTTTCAATAATAGTGGCATTTGGCCTGTTGGTATGAAAATCCTCATTGTAATCACATTGTAACTGATAGATGTTCAGATTTCCTGCTTGGTCCTCATCTTACATGACACTGTGGTCTCTTTTCCTATTCAGGCTCCTTGTTGCCCAAAACTGTCAGGTTCCCAAGAAGAGGCGATGGCATCCAGTGACGGCATCACACTACAAATCATGTGCCTCTGCACATGCCCCCACTGCTGTCTTCAGTGAAGATTTTACACTAGTTCTTATTTCTAGAAATACGGGGCAGGATTTTATTTTCATCTTGAAAACCAATCTTTATAGAGGGCATCAACCTCTTGGATTTAACTTCAGTATAAAATTGCACTGTTTCCGCATGTGGGAAAATTTATAATTTTTTTCCTACCAGTTATATATTTAGGGCAACATTTTCTTAGCAGATCTGTGGAAATGACTCAGAGGYCAATGGGAGCCATGTGCACCCAAGGATAGAATTAGTTTCCTAATGCAAAATGATAATGGGTTATTTTATTTTTCTTCCTTTATCTTTGAACATTATCAGATTAAAAAAGAGATCTCCTTTACCTTTTAAGTCCTCAGGACAAACATCTCACATTTCCTTAACGAGTTCTTAGTTTTATTGCCATAACACCATTGCATAGAATAATCATTCAGAAAGAAATCTTCAATTAAGAGATCTGCCTTAATATGTTTTTACTTGAGCCAGTGTTACATTTCCCTTCTACTGTTCACTTCTACTGTATGTTTGTCTAGACCTACCCAGAACACGCTCGATTGTTTGTACAGTAACAGAAGTCCATTTTTCCAATAAAGATAAAAGAGAGCTGGAGAATAGAAGAAACCAGCTGGTAAAACTAACTGTGTATGCAGGTCACTCAAAGGAGATTTCTTCAAAGTAGACCAAAACTCTCAGTTTAATTCTGCAGATGTGTTCCTTGCGCAGTACTTAAATAGAAAATAAAGAAATGCAGCACGTTGCAAGACATAAACAGATAAAACAAATGAAAACTTACACAACATTTGCCCTGTACAGGGACATGTTCCAACACAGACTTGCTCTGCTTTGACATTTAAAGCTACAGTTAACACTAGAAAGCAGCAAAAAAAGTCTGGAATGATTTAGGAAACCCAAGTCCAGACCCGAGGAATAAAGATTTCTATGTGAAGAATGAAAAGAAAGAAATGACATGCTATCACCTGGGATGAACTTTCATCCTACAAGCCTTGAAAAATGAATTCTAATCTAGAGGCTAGACCCAGCTGAGCTCGGACCCCCAGCCTGATTTTGCTTTCAGGATTATTTTCCATTTTTGTGTAACACAAAATGCAGTCCACGGTACAGTATCSAGTGCTAGATTTTGCTTCTTGGGTGACAATAAGGCCGTCACACAGTCAGACTGAGCCTATTCTCTTGTCTTTACAGTTTTTATTTTTGAAGAAAAGTTGCCCAGCCTCAACAATAGGGAGGATGATGTTCCACCAGGAATGGTTTATAACTTTCATAAATGGAGAATTTTTCTATAAAGTGAAGAAGATTAATTTGAATCCATTCAGACTGAGGAAGAAGCAGAATCCAGGTCTTCTATTCTGAGATCAGCATGCTGTCAGAATTTTGTAACTATCAGCTATTCCCTGAGGAAAGAAGTCAGAGTTTTGCCTATATAAATGCCCAGCTGAGGTGCATAACGACCAATAGTTTCACTCTCCAAATCTCTTCTTGATAGGGCACTCAGCTCAGGGGTGCATTTACAGACCCAGACTTAGGAATGAGGCAATATTTTAGAAATGTCGATTTGAGGATGTTTCTGGCTGATTGTTGTATGTCCCTTTTTCAGTTTTTTAACTTGCTCTTCTCAGACCTATTTGATCCTCAACTAGGTCAAGAAACTGAAAGATAATTAGTGATGCAATTTAAAGCACAGCACTGCTGAGATACGGAGCTGSTGGGTAACACAGGTGTGCCTATGACAGAAAGGCAGCCTGCTATACCAGATACTTCTAGTCCTCCTTGTTCCATAATACATTGTGTCCTACTCCATCACTCGGTGATGATGCAAACTGAAATAATTTGATGTGTTATCAAGAGCAATATTGTTACTGGACTGTTTGTGGCGATGGAGGGGCATGGAGCCATAGCCTGGCAGGCAGGGCTAAATGCTGTATTAGCAGCAAGTAGATTTACTCAGATCTGTAGCAATCTAGACCTTTGTCTGTCTGCTTGAAAATTCATTGYTATAAAATAGCACACATTTATGAGCATTGCTGTCTGGCACCATAAATAGAATAAGAGATCGTTTCTCAATATTCTTTAACATTTGCTCTTTAGAATTGATTAGATTAAATTCTTTATATTTAGTATTCTAAGAAGTTTAAATCTATTTAGTATTCTTTAGATTTCATTGATTTTTTTTAATTCTTAGTAGTATTTATGTGATTTTTTTGTTAAAAAAAGGGATTTGCTGGTTAGCTTCATTTGATGCTGACGAGCTTCATTTTCAATTTTACAAAGCTTTATTTTAACATTTACTGACTGAGCACATTTTGGAGGACTTCTGCTGCTTTAACCTATTATTTCCTTCACGGGTCCCAGATGATATAGCAGATCTATGCTCTAACTGCTGTTTAGTCCATTGAGGAATCTGCCCCGGTGCAGTGCACCTCTACCTGCAGGGTATAAAACCTATGCTGTTTCTGAGCTGTGGTGGCATGGGTCTTGGTTTGATATTTGCATTTCCAGAGACAGCATGTCTCTCCCAGCTTGCTTTCTGTGCTGTGCCACCTGGTGAAGCTGTGCTCTGATCTCCAGCAGCTCTGCTGGGGCGAGTGTCAGGGAGCGGGCTGCTGGAGCTGGCGGGTATCACTCTGTCTCCTCCCTGTCATCCGTCCCCCAGCCTATGTGTTTSATGGTAGCTGGGACAGAGGGAAGGAATTATACCTTCCATCTGTGTAAATGTGAGGTTTCTGAATGAGATTTCTGTCTTTTCTGTTCTTATGTTGAATTTAGATGGCTTATACAAATTCATTATACTTTTTGCGGCATCAATAGCAAGTAACAGAAATAAAAACACTTTTCAAGAAATAGAGTGTTTTTTCCCTCATCACCACACACATGTCAGAAGGAGGGCTGACGCATGGTATCTCCGCAGACTAACTCATTGCATAGGAAAATATTTCAAGACATTTCAGATGAACCTCACTCCCTTTTACTGATTATAAAAGAAGCCTAGAATGATCAGTCCAAACCTAGAGACATTGCTTTTAATTACTTCAGTTAGGGCAGATGAATCTCATAATTTTGTAAAGAAAATAGATCACAGATGATTAACTGCTTCGCTGGGCTGAAAAACAGCCTTGCAGCAACTTACAGCAACTTACATTGCCGGTAAAAAAAAAAATTATTTTTTTAATTGTCATCTACCTACCTATTGTGATCTACAAGGACTAGTTTTCAGATGGAATTTGCATGATGTTACCACAACAATTAATTTGATACAACTCATAGCTTCTCCCCTCGACTGTCAAAGGGACTAACAGGGTTGTTTCAGAAGGCTAAACCAGAGGCTAACCAACTCCTGGGCATGTTAGCRAAACACACTGCCTGCTACCACGCCTGGGAAAAGGCAGCACTATCACCGGGTTTGTGCATTGCACTAAACCGCAAACATCATTGTTCTTAAAATGCAAAGGCCCTCAACAACCTGTGGATTCTGRCACAGCCATGGGAACATTCAGGCCAGGCTGTCAGGCGCAAGCACTCCAGATGTGCTAGAACAAATACACGGACAACAGGGAAAAGGGCACACACGCGTCAGGTAACTCCACGGCACAGTGCTCCGTTGTCAGCACAGCTGCTCAGTTTGCATTCACGCTGAAGGGGCATGCACAGGCAACTCAGTTCTGGAAGGAAATTAATGTTTCTTAGCGCTATGGAAGTGTCAGACTTTTCCCTAATAGTCACACCCAAAATAGTTTAGCCCCGCGTCAAACAAAATGTTGTTCTGTTCATTAGTAAGTAAAGCAAGATTAGTGGGCCTGCCTGCAAAATGAGGAACAACAGTATGAGAATAGGACTTTCAAATGTTTTAAATAAAATTAACAGTCTTTTCTGGACATGGCTTTTCACTGCAAGGATTTTTAAGACTATATTTCAGTGAGATAATAAAGTGACTTGAAGAAAAACAAGCTGGTGGCTTTGAAATAGCTTAATCTTTGCATTTATGTTTTCCTAGCGAGTAAGTTTGGACTGGAAAGTCAGCTCCCTAGTTTCACATGTCAGTTTTTAGAACTTGTTGTTACAACTCTAGCAATAATTGCTCATAATTTTTGGTTGTAAAAATATGTGCTTCTAATGTTTCTAAGCTGTGAGCATCAGCTCACATTTACTGGGAGTAATGGTGATTTTGTCATGTCAGGACGCTGAGATTAATGACAGCTGATACTCAATCTTCCCCATTTATGTCTGTGAAAATAACTTGAAGCTGGAACACGCATTTCAGCTTTTAACTCACAGGAACTAGCAAAAAGCCCTGCTAGGATTATGATCTGCAACTGGTGYTTTTTTCTGTCTTCTTCTAGGACTTACCTCTGCTTTGAATAATAATTTCACACGGTTGGGTCCTTTATATAGCAAATATTTTGTAAGACATGTGTAATGTCTTTATATATGTTCCACATATGTATCTCATTAGAATTTATAAGACCTACTGGTCTTAACAAGATTTCATAAAAGAGCTGAAACAAGCGCCTCTGAACAAGGAGCAAGCACAGTACTTGCTTTTTCAAGTGTTCCTGGTTCATTTTATTTGCATGGGGGAAAAAATAGTGTTGAGCAAGTCACATCTTTGAGATCTAACTTTCCATGGAAAGCAATGGCATGGCATCTGATTTATTACTTTTCAGCAAAGGCATTAAACATACCAATATTAACCCCAAATGTTCCAAAATCAGACATTGGGCCTCACATCCTGAGCAACTTAAAAATGACGCAACTTATTTAAGAAAATAGCAGTAATATTCAGAGTTTGTGCTCTTTGTCTTCTATCTGAGCTTCCAAGGTCCCCATTGGTCATATTTTCACAACCATACTGACCAGGAGAGGAGATAATCTCTTAGGCATATGATACGTGTGCTCAGAGTCATGTGGTGGGGGATCAGTTGTGCCTTCCCCTTCATTCACACACCCCCCACGCCCCATACATTGCCATTGAAGCTAGCTCCAGCTAAAAATATACTTTATTTTAACGAATGAAAGCTCTGATTGTCCTAAAATAACATGAATTCCCATCAGGATCAGGGCACCATTGTGCTAAGTGCTGTACAAACACAAGGAGATAATGGACCTGATTCATCCCTGAATTACTCTGGTTTCCATGGATTTACAGCTGTGCAAGTCAAAGGCAAATGTGATAATGAGCATGCTGCAAGAATGCACAGCTTAGGGCAAGTTTCCTTCTGGCCTAAATCCTTTGAAACCTGTGGAATTAAGGCAACAGATGACTTGATGTATACTTTTAGGCTACATCTACCCTATTGAACTAAATAGGACCAGACCATGCGCCCTGGTTAAGCATTGCCGGTGGCTGCCCAGCACTCTCTCAAAGCACTTCAAGAGAAAGTTGAGGCTGGGAACCTGCCCAGTAGCCAGTCTGGGTGAAACCAGACTGCTTTGGAGACTAGGATAGTTTAGCAGGATGAATATGGGCAGACCATGCCAACYGGCCTCAGGGGCAGAGTATCAGGTCCTGATTACTTTACTGGTAGACCTACAGTCTGAAAATCTTGTTTCTACTTGTAAGAGCTTCTGTTCACGTTTAACATCAGTCTATTATACAGGTTTTCCCAAAGGATAGTATTAAAAACAAACAAACAAACAAAAAAACCCCAAACGAAACCAAACCAAAACCAAAAAAAAACAACTTCTGCCTATTTCTCTTACATTTCTCCTTAAATCACTGCTTGTCTCCCGTGCTCCTTTGGAAGACGTGTTTTGCACAGGACCGGAGCAGCTGCAGCCTGGCAGAGGCGAGGAGCCGCGGGGCTGCAGAGCTGCGCTGCTGCTGCCGGCCATGACTCAGCGCATGCGGGCAGCGCCGGGCAGCGCCAAGGCAGAGGCGCAGTGCTGCTGCTGCTGCTGCTGCTGCTGCTGCTGCTGCTGCTGCTGCTGCTGCTGCTGCTGCTGCTGCTGCTGCCCTCAGACAATCCAGGCTTGGTTTGCCGTGGTTTAGGGATATGCCCTGCTGCCTTTTCAGCACCTGCCCGCAGCCTGGTAATCGCTGGCAGGTTCTTACCCTGCCCCACGCTCGTGTTTTTTTGCCTTTCTTACCCATCATATCTCATCCCAATGCAGTCAGGTCATCACGTAGCATAGGCTTAYGGGGCACTTAAGCGGCAAGGCCCTGGCATTGCATCCAGTGATATGAAATAGTAACTCCCATTTCAACAGCTTTTTGTGCAGTTACTCTTACTCACTTTTCCACCTCTCCTTGTCTCTTAAACCATGTCCCTATGTTGTTTGGCCAAATATCTCCCGTGGAATTAATTTGTCAAGCTGACTCTGCTGCAGGTTTCTTTAACAGCTTCACCCAGGCAGTCTTGTACTTTTCTCCATCACACGAACGATGAATGGGAAGACACTCCCTATGCACCAGAAAAAGTGCCTAACAGGTCCATGACACTGTTCATGTTAAAGCATGGGAAGYAGAGAAAAGGAAAGTCCTAAACCTGATTTTATTTTGACAATTCAATCATTAATATTACATTTCAGAGTTAGGATGTCTGTAAGCATTTAGAATGCATTTTYAGAAAGGATTACTAGTAAAAGCACAAGCTTTTTGACAATTAATACTACTTAGATGCTTTGAAACAATTTTATACTTGTAAAAATACCCTAAGTTCATTCCTATTGGTCTCAGGAAMTATACCATAAATAAAGAACTAAGAGACTAATTTCTGATAGAGGCAAACTGATATAACACAGTGCACATCCACATGGCTAAATGCCCCCAAAAGAGGCTGGTTGAATCCAAACTGCCTGATGTGAATGTCTTGTGCCCCTGTGCCACGTCTGGGTGCTCTCTGGGAAAGCACGAGGACAAAATTGCTKCAGGGAATGTGCCAACTATTTAACAGCATGGATAATACATGCCAGTGCTGTTCTGTTTAATTTACTTATATAGATACAACCAGTGAAAGCAGAACTGAGCCAACACAGGCCTTTGTGAAAACCCCTGATAGATTGGAGAGAGGCTTCCAAGTGCAAATGAGCTGRTCAGACACTGCTCATGCTGCTCTTCCTCAGGCTGGAAAGTAGATCCTTGTAGGTATCTGAGACTTTTTGTGTAGCTTTGCTGCAGCAATTTTGCACTGCTTTGGAAATTCATCGTCCAGTTTTGCTGTTATCGTTGCTGAGGAGAGCAAAGTGGATCCAGGCAGCAGGTTCATGCGGTGTATGAATAAATTCTGCCCACCTAAAAAGGTAATTGGAAAATGTAGACTAACAAATAAAGAAAGGAGATGCAAATCTGTGCCATTATTTCTTTCAAAGCTCTTTGGTACCATATCTCTACCACTACTGCCCCAGAATCAWCATTCACCTCCTGTTTGCCCTCCTAATGGCTTTGGTGTCACTGTAAGTTGGTCTTGGTTCTCGGTGGTCACAAAAAAATTCTAACACACAGCGGAGCTGTGCAAATTAAGGGTTGGTTTGGTTCATTTTCTGAAATAAGAAATAGAAGGGATGAGGAACAAAAGATAGTTAAGACTGAAATAGGGCACTTTTTTTTTTCCTGTGGCAAAATAAAAAAATGTTACTACAGTCAATTTGAAGTATTGTGTTTGGTCCAAACTGTTTTGTTTGCTATATTATTAAATTAAAAATATTTTTCTAACAGGACTTTGAAATAAAGATTCAGTGTTTGGTTTTTTTTGGTTCCTTTCTCATTTTTTGAAAAAATAATTAGATAATTGAAATTGAGTATGTAAATACAAAATACATCGTTCAACAAACTGATTGTTGCTGAAAAACTCTGGGTCTGACTACATACTTGTCAGACACTTGGTCTATTTTACAAGCTTATAATTGTATCGTAAGAATAGTAGCAAACAGTATGCCCCTCTTAGCATAGCTTACTGCTTAGTCCAAAGTCCAAGTACCAGGTCATGGTTTTGAATGCAATTTTCACTGTTGATGCTTTACAACAGATTCAGCTGCTGATTATTCAGGACCTTGTATTTAATGGCCCCATACTGAAACAGTATACTCTCTTTATCTTCTTAGTTGTTCAAGGTGTTCATAAAAACTGTATGTAATATGGATGAATGAAACAAACCCTTGCTCTTCCTAACTCTTTGGTCTAGTCTTTTCCTGTTCCTCAGCTCCACCGAATCCAGCTAAGTATGCAAACAGGTATCAATCTAAAGACATGCATGCTTTTGACGTGTTAGATAACTTTTACAAACTCCTGCAGTTCTACTAAAGTTAATTAGTGCCTATTTATATAATGAGTTTAACTAATGCAATGTAAACTCCCGTGTGGATGCTCTCATTTTGGTAACCTCAGGCTTGTTTCTAATTGACTTATTCCAAACCAAAGAGTTTTGGTTTAGAGGAAAATAAGAGTTCATCAGCTAAATTAGCCTTCAAGTCATAGCCTTCATTAAATTGATCCACCCCCAGATTAAACAAGCTCCCATATTTTTAAATACTTACRGACAGATTGAAATTATCTGCATTTACATCACAGAAAAACTCCTTTTAAATGAGTTGACCACCAACACACTTCATCAGAACAAAACAGAGTTTCAAATGGGCTATATCTACATCGTTGTATGACTATGTTCCTTCTCTAGACAAGACTGTGCAAAATCAAAGAAATCAAATAATTCTGAGGCAGGAATAATTAAGGCAGGAAGCATTAACACTGAATTTTCCACAGATTTCAGGATGAGGTAGTAGAATGGGGCTTTTCCATGTACCCCCCGTCAATTTTGCATTTTTATTCCTGCCATAAGCACAGAACTAGAGAAGCTATGTAGAGAAGACCCACCTTGTCTATCAGCCCTTACACTGGGTGGGCCTTTTCCTAAGCACTTTCCTCATTTGTTTTGCACAATCAATAAAAAGCAGTATCTGAACTTGATTTTCTTTGTATGCTTAGGATTAGCTTTATCCCTGGTGTAAAACTACAGTGGTCGAGGGAGAGACTCCCTTGTCATTCACTTAAATTGTCTAAAATAAATAAAACCATCCTTTTTAGGAGAGAAGAGGAAGGTGTCTAGGTGACAGGCAAAATAAAGCAACAAACCCCCACCTGTTCTTAATTGAAAACAAACCCCAGCTAAATTAGAGCAGCACCTTGGGTGGTTTGCTATCTGTGTTACTGATTTCAGTGCTTCCTGGCTATTCCCCACGGAGAAATGAGCATGTAAAGGTGAATCCACCAGCAGAGGAATCCTCCTTCCCCAGAAAAACATTTGCGAAGAGTGAAAATGCACCACTCAAATTGTGTGGGGATGAATTAAGAGATTAATTCGTCCTAGCAGAGTAGCAAAGCTAGCAGAGTAAAATTTGTTTTCCTTTATTTCAAGATTTAGTTTTATTTTTCTCAGACACTCTATGTGCACAATAGCAGGACYAGATATTACTTATTCTGGTTAGTTATCTATGGGCAACTGGCACTGGCTACCCACAGGGTCAAGGTCTCCAGCCTTGAAACAGAAATGCTAGTATGAAAACTTGCTCATGTAAGTAACTTTGTGTACCAGAGTACTCCCAATAAGTACAAAATAAGATCACTTTAACGCAGCAAATGTAAGATCTGGAGCTGCTTACAGTATTGTATGTTCTTTTACAAATCAGACATCTAAAGATAAAAGCCAACAGTTCTTTCATGATCTGTAACAAATCATGCAATACGTATTTTACACTTCCTCATATATTTCTGWATTTGTTAAAATTAGCTGCAAGAGATGGCTATTTGCTAATGTAGGACAGGTGTTGCAAAATGAATTACCCTTTCATGAGAGCAATGTATAGTAGRTCTATAGTTAGATGTTTGTATGAGAGAAGAATAGGCCTTTCTTAAAGAATGTGTCCATCCTAACAAAAATAGCCAYGTTCCTTTTTCCGGCAGGTACCAAATTAACACAAACCAGATCCTCTATTAAAGTCAGTGTATAATGCTGAGGTCCAACCTTCCTATTTTTAGGTTAATAATAATATAACATTGTAAACAATAAAAAGTAGGTGTTGAACTCTATGCAAATAAGCCAAATATCTCAGTAGTTTTTATCTATCTAGTCTCTTCTCCCAGTTGTAGAAATTCACTGCATGTTGTATGCATGGATAAAAACYATTAGCCCTTTTAGTGAATGCAGAAAGAGAAGTTCTGGTTTTCCTTATGCAATATAAATCGGGAGTAAACCCAGAGAGTCCCAACAGGCCCAGAGAGGAAGAACCAAGAAGATAAATCTTCACTCAGTAACTGAAAAGGACCAAAGGATTACTTTGACGTAAGCAGAGATGATTGAATTAATTTTGCCATTTACAAGTTAATCAATGCAATTCAGCCATCCTGATCTTCCTGTAGAGTCAGTGGAGAGAAACAGACACCTCCTGAAGGCACCTCATCTTACTATCTCCCTTCATTGACTCTTTAGGAATGAGGATGACTAATYTAATCTAGATAACTAAATTGCATGCAGCTAAATTTAGATGAGATCAGTTGCACATTTTGTTCCTTCCCTGTAAGATGCTGAGTGCATGATCTCAAACAATGATTTGAGTGACCTGCCTCCTGTATGACTCACTGCACCCATCTTCAACCAACCATACCTTTGTTACAAACAATTTCAGTCTGATTCACACTCTCTTTTTGGAACGCCTGAAGCACTGCGAGACTAAGAATTTGCCACATCCTTAGGCCTCCAATGGTTAAGTTATTCTCATTGTTACTTCCCCCCCAAAGCAAACCCCAAACCCTCTCTAATTTGAACTTCTTTTTAATTCAGTAGGAGTACTAAGTGCATTCAGCCTTACAGAAACTGTCCCTTTGAGATTTGCTGATGATTTCTCTCTTTCAGAAAATTTCATTACAAATTTAGCGCTCTTTAGAGCTGGCAGCTTTCTGTATCCCACCATGCGTGCTTAAGTACCTACATTAATATCTCCAAATTCCACAAGTGTCCTCATTCTGCAGCCTGATTCAGGCCTTTTCAGTYGAAGGCACTAAAGAAACTTACTGCTGACAGAGTGAAATCCTAGCCCCACCAAAATTAAGGAGGATTGCTATTGTCCTTAAAGTTCTTCATTTCATCTATTGTTTTTTCAATTTTTTCTTTCTTTCTTTTGGATTACTGTCTTATCCAGTATCTTTCTCTGTAATTCTTATTTACTTCACAGAAGTAAAAAGCCTATCAAAATAATGGCTAGGGAGCAATCTTACTGAAGTCTATAAATATGTTATGGAAAGATAAAGACAAATTAAGTTAAATATGAGTAATGAAGTTAACACAGACAATTTGATAGCTCATTCTCATGTCCTGAAATCTCTCTTAGACTTCCACGCTCAAGCACGGCCATTCCCTTCCTATGGTGAGGAAGTGAACAGTGCATCTTCTTGAATGCGGGAGACCAGTTAATTGCTTAGCAAGTGGAGATAAGGTTCAAAGCATTTTATTATCTTCCTTCTTTTTAGATTACTCAGTTAAAAAACTGAGCTCCATATTTTAKGTAAGTCTGTATAACTGGTGTCTCTAGACAGTATCGAAATGCTCTTCAGTTTTTCTGTAGCTACACAGTATAACCTAATGTATACAGCATCGATCATCCTAGAATACAAAATTCAATTACACCAGAAATGAAACACGGGCAGTCACAACCTAAAGGGCAAAAAAGAAAATGCAAAACCAAGAAAACCCCTTAAAAATAGCAATAGCAAATAAAATAAAAATAAAACTACTAAAGTTGAAGCAGTTCTCCACTTGTTATAAAAGATGCACTTTGCGTCTTCCATTTGGCAATTTGCTAACTCATTTTGCTAATGAAAATTAGAACTAAAACTAGTCTCAATGTTCATGTTAAAGCATTCCAAAGGCCCCAAGATGGATTTTCAGCTAATTGTGCTAAGTGTTGTAGAAACACGTAAGAGTGTACAGTCTAGTCATGCTAAGTTGTGGAGCAGTATTATAACATCTGAGAGACCAAGGATGCCTGTAGACTTCAGGTACAACTCCTAAATGGGCTGTCCCAAGTAGTACAAGAAGTTTTCACAGCTCAGTTTACACAGTTGTTCAAACTGGAGTGTAAAGGTTTTAATAATTTTCACGGGCAACAGGCTAAGGCCCATAGCTCTGATTTTGATTTGACATTTGGTGTAAATGCATCTGAAACTACTTACCCAAAGCCAAAAAAGAAGCTGGTGCCAGAGCAGAAAACATGCCTCAAATSTTATCATCAGTCCCACTGCACCAGTGAAAGACTATTTTTTTCAAACATGACACAAGACTACGTTGTCACTTCCTCAGAAGAGAAACAAAACCTTTTTTATTGTTTTAAGCTGGAGTTTTCAGACTGTGTTTTGCAGTGGATTGCTTCTGCCGTGAAGGAGAGGTCGTACTCACCAGTGAAGAGGAAGCCGGCTGTGAGGTTATGAAACACCTCTGATTCGTTTCACAGCTAAAACAACCTACAATGACACTTACTGCGATGTAGCACCGCCATCATGAGCATTGCACTTAGAGTAAGTAAGTGACTCATGTTATTTGTAAAGGAGTTTCAAACCTCTTGTCCTGCTCCTGACCCTCCTTCCAACRTTAATGCTTCCATGATTTTACGCATTTTTCTCTCCTACCAGCAAAGATAAGAGGTCTCCCTTTCTACTGCTTCTCACCAGATATAGAAATGGAATTAAAACTGAACCTTTAAAGACTCTGAATAACATCTAAATAAATTAAAGGAGGGTCAGAAATGCTACATTTAAGGGATGTGAAGTCATCTTTATTTTTTATTCAATTAAAATTATTATTTTTTTTTTAACTAAGGGAAGGTGGGCACAGTTATGTGTTTATAGTAGAGCAATCCTGCAATGGCAGAGGAGAGATTAGCAGTATTACTGAGGGGTCTTTCATGTCCTTCATCCTTGGCTCATATCAGTATCTTCAAAAGAAATCTCCTCCTATCTTTCAAATCCTCCTGCTGAAGATTTGTTCCCCTGAATTAAATAGAGTGACATTTATTTACCTCAGTTGATGATTTGTTGCAAATTATAATAACAAACCAATCAGGCCACCAATCTTTTCTTTAGCTTTAAACACCCCCCCCCGAGATAATTTCTACACTGAACCCTTTACTGTGCTTGTGGCACAGGGAGTAATACCTAAAATGCATTAGGGAGCGTAGCTACCGTGGGTATAGCAGGCAATGTAGTTGCAGTAGCACACCGTTCAGATGGGCTGCAAAAATCATTCTGTAAATGTTAATGCCATGCACCCAGACAGCAGCCCATGTTTCTGTAGCTGCTCAGTGATGATTAGCTAGGTGGCTTAAAACTTGCTAAGATATATCAATACAAGTGTCTGCACAACTCCCATGGCAGAGAACCCAAGATCTGCTCAGACACTCATGAACTTTCTTTAAAGTAGGAAATCTTGGAATCTATCATAAATCCAATGGTTATTACTGAAGAAGCAGTGAGGTTCCTAGGCAATTTGTCTCCATAAAACAATTAAAGTCAGACAGAGGAAGTCACTTTCATGTAAGCTGTAGTTCTTATTACCCACATGTAATTTACATCTGGGTCAAGAGAGTCTGGGAGCCACAATTGCATTCTTGGCTTCACTGTGCCCTGCAAGGTATTGTTATAGGTCTTCTGGGTGTTCCTCAAAAGCACTGTTTAGGGTGACTGAGCATTAGGAACCTTGATTTATGGTTAGATTCATGAATAGAGTGCAGACCTGCAGGGTTCCAGTTTGCAATCCCTGCTCTGTGCTGGAATTTATAACTCTGAATTAGCRGGGCTACGTAACCTAATGCATGAGGCGATACAGATGTGTGACGGATGGAGCTCATAGTCTGTGCAGTCTAGAGGACAGCAGGCCAGAGACTGGATTAAAGCAACTGTTACACCTTCCCAATATGACACGAATCTGGCAAGAGGATGCCTTTGACTCATCTGTCTACACAGCTCATCATAGTGTCTTGCTACACTTGAAATCAGGACTTTCTATGATGGAGCCTGGCAGATCTGTCTGTGTGCATATGTGCTGGGACATTCCTGGCTAYGCTAAGAGTCAGGGGCAGGCTTGCTTGCAGCGTAAGGTTTTTACCTTCTTGTTATCTGGAGCTTCTCTTAAATCCATGCCTTCAAACAGCTTGAAGTGAAGTGAATCTGGGCACCCAGGGGGACACTTTTGGTACTGTGCATATTCAGCCCTCAGAAGGTAGCATGCTGAACAGGGGCCTGGTGGGAAACACCACAAAGAGAGTCTGAGTCTCAGCACAAGAGAATTCAGCACTTCGTTCAGTGGGGGAGGGATGAAGGAAGACAACTCTGTCCACATGAGATGTCCAGATGTCCGTCACCTTCTGAAGCTGGGTTGGTCCAGGAAGGAATTCCTAGTAAACCTATGGAGCAGGAATTTAAACCCACATCTGGCATCTATGTGGAAATACCTTTACCCAGGGCTTTAAGATGTTCTGAGATAAAGATCAGCACTTTGGCTGATTTTTTCCTCCCCATTTTATATAAAGTATTTAAGCATCCATTTAGAACAGAATGTAATACTTTGGCTTATCTCAACTGAATGTGTTAAGAGTAATTTTTCATTCTTCCATTAAARAAATGTGATTGCTTTGATCTTTAAAAAGGGGTACATAGAGTATGTAGGTAATACTTTGTATTTGGCACTGATATGATGGCTGCTGAAATACTGTGTTCAGTTCTACTTCATGAATAATACAGAAATTCAGGATTTTCCCTGTTGAATAGCTTAAAGGAACATCTGAAGAATAAYGAAAGGATTAGAAAAAATGCCACATAGTAAGGAGCTTAACCTGCTTTGCACCTCTGATAGAAGATGGAAGCGAACTGAAGTATCTGCTTGAAAGATAAAAATTTGTTCTTAGAGTTCTCCAGTCTAGCAGATGTAAAGGCTGGAAGCTGAGGCTTGAAAAAATCTGACTAAAATTAAATGTCCACTTCTCACTTTGAGGGTCATTAACTACAGAAAAAGAATTGCAGAGAGAAATAATTGATTCTAAGCCATTAGAAATTTTAAAATTAGGATYATGCCAAAGACAATGCTCTATCAGGTTTGAGCTAGAAATTAGATAAATGGTCCCATGGCTTCTACTATGCAGGGGGTTAGACCAGGTGATGTGTAGGGCCTCTTTTGAACCTTGTAACTCTTTCTATGAAATGGTATCCTTGGCAGCACCATTTAATTTTACAGAGTTACAGCAAGGAATAATTTGGCTCAAGAAGTAGGAAATAATGATTAGTTAAGCTGAGGCGGAAGAGAATAATGAAAACATGTTTTTTTCTTTTGGGTTGTCTGAATTCCTGCTTATCAAGTAACAGTTGATATTTACTGTAGATTTGGTGGAGGTTCAGTGGCTATGAAAAATGACTTGGGTCAATTTGATCTGGTTCCTTATGGAAAGATAGAAATCATCCCTAAAAAGCTTCSCAGCAAGACACAGGACTAACTAGACTCAGAGTCCAAACTCTCCTTTCACCTTGGCCACTGAGCAAGGCAGCACATCAACATGGCCCCATGGGACCAGAAAAGGGGTGTACAGAAACTGTTAGATGTGCCCTGCTTTGAGGGAAAATTCATCCCTCCTCTACATCTCAGATTTGGGCTTTTAATTTTTASCCACTGCTTACTTGCTCTAATGTGTAATCATTATTACATATTACCAAATATTCTACCTTATATTTAAGCATAATTTTATTTCATTACATTGGGTTTTCAACRGAGGAGTAGCCCTCTATTTTTGTGAACTATAAAGGCCCAATTTCACCCTGCGCAAACTGAGCAACATATACCTCAGCAAGAGAGTTAATCTGGCCTTCTTTGCATAAGGAAGCTGTGATTGCTCATCTGATTTTGTGATTTACTGTTAGACTCATAGAATTATAGAATAATGTGTTAGAAGGGTCTTCTAAAGGTCATCAAGTCCAATGCCCTGATCAAAGCAGGACCAACTAGAACAGGTTGCTCAGGACCCTGTTCAGTCAAGTTTTGAGTATCTCCAAGGACGGAGCCTCCACAGCCTTTCTGGACAATGCATTCCAGTGTTTAACTACCCTCAAAGGAAAAAAGAAACCACCAACAAACCCACAAAAAAACCCCAAACCCTTCCCTGGTGATTTACTATATTTCTTACCAGACCAAATAAAACCAAGTAGAGGTGAGAAGGGAGTTTTCATCCTTGTATCAAGATGGAGCTAGATGATGTTCCATAGCATCAGAATAAAAGGAATTTGATCGTGAAACCACACTTCACATTTTAAAGAATGGAAAAGACTAGCTTCTTCTGCAAATGCCATAGCTGTTTGTTGTTTGTTTGTATATTTGTTTTAAATTAATAATAAAGAGCCCCAGATTGCAGTTCAGCAGTGCAAAGTCCAGTACAAAAACTCAGCAAGAAATTCTATGCTGATACTATCTTATACCCAAATAGCCAAACTAAAGCACAAGCAGGTGGAGATACAAGAAATAATGTAATTTGTTCATAATAGGTCAATGGTCGAGACTGAGACAGAAGCAAGTCACCATCTTGTTCTAGCTTAACCCTGTGTCCATGAAGGACTCCCAGCAGTGTCCTATGGACATCACCTCTGAAATTCAGTCTGCTGCTCCTGAACTGACATCATTTCTGCTAGTAAAAAAGGATAGAGGAATGGAAGCAATGCAATTAGGTCTGAGACAGACTAGGACATCAGTTTGCTTTTCATATTGCATGCTTGTAAGAGGAATTTTATCAAGGTTTGATAACGACCGGAGTGCTTTACTGTAATGTCTATTCAGTGAGTAGTCATAAATGCTGGCACAGTATCCCAACACAAATTTTTGTTTTATAAAAATGCAAATAAATAAATAGGGTGTCTCTTGAGAGCTGCTTTGCGTTCCTTAAAAGCTCTGGCTGAGAAAGGGGGATCATAAGGAGGTGTGAAAATTTAGCACTAAGGTCTTAATTCTGCCGTCATTCCCATGCCCGCACCAGCTGTTCCAGGCAGTGAGAACTGCACCCTGGAGAACGGGAGCAGGACGGGAATTAATGGAGCACTGCTGCTTTGCACCAACCAAGGAGCACATCCGATGTGCCTAGCACACTAATGGCACCACATAAATAAATAACAATGATACCATCTCCTCAGGGGAGGGGGGTGGTGTGATTAAGGGTGAAATCCTGGCCTTTTCAGTCAATGCCAGACAACTTCTTCACATCAGCCAGGCCTGAATTTCACCATAGTGGGATTTATTTTAGTGTTGACTTTCTCCTCAGTAACTGTGTGCTATTCTGAGAAAGCATCCTTGATTGTCAGACCAGTGAACGTTTACTCACTTGAATAGACCCATTGATTTAATGCCCCAGTTTGCTACAGGGAATGTAACTTTAAAGGCAGCTCTGTGGCTTTAAATTCCAGTAGCATATTTCAACAGGTTTCAAGAGGCTGAAAGCAAAATTTCCAAGGAGAAACAACACCTTTTGTGATGACAGAATTCCACCGTGGGAGTCTCAAGGTTAAACACACCATCAACGGGGAAAAGAGGGAATCTTAGGTGTAGTTTTGAATACAGTTGGACCAGGCTATGGAAGCTGTTCCCTCATTATAAAGAAATGCTTTGGGTTTTGAATACCTTCCTGTATAAATCCGGTGCAAAAATGATCCATCAAAATTATCATTCTTGAAGAAAACATAATTCCTGTAACCAGGAGCAGTTAAAAGAAAGTGATGGCTAATCTCATACCCATCTGTCTTTCATTTCCTTACCAAATGTCCTAGTTTCTGCTAAACTAACATAACTTGGAGTTTTCTGGATCTATAATGAGATGCTTTAACCACCCTGCTGCCATAACGGGGGGAGCTGAGCATGAGAAAATATTATCAGTATTATAAATTTGAAGAAGACATAATGCATAATACTAATGACTATAATATACTTATGATTCTCTTGCTTGAAATTATTGCAATATAAATTAAACTTATGTCCTGAAGTTCCAGAGAAGTAGAAAGTTCTCTACTGCTGAAAAAAACTTCAATATTTCTATAGTGAGCTTCATTRGTAATCTACCCATCCCAGCAGCTGCAGGTATAATCTGAGGCAGCTGTCTGGGCTCCAGAACTGGATCCACTTTTGGATTTTGGGAGGATCTGGTCCTACAAGAGATTTTGAAAAGGCAGAGACTTGTCTGTGGTGAGGGCTTGTTTCCAGCCCTGCAGGAGGGTCCCCATCAGTCCCAGCTTGCTCCCGTGGCAGTGACCCGGTGTGCCGAGGCTGTGGCAGAAGACACCAGTGCKGCTTACAGGGCTGTAAGGGCAGGACCGGAGCTGGGAACTGCAAAGCGTCTGTGGGACAAACTGTCCACTGGGAATGAAGGCAGACCTCCAGCTCAGCACGGACAAAACCATACAGCTCACGGTAAAGAGGATCAGCATTAAATGAACGATTATTGTGTCACTGAATGGGAGGCTCTATTTCATTCTTCACTTCGTATATGTTGTGCTGGTCTGCTTTCCCGGGTTCACGACTGCTCCTTCTCCTGAAGAAAGATTTCCTTGTTCACGTACAGCCTCAGAGAGCTGGTGACGGGAGGAAGTTTAGCTTTTTAAGGGAACCTAGAGACTTTCTGTTTTGGTTTTCTCAGTTTCTAGCTGGGGGCTGAGACCAATAAAGTTATTTCTCGGGAGGGACTGTATATAGGTTGAATACTGACTCTTTAGTTGCTGTTAACTACCTGACAATAGGGTTACATATATGCTACCGTAAGTAAGAATTACTGATTTGTAACCAACCTGTAAACCATCACATCTATTTCTATTGAACAATAAAAAATATTTTAGAGTCTTCATTTTCAATAGAAGTTAAATTTATACATGAAAATTTTATTATACAATGGTACTATCTAGACAGCAATAAATCAATGTCACAATTTTTAATGTGATTTAATATTCATAAAGAAAACCAGAAAAAATCCTATGATAATGATCAAAAAATTCTGATAAGAATTTCTTTTATGTTGAAAGTCAAGGTTCTGCTGGAGCTCTCTGCCTGTGCAATACCAAATTATAGATCTACACAAAACTTCTAAGAGCTTTAATATTTTCTATGGTGTCCATATTACATATAATATGCAGTAAGTTACAGTGTAAAAATATGAATATTCACAATATATCATTGACTTTTTCAAGACAGGAGGTAGAATTAAAGCAAAGTACTTCAAAGCTAATTTAGGAATAGTATGTGAAGACATGACTCAGATTCTTGAAATTTTTTTCCRTGATAGAATATCCCATTCCGCAGAATGTATCTTTTTCTTAAAGTCCATCTTTTTCTTAGATTTCACAGCTCCGCTTCTTGAATTACTTTGTTGAAAGAATGATATGTTTCAAAGCACTATATTTCTGAGTACATCGTAAAAACATATCTCCCCTTCCTAATGAAGTAACTTTACTCAAAGCATGGAAAGCAAGCAGTAAATTTTAATGTATTAGATTATAAGCTAAGCATGGTCCTGGTTTTTGGTTCAAAAGTCTATCAGGGCAGTATTCTGTCTCCAACAGCAACTGCCTTAGGCATGCACTACTGTTTGAGTGAGAAGCCAATAAAATATCTGACCAAATGGTTATTGCTGTGAAATAAATCTCATYTATGAAAAACATCTATTATTTAGTGCTATTTGTATTTATAACAATAAAAATCAATGTTTGCACGAATATGAAAAGCCAAAAATGCATTTTATGCAACTTTTACTTATTCTAAAATATTACACTATGCCCTTTGAAGTGACTAAAACTGGGAGATCCCCAGGAGATTCTGTGGGTCAGGCTTATATACAGCTAGGGTGGAGAATTTAACACAGCTCTTTCTTATGGTTCCCCAGATGGGTCTATTTCTCTTCAGTTGKTTAAGCTTCACACCTACCTCATTGATGGATAACAGTGCATGGGAGTTTGACAAAGTTTTGTCAGACTTAGGTGGTATGCTTTATAGATGTGCATGATATTTCCTATTTCCTTTTCCTCAAAAAGTATGCACTTTTAAATTATTTTTTATACAAAAAAAAACCCCAATTTGCATCTTTATCTTTCCTTAAAATTAATTTCTGAGAAACATTTCAACATCAACCACAAAAATTATCATTAAGTTCAAGTGTTCACACCCACTGAAATGAACAGGGGTAAACTTTGCCTCTTCAAATATAACATACCTTGTTTTCTGTAGCTTAAAAGAGACAACTATGCATGAGCTTCCACCAGCTTCTACTCAGTGCATATTCAGAAGCTCTTTTTCAGAAGCATAAAACTTGAAACGTATTTTAAAAAATGAAAGCACGTGTGGTGCAAAATCTGAATCTGTCACAGGAACTAGATAAATAGCTCAAATGGGCCAGATCTAGCCAATGAACAGAGTGTTTGACATCAGTGATTTATACTATTTCCCTTTCATGTTATAATAATTGTCACGAATTGAATTTATGTTGTGCCATTTCCTGTTCTAGCTGCAATCTTTGCTTCGAGAAAAAAGGTTTCAGAACTTTAATGCCTTCACTGTTCTTGGAAAGATAACAGTAAACGGGACTATTTTATGATTTCATTGCTTGGTTATTCATGTTCGTTCTTTCTATAGCCTTCAGGGAGAACTAGAAGGAAAGGGCGAGACAAAGAATTGGCTTCCCATCGAAAACACAAAGAATTGGATTGTTGCTGCTGAAGGCAAAAAGTGAGCAGGGGAAAGTGATGCTCCCAAAATTACTCCATAACAGGAAGCCCTATAAATGTCTCCCATCTTTCTGCTAGATCTGCATCAATTTGCAGTGTGAGCAGCAGAAAGGGCAGATGTTGGATCAAAGAGGAAACGTTTACCTAAACAATGAAAAAGCACTCTCCCAGCTTCTTTATACCCAATGCATGCCAGATTGCACATAGTCATTACTTGCTAACAGAAAGGCAGAAGATTTCTATTAAGCATGGTGTTGCCTGATAGCAGCAGAAGCAAATAGACAGTGAGCATGAGGAGAGAAATGAATGCCTGATAGGAATTCAGTCCGGAAGCCAGCAAGAAATCATTAAGAATATGTATGTTTCATTGCAATATCTAATGTGATAATATTGTCTTTATTGACATGATGCGTGCCTTTCAGCTCTAACATGGAGTTCTTCCTACTGAAGTGCACATTTCTGGAAATAAAATGTATCGACTCATAAAATTCAGCAATACGTTGAAACCAACAGTAAACAAACTGTCCTAGACGTTCTCTTGTAACCATGGCAGGAAAGAAATATCAAAGAGTGAATTTAGTATGTATTCTGTAGGTTTGAATTACAACAGAGACCTACCCTAGCCAATATAATATTGTAATGCTCAATTAATAAAACCATAATATCCCAGCAAGAAATGCAATTAATATTCATCCAAATAGGAACCGGGCTACTGGGCCACCTGTTGCATCCAACTCTCCCTCTTTCTGGGAAGCACACATTTCTTCTCTTTCAAAAATGAGTCACAAAGACATCTTCAGCACCATATTTAGCTAGACGGACTATTCCAGACTAGRAAAGGGAGAAAGTCTCCCAGAGACTTTAAGCAGCACATTCTGCTGCATCCCTATTTTTTCCACAATGGAAGCAGGAATTGGGCATTGAATGACTGTGATGGTGGTGTGCTCCTCAGGCTGTTGCTGGTAGGGCAGAGCCGGTGGCCAGGAGGAACCCGTGCAGCAGAGCCAGAGCCCTGTGCCTGCAGGGACACCCCGGCACAGCCTCTCCCCACACAGAGCACCAGAGGATGGGGAAGGTTTGGGGGACACGTGGGTGGGAGGGCAGCGAACCTGGGCGAGCACCTGGTCTGCTCCCATCTGCAGAGCCGAGGTGAAGCCAGAAACAATGCAAGCAGTATTACCACCTCCAGCTCTGCTCTYCTTGTCTGCCTCTGCAGGATAAAGATCTTTCTAACAAACTACTGTCTACCCTCCATTACCTCAATAAAAGGAGAAGGGAGACGGTTGGATTTTCGGCAGGGATTTCCCAGGCAGCAGCATGTGCTGTGGCTGTTTGGAGAGCACTCAGAAGCACTGATCATGCCAGGAAGCACTGGCCCCATCAGCTGTGCTCTGCAGAGCTGCTCTGCATATGGGTAGTAAATCTGATGCATCAGGAGGACTTCAGATTTACCGTGCGGTGAAGGCCATCTGCTCGGTGCATACGTGGTATGTGCGATGCGTTCCAGATACACATGTATAGCTGATCTGCCCGGAGTCACCATTTCTCTGGAATTTGGGGGATGCTCAGAAAGAAACCTGATTAGATTTGCTGCTCCAGGGGAAACACTGAACATCTGGAAATTTGGGATGGATGGGCAAAGTTAAATACCATCAACAGAAAACTTCCAGAGAGAATATACTTAATATTCTGATACACTGTAATCTCTGTACCCTTAAAACCTTATTTCTTTCCTCTTGACTTTTTTCAGTTTATCTAGGAAATAGAGATCAGCGAATAACAATCCCCACCCTCTTCTACCTGAGGAAATGACAGGGATGCTGAAAAGACTGAAGGAAATTTAGGTAGCTTGGACTTTCTACCCCACCCAGCTTGAAAAAGACCGCATTGTGCCTCTGGTGTTGGATGTTTTATCAAAGGTCTGTAATGATACAGCTTAGCCCTAAAGCCATGGCATTGTATTTAAGTGAACGCTTTCATACGCCTTATTATTTTGATCCCAGTATTGTTTATATGGTTTCCTTAACCTACTTTGGAAGATGCTCACAACTCCTGTTCTGCCTATTCTCCTGGCCTTTTTTTGATCTCAGCTACACTGAGAATTATAACAGCAGAAGTAGAGGAATCTGTCCTGGCTGGATTCTGTCTACACATCCCAGCTTCACACACTGATAAATCTAGTCACTTCTACCGGAATTACTTCAAAATTACACTGGAACAGAGTCAGGATACGAAGGCCAGAGGTTTAGAGTTCAGCTCCAGCTAAGCCAATGTCCCCTTTCTAGTGAGAGGACGTGGAAGGTGGCAGGCTCGCTGCGAGGGATTGCTTTTGTCAGGCTCCTAGGGCACAGCTTGCGTGCTCCGGTGGAATGCTGCTCCGGTGGAATATCACTGCACAGACAGAGTCCCTTGCTCTTGCACAAAGTTAAAAACCTCTCTCAGTTTTGAATGCACAGATAAATAAAATGCCTAGGTTTTCAGACACGTCTTGTATTAACAGCTCGCATTAAGGGAAATGAAATCTTCTAGTTGCTGAATCCTTTTCCACGCATAGTTCAATTTTATAGCTGCTTAAGACATCCATGCAGGGCAGAGTTGTAAGTGATCTGTTTCGCTCTGTTCTTCCTTCAAGCCTAAATTGGTCAAACCTAGATTGGTAGTGTTTTTCTCTTAGGATGCAAAGTGRAGTTAAGAAAAGAGAGGATATTTTGGATTATGCTCACCTGGAGTACGATGACTGACACAACCTTTTACCTGCTTTGTGTTTCCTAGTATGGACAAATAACTTGATTTTTTTTAAAGCTTGCAGCATAACCTCCTCATTATCACATTTGTTGAGACAGATGGGAAAGCATTTGGAAGGGCTGCTTAGAAAGTGGTGCTTTCTACAAAAAGAAAGTTGTATTTAAACACTGTTATTCAAGTTGTTGGGGAGGCAACAATCTCGGCTTCCCGCATCTGATACATTTGCATAATTTGTCTTTTGTTCTTCAGTTTTCTGCTTGCTGTTCACATTCCCTCCTAGCCCTCTACAACTCCACTGTGCAGGATATGTTTGAGATAATAGAACTCACTTAAGTTCATGTATTTCATAACCCAGTCTCAATTCCCAACAGCCATTTTACAAGCCGTAGTTTACACATTTTTTTTGTGGCTTCATTTGGGCTGGATTTCCATTTTCTGAAAGATAACTGTTCAGTTGAATAACCTCTTGAGTTTTACAATTATCCCGTACTGTTCTATGTTTCTTTTGCTTTCCTGCTTCTTTTCTTTTTTTACTTTATTCTTTTTACATGCCTTCTGTGACTGTTAAGAGATACTCTAAGACTTTTAATTTTGCTTCTTTTGATTTTAAAGCTTTTTTTTTTTTTTTTGAATGGGTAGGCAGCTGGTGTTCTGTGACAAGAGCAGTAATTTTCTTTCTGATGAATAGTTTATTTGAGGAAAAATGCAATTCTGGTTGTCCCAAAACTATTAACAAATTTAGGTCAAATTCATGAAATAGTTTTGGCTGGAAAAACAACAACTTTGATATGTTACATTAGCAAAACTGCTGGATAAAGAATCAGCTACCTTTCATCTGTTGGTTTTGAAGGTCTCCCAACTTTACTTCTCTGAATTTCCTCTTTTTGAGGGATGCTGAGTGCACATCTCAGCAGAAGGCTTTAGTACACATCAACTTGCACCCTGGGGCAGCGTCTTAGGCGAGTCCCCAGACCCACTCTTGTACACAAAGCATCCTTGTTGACTCAGAGCATATTTAAATACTTAAGGGAAAATGAATCTGCTCTAACAGGTAGGACTGAGGAAAACCCAGATCAAAATTAAGTACATCCAGGTGGCAGAGAGCCCCATGTTGGAGGTGGAAATGTAAGGTCAAGATTCCTTGGTGAGGGAAGGATTGTATGCTGATTAGTCAGCCCAGTTCAATAAAAACTCCTCCTGTGACAGTTTTGAGACTTTAATCTTTGGCTTTCACTTGCCTTTTTGGACTCATTAATTGATAAAAACAAGTTCAATAATTCTGTTAAATGTCAGATTATTCCAAGGCTGTTTATTGTTCATGGACCTAGTTTGAGCACATTTCCTGCAGCATATAGGAATAGTTATGATTTAGCCCCTATATGATAAATGTTTTTACTGATTAGTCAGCAGCCCATGTCTACCGCAGGATCAGACTGAAAAATACCCATAAAGTCTTGGACCTGAGATTCATACAATATAGTGGGTTAACATGACATAATCTGGCCCCCAGCTGACAAAACGATAACCTGTTTAGACTGCTTTGGCTCATACCTTGTGTTTTCTTGGGATTTTCCATTTCCTCAATTAGATTTTTTAAAAATTTCTGTTGCATCTGAAGAAGTCCAGCATCACCATCAGACAGAGTACCATTTTTCTTTGTTCCTTGCTTGTTAATACCCAGACAAGAGCATCAATGTTCTTACTGTTTCTAAAATGTAAAGGGAAACAAATATCTTCTTCAGTACAGGACTTTAAAGATCCATTTTTTACTAATTAACGTATTGGTTAAGTTGTGAGTCTGTTCTCATTCTTGGTTACCATATATCATAACAGCCTAGCAGGAGCTTGGCATCTTCTTCTGCTCCCTAATCCTATGACTATTTTATATATATATATATCAGTACTAAAATTTTACTACAGTTAACTTCAGAATTATAATTATTTTCTTGCAAAATGATACTAATATTCTTTCGTTTCTTGCAAATGCCTGATTTTTTTTTTTTAATTCCAGGCCTAGTGGCGTGCTTCACGTCRAGCAAACCAAAATATCAAATGACTGAGACATACTGTTCATCGGTTCTGCTGACTGTACCCATCCACACCGTGTTCTGAAAGATGGCATGCTCTGGTTGTGTTCATAGTGTGCAGACCTTGGCCTTGAGTCTCCTCTGGGTCCTGTGAAGTGATCTTATGTGTGCATGTTTTTCTGTTCAAAGTACCTGAAATAACGTGTAGCTGTGCTGTGGAAGAGTGCTCACTTTGTACCATGAAACCAGCATTTGTATTGCACACCCTGGGATGTGGCATGACAGCATACAGGGGTGTTTAAGGATGCAAAGTCTGCCTGGATAATAGTGCATGACAGTGTAAGGTGGTACGAGAAGAATCTGAGGCRTATAGCCTACAGAGGATGGTCCCTGACGTGCTTGATGACTAAGATTTGAAGGGTTCTCTGGAAGAGAGATTTTAGCACAGGCCAAGCTATGCTAGCAGGTGTGCTAGCAGTGAAATGGCAGGGAAGATGACTTCTCCAGTGCTGGAACTTGCTCCTTGTCCACGTTTTATATAGCAATAAGATGCAGCCCTAGGTGCTTACATAATAATAAATATTACTGTTAATTTTACGTTTTATAATTTCTAGTCTCCCTCTCCCATTGCTATGTTCTTCAAGGAGGCTGAAATCAGTCATGTTCTGATACTGATTCTACTTGTTTCCTTAAACAACTTGAGAGTGTTGCTTTGCTTTAGGATGAAAAAAACCTCAGCTGTGTTTCCAAGCGTTGTTAGTTTGAGACATCAAAGAATTATTTGTCTGATGAGATATCTAAGCACTATATGTAGATACTCAAAACTGTCCTTTGTCATTATTTTAATAGACTTTGTTGACTCTTTCATTTCCTTCAGGCCTTGACTCAACAGAGGTACATGCCTGGAATTAAAGAGGTAGATAGACCCATTCACCTTGATGGAGCTACTGAAGGTTTAAAGGTAAAAGTATGAACCTTATTAAACCAGAGCCTAATATACCCCTCCTGGTCAGTAAAGGGCACTATAAACATACAAAGTAGCCCTGTTCTGACTTACAGATAGTTGTCTTTAACTACCTCCTACCTCACAATGTATGTATAAATTTGGTTTTGTGTCTACAATGTAGGAGCCAGTTTACCTCAGGATCATTTAGAGTGCTGTGTTTCCTGTCTAGTCAGTAAACAGTTTAAAAGTATGTCTTCACTTTGGGTGCAGATACGCACTGCTKTCTTGGCAGGGGTCAACCATGGAGTTGGATGAGAGGTGAAATGGCTTCTGAAGAGATCTATAGCTGTGTCTGTGCAGAACTGTATGATGGTGGTTCAGTTTGGTAAGTCTGTACAGCACTTTGCTATGGACCTATTGGCTCCTCATCCTGAGGACATTTTGGCCCACGGAGCTGGGGATTTAGAGAATGATGCAACTGAGCAGGTACATGTCAGTCTGGAAAGCTTTTTGAATACTTAAGCTTTCAATCAAAAACTGTCAGACTGTGCTGTTTTGTCTTTTTCATAAATTTTCTCACTTGATTTTATTTAAAATTTTGTATTATACTTATTTAGTAATTTATAGCATTGGTTTGTCTCCAGGAAAAGACATCTTTGCCCTTTGGAGCAAAATATTTCGGCATATTTTCAGTGCCAAATAGTAGTGAAGATAAACTGCTCAGAAATGTTTTCTTTCTATTACTTTTATTGGAATTTCCATTCTGTAAACAAGTAGAAATCAGAGACATTATTCTGATTTCAAAAGATTTTTTTTTTCCAAAAGAGTTTGGAATTTCATTGGGTGGAAATTCTCTTTTTTTTTTAAGAAGCGACCCAAGCTGGGCTGAACAAACCATTCTCCTCAGCRGTGAACCCAAACAGGGCTCAGATCCCCGTGGCGCGACACGCTGCGCTGTGCTGTCTGCATGCGGGGCAGGCACAGCGGCTGATCGCCCCTTCAGTGATTTGTGGAGGAGCACCCTTTAGGATGAGAGGATAAGGATTACATGTGTTCTGTGTACAAATCATTTTAACAACAACTTTTTCCTGTGCCTATTTTTTTTTTTTTTTTTAACATCAAAGAGAATGATCAGACCCTGGGAAGCACAATATTAACTTCTGCTTTTAATAAAAGGTAAATACAGAAACAAAATGCAAATGAAAAAAATAGTCAAATCTGCCACAAATGTTCTGAGATCTGGTAAACATTTCATTTCTGGATTGTATAAAAATACAACAGCTGACAAAGATGTTCATTATGGGAAAGACTGACTGCGGAGGGTTGAGCAAAAATGTGAGTGAAAGGTTTTTATGAAGACTCCGAGTTTGAGAGCCTGTTGAATAAAACAAGATAGCATGGACGCCTCCACTTCAGAGTGAGCTAAATAGTGTAAGTGCATTCTTGTCCAGGTATCTGGATTTTTTCCTAATTGCTAAACAGTTACGTTTTTTCCTGTCAAGCTTGGAAATAACCCTTGCGTTCAGAACTTTTAAGTCTAAAGGGAAGAATTCCCTTTTTTGCCTGTCTCCCAGTCCTGAGTGGCAGTGCTGTCATTCAGCACCCTCTGAAGACAGGCACAGGTGCGCTGGCCCTTGGGGAAGAGGGAGGGCTGTATCATTTAATGCCTCCCTCTGGAGTTGCTGTTTATATTCTACTTTACTGAAGCAGTTCAGCTAAGTTGTGTCCATGAGAAAGGCCAAACGTGCTGCTATGGAGCTAGGAACCCACACTAGCTTGGTACCCTGCAATGTGATGCACGTTACAACTGATCCAGCAAAGCGAATAATCAAGCGTGCAGATGAGTATACGTGGGCATTGGGCAGGGGAGCAGACCCACCGCAGCTTATGGAGCAACTTGTGTGCTTAAAACTCACACGGAGCGTATGTTTAGTGAACAGTGTCACATTCTTGTTACAGGCTAAAAATTCCAAAATAAAATGTGTAGACAAGCCTGGTGTGAGATCCTATTTAAGAAAATTGTCTCTGAGTCCTGGAGCCATCTGTGATATAAAAGTATACTGCACGGACTCCTTGAATGAAGGGATTCACTGGCAGGGCTTGCTAGAAATCTCAGAGATGCTTTTCATACAGCAGGCATATAGATCTTCCACATGATGAATCAGATTTACTAAGAACGTCTGCTGTTTGGAAGTGATTTCAGGCCTGAAGAATGTCTTACTGGAGGCCTGATTTGATCCGGGGAAGGGAGCGGGGGTCACATGCTGCTGGAGTAGACTTGATGTTCTTTTGGGCTGACCTCTAGAAATAATAATCATAAGGAAGAACCAGTTCAAGGGCTGTAGGCTAGTACCACTTGGAAACTAATTACAGCTCTGGTTGTGCACAGCACTGAAGTTTCCCTCGTAGGCTGCAGCACTGATTTAGTTGGTATGTTAATACGGAAGTCTAAATTAAATCAGGCTTGTGTCAGTGCTATCGAAGAGGCACATTCACTTAGCCCTGCAGTTTTATAAAATGCAAAGAAAGAAAACCATATGGCAGATTAGGGCAAATTGCTTTAAAATTGTGGCTGAGAGCCAAGGGAGAGAGAGTGAGCTTGAGAGAGCATTCACGTCTGTTTGAAATATGCCAACTTTCACTCTGCTGCTTTACACGCTTGGAAGTGGAAGGCTCATTTCCCTGTGAGCTGAAATGTATTAAATACTCCACATGTCTTAAAGAAAGTAACGTGTTCAGTATTTGTGGAAGTTACAATAAAAACATTTTTTTTTAATTGGGATTGGATTTACTGTCAAAGACTGAATAAAAGAGCTTAGTGTAAGCTAGGAGCATCAAGGGGGGAACGAACACGTGTAATAAGGAACACTTAGTAGACAGTCCTGGCTATTATTACTGCACGTATAGCACAACAGTGACTACAAGATTTATGCAGGAACTGAGATCATGCAGCATTGGAAATAAATATAATAATGATCCCTGCCCCAAAGAGCTTTCAATGTAGTTTTATTTTTCTGAGCCATAAGAAGCTGCAATAAGGAAATGAAACAGAAAGGACAATAAATAAATGGCACTTTGAAAAACTTTAGTTTTAATAACCTAGAAAGGTGTCCTAGCACTTTGCCATTCAGAATAAGGAGGAAAATGAAAGATGATTGTATTTTCTTTGTAGGAATTTGGCTTTGCTCCACAGTTCCTCTGAGTCATTGCACCAGCTTTCTGTGGGCACTCCATGGACGCCTGGGAGCAGGACGAGGCAGGCTCCTGAGGAGACAACACTCTGCAATACATATCAGCGAATGAGTAGTGAAACGGACGGTGGTCGCAGAGAGTACCTGGGTCCTTAGCAGTGCTCACTGCAGTGATCAGAGGTACCCTCCAAGTTGCCAGAACAGCTTTCCTCACATCACCAGGATCCTCTGAATGAGGAGACTTCTCCTCTCTGTCCTGCAGGTCCTAAACCCTTCTTAGAGGAGTGTCAAGCCAGAAGCTGCAGCTTCAGGGGGTTGCAAGTCCAGATCTGTGTAGGGCCTCTGAATTTTTTTTCTGAAGCCTCATCTCCTCTAACTGCAGTCAGCACTGTCCAGACAGCGGCCAAGTCTGCACCTGCCCCTGAACAGTGAGGGTCCTCCTGTGCCAGCTCAGTGGGTGACTCCACCAGCTGCCACCCTACCGTCACGGCACTGTGGCCAGCCTACAAGCTACCCCCAAACCAGCATCCAGTGCTCTGCTTCGAGCTTCAAAAAATCTTGGTCTAACTGCTGAAAATGCTTTCGGAGGCCTCTGTCTTGTGCCCAGGGCTGTGCTGCACCGTGTTACCAGTGCGGGGTACCCAGCAGATACTGCTCTGGTTTCCATGGTAACTCTCTCTGCACATTTATAGTCTCTTACTTACAGCCTTCATTAGATTTAACATTCAAAGAGACATTGATTAAAACATGACATCCCTAACACACCGAAAAATCCATTTTGTACAAAACCCTATTATGTGGCATAGACAAACTGGTTGATGGCCAAATTAGTTAACAGAAATTTCAGATGACATTGGAACAGACCACAAAAGGCTGAATAAAGGTAAATGTCTAAGTGAGCCTCTCACAAACTTAGCGATGCAGACTGGAGAAATGTGGTACATGGGTGTATCAGGGACGTCTCATGTAAAATAGGTCTGCTGAATCCAAATTTAACCTGAAGGGACCTCATTTAAACCTCTCCCAGTAGTGATCTTAAAAAGTATTGAGGTACTATTGAACCAAGATGTTTTTCTAGCTGGGGAGGTAGCAGTAGTATCTTGGAGGACAATGGGTATCTCTTTCCCCTCATTAATTCCTCAGCCAGCTGGATCTTGCTGGGGACTAGGACTTGTATATGGTGGACCTTAGTCTGTGATGGAAACAGCAGTGTAAAAAGGCTCTGAGTTTCCAGCTATGATCCCTCCCCCTTCAAAATCTCTTTGTCCACCAGCTGCCACCCAGCACTTTCTGCTCTTCACTTATCATCCTACAACACGAGAACTGTATTCCTTTCTCACTCCTACCTTTGGGCTGAAGTCCTCCACTGATCATCTCCCTGATCCCAGACTCTGCTCCACAGCAGAACTTGGCTGGGGAAGGGAAGAAGGGTAGCAGAGACCTCACAGAGGCAACAGTGTTCTAGTGTGGGACGTGGACAGAGGTGTGGGCCAGAAAGTCAGGGCAATCAAGTAGCTCAGAATGAGGAACACGACTAGCATCAAGAACACCACAGCCGAAACAGCAACTAATAAAATGTGGCATTTTGATACAATACATACTTAGAACAGCAAAACTATCATGGTACCAGTGCACTGCTCATTCCCAGTTGATATTCCCTCCCTAATGATATTCTTTTCCATCTACCTCTTGCTTCTGCCTCACTCTACACCTAAGTACAGGGGAGAAATACCTGGAATTCATGGAATCGTAAAACCAGCTCCCATCCAAGGCGATGCATCTGCACACCCTTTCAAGCAGAACAGTCATGGGTCCGGCTGGACACCAAGGGGTCATCTAGCCTGCTGTTTCTCAACTCTTTTTAACCCTACTTCCAGATAACCTTTTTGAAATTATGCCAGGGATCATCTAGTTCAGCGTTGCCATGATGGTTTTCATTTATATCCGAATAAAATTCAGTTACTCTGGGAAAAGTCTACAGTRACTTTTATTTTTCCCCATTTTGTTTTCTTGCTTGCATGCCTGGAAATATATGTGTGTGCATTTATATTTAAAAGCTTTTGAAGTTGTTTCAAAACAATTGTGAAATCACCTTGTGATGTCTTACAGATCACCAAATGGTCCACAGATCACAGCTTGAGAAACATTCATCTACATTTGATGTCTATATCGGGAGGAGATGAATTACACCTTAAGGCTATCTCTACACTAACAAATTAAACATGGCCAGGAAACAGTGCTGGGCACTGGAGTTCAATCATCCCTACCAAAAAATGGCTAGAGCAGTTTCTGGCGCAACTTTGGCCTGCACTAGCTATCGCTTTACCAAATAACTGCTGGGCACAGCTCAGAGGTCAGCATGGGTGAGGAACCATTCCCAAAATTAATTTTCTGTGTGGCCACTCTGTTTTGGAGGGTAAGAGAAACTGCAAGCATGGACCTAGTCAGAATAAACCAGTTTGGCTTCACTGCGAGGGAGTAAGCATGGTATCCCTTGTTTTACTCACATATAGTATAGTTGACATATAGACACTTAAATGTGGTCCGATGAAATACTGTCTGCCTGTCCACCATCTCAGAAGGTGTCACCACATTTTATCCTGTCACCTGTCAGAATCCAAATATTTCCTCATAGCTCAGTAGGAGTGATAGAGTCTCCACCAGGTTTCATGGTTTCTAGGATCAAACTAGTTGTTGGCACAGTGTTTTCATTAGGCATTGCCTTCCCTTTGATAGGTTTAATTAAGTGCTTCTTTCATGAGATTTAGGAGTTGAAAGGTGTACCAGAAAAGATAGTATCACCTTTATGGAAATTCATTTGCTTTCATTTTAGGTCTCTAGAAATAAGCGTTACAGTCTAGGCTAGTAATATAGGCTTTCACTGTACTTATGGACTGTGATAATCTCCTCCAGAGGGTGATTCCTCCCGGACAAAGTAGACATATGGGAGATGTAGAATTACTCTAGGGAGGATTTGCAGACACTTCACGTGGCCATAAAAAGACATGAGACCAAATTTTAAGGTGAAATAAATTTCAATCATGTAGTATACATTTCAAACCAAAACGGTGAAAAAGAGTTTCAGAAAGGAAGTGAATAACTGAAACAGAACAGACTATTTAGGAAGGCAAGGCTATCAAGCTAGAGTGATTTCCCCCATATTTTGCTTTGAATTAAGCTAAAAGCTGTATGATTGTATCTCCATGGCAATGAAAGATAATCTTATCTAAAAGATTGAGAAACAATGGGTATGAATCCTGACTGTGCTTCAGCATTCAACATAAAAAATGTACACTTACATCCTTCTATACTTTGTGTGATTCATTCTTTCAAGCATTAGTTGTTTACAGCAAGGATTCTGTCTATGTATTTGTTCAGCGAACAGTGCAATAGTGTCTCCATGGTCAGTTGTTCCTCAAGGTGCTACCATAAGTAGCTAGAATAGTTAATAATAACCTGTGTCTTTTCCCTCTCTGTTTTGCCTAGCTAACGATGCAGTTGCTCCTTAACTTGGATATTTCCTCAGAAGGATTTTCTATGATCATACAAAACACACAGGGGAAAAAAAAATGATGAAAGTCCGTAGCTCAATGCTTGCTCAGATTTCCATCTGCTCCCAAATCACTGTTTTATATCTTGAATACATCTCCTGTGTTGCCTTTATTTTGTAATTGAGCAGAAAACGAGATTTATCCAATTGCCAGATTAGTGCTGTGTGTAGCATGAACATAGTTCAAGAGCACTCATCAAGTTTTGGAGCAGTTTATCTCAGAGAGTTCAAATGGTTACCATTCATTATGCTGCAGCTGTATTCTCCCAGAATACAAAGGACTCATGAGTTTCAGTACAAACCAACATATGATCTTTCTCGGTAAAGAAAACCCCACTTTCTGTTGATATTTTCCAATGCAACTGAATGAGGAAAAGAAAACAGGACTTGGGCAGATGGTGGGGACAGGCTGAATGCTGCTTATTCTGCTTCAGAACATCCATCAGACTCACTGCCAGGAGCAGTCCTCACTGAAAAAAATGGTGTTTCTGTGCTATTTTTCAAACATAATTTTTAAAACTTTAGAATTCTTGATCTAGCCTGCGAAAATGCCAAAATCCGAGCTACACCTCAAGCCACTGTGTGACCCACAGCTTGCTCCGCAGCTGCAGGCTGGGCTGCCTTGCTGTGGAGAAGGGGAGCAGAGACCACCACGGCCAAGAACAGACGCTCCCATTATAAGGGGACAAGTCCAAAGAGATGCCGAACGCCCCGTTGAGTTCAGCAGGAGCCAAGATCATTCAGCATCTCAGCTGATCGAGTCCTAGGAACTTGACACTTGCAGCCTTTATTTTGCACAGCACCCAAAAGCAGTTAGTCTTGTTCCTTTCAGCAGGACTGCACGCATGACAGGACAGGAGGGTTGTGAAAATGGGCTCAGCTGTGAAGTACTGACTCTCTGTTATTGCAATGAATGTCACCGGTGGGAAATCATTGTCGTAGGAGTCTGTAAACCATGTCCCTCTATTATATCTGGTTTGAATATATTTGAATAAATTTAGGAAGCAATTCATTTCAGCAGTAGACAGTACAACATAGACAATAAACAATAACATTATGCTTTTCAGACATATTAATTGTACTCAAAGACTGAAGTGAAACATGAGGATTTCCAGTCCTAGCAGTGCTGAGTTGTTTCCATTTTCACAGGGCCAGCCCACGGGTGTGAAGGTGATGGACATGCTGTGTTCAGCAGCACACAGGTCTTTCCCCGAGTTGTTCTCTGAGAGCAGTTGCTTGCTTTTTCTTTTTGCATTCCCACTCTTTCTTTCATGCTTGCTGTAGGCTGTCAATGAGGTACTTGACCTCCCTTTGAGGGTCCAGGTATACTCATTTTCCTGTGCAGCTGGTGCCAACGCTGCTTCATGGATCACTTGACAGGGGAAATCCTGAGAGCCAGCCAGCTGGCACTGCCTTTGCCAAAACCTAAAAATGTTGTTGTCTCAAACTTTTCAGCCCCTGCCTGGAGACTCATAAATCCTACACTCTTGTCCAGGCTAAGATAGCATGTGTAACAACATGCAGCATGCTTGATTTTGCTGGCAAGCGAAGGGGCAAATGCTTTCCAGGGAAGTGTGCCACAGATGTAAAAGGCTGTGCACAATGTATTTTCATTGAAGCAACCTGGACTTACCAGTAACTTTTCAGTCTGAATTGGTTTACATATGGTTGTTATGAGGGAAGATTTACTTTAAAAGAAAGAGATTTGGGAAAAGAAAACGTTGTTTCTCTGTTTATTTCAGCCTGTTTATTTCCTGAATTTGGCAGCATTTTCTATATAGTCAGCAGCGTAGTTTCCTAAGCCCTGGCAGAATTATTTTACCCTATTGTCTGTTTGAGCCTTTCACACAGAAACAGGAAAGAGAAAAATGTTTGGGTTTTTTTAAGTTTTTCAAAGCTTGTGAAATACAAAAAACAAATTATTGTTGTTATTCTTGTCCTTCCTCCTCTCCACCCTATAGCTTATTACATTTTTATCACAGTACATCTCCAGACTTTGTCTACATTTTATCCGCCATGTTGATATAGCTGTCTAGGTGAAGCTATGCTGATATAATCCCCAATGTAAACAGCTTTGCTCTGCTTTAAGCATAGCTTTTCAATTTAACTTAAACCTCTTCTTAAGAGGCATAAACAGACCAAAAAAGCCACTCTGATATTGGATTAAGACTGATCAGTTTGAGGTTTATTTGTATCCTACCCTCAAAACCTTTTGCATATAGACCGGACCATATCTGAAGCTCTTTTGAGAGAAACTGTGTAAGCTTATACCACGTTCTATGGGCAAGTATAAGCTTGCCTTTGTCCACTTCCAGACTGAGAAGAAACTATCTGACCACATTATGTGATGTTTAGCCCAAGCTAATAAACCTCGTTGAGGCCCAGTGCTTAATTGGTTGTAAGTGCAAAAGCAGATACATGTCTTTTTGTTATTCCACTTGGAGCAGACACAATGTTGTTCACAGTATAAAATGTAGACATGTCTGAAATATTTTTAATTGTATCATAGGCTGCTATAACAATCCTTTACATGTTCTTTAAAGGAACATCATCAGACCAGACAACTCTCAGTTATGGCAGAAGATCTTTACGTCTAGCATGAAAAAATCATGGACAAAAAGCCACTGCATAGATATACAGGACCCTATACAGTACCTGATTTGAGCTTAGTGCACGTGGGATGCTTCTGACTTCTTGGATTTGCTATGCTCAAGTATGTCTAGTAAGTCCGGCATCAAATACAACAGATCTGATGCTTTTGAAGGAGGTAACGTTATAATTCATGCTGCACAGAGCTGCTTCTGGGATGCTGGCAACTTTGGGTAACTGAGTGAAAAGCACCAGCTCTGACTTCTGCCCACTCTTCACTCTTACTTTACTCAAGTGTAAATGACTATATAAACATATGAGCAGTTCTGCTGGCCAGATTCACCAGCAAACTGTGGCTACTTTGTGCTGTTCTGGAATAAAACTATATAGCACACACCCATGAAAACTGAGGTACAGCTCTGTTTAATGGTGAAAAAGGATCCAGAAAAAAAATGAGAACTTTTTATATATATATATATATATATATATATATATAAACTCTATCTTTTATATCCTAGTGAAATTAATTCTGCATTTCTTTTTCCTCAACAACTTCTTAAGCTACCACATATTTTTCCTTTTTTTTTGTTAAGATGGCAGGACATTGTTTCAGTAACTAGGTAGTAGTTAATAGCAGGTCTCCTTGACAGGCCTCCAAGAAACAGTTACTGACTGTTTTCTGCTTCCTGCAAACCTACTTAATTACAACTGGCTTACCTCTGGCTGTCCTTTGACATCCCTGTTAGAGTGGGACAACAATTCTTGCAGGAGAAGTGGACCACTGAAAATATTCCAAACATTAAAGACTGCAGGATTTTTATTTCTCCTCACTCAAGCCTAGCAGAGATTTGAACACATAAGTTAAAATGTATTCAAGATCACAGCTGCTCTGCATGTGACAAAGATTGGAAATTGAAACACAAACAATGCCTAGCTGTAAATATATATATTCATATATATATTATACTTGAAAATCTATCTACATGTATGTCTATATAAATATGTGTGTGTATAATCTTGAATATGGGTTGTAGTTAGAGATGAAACTGGCTTTCGTAGTTGGGCTTGGAGCTGGCTAGTTAATTCAATGAGTTATGGTACCGTGCTTCTATGAAAGGTCTTTTCTCTAACAGTGCTATCCTGCTAGTGCGCGTACTGTTTAGCCTTGATGCCTCAGAAGAAATATGTCCTTGAGTGGATTCCTCGTCCTGTGCACAGCAGAGGAAGCATTTTTCAGTTGTATCAAGGCTGCTTCCTCAGCTGGGATTTAACAAAAGGGCACATTCACCCAAGCCTGGGTGACTAACCTGATTTTCAACCTATACATTGCATTGTATGTCAGGAGAATTCTCCTTCAGAGATGCTCCTGGTTTCATTGACAGGAAACTTTCATTAATTTCAACAAGACTGGGCTCTGGTTTCAGTCCTATGAGGTAACTAAAATGAGAATAAAGTAGCTTACTGCTGAAGTGTAATTATCATATATATGACAAACTTTTTTTAGCATATGACCTGGCATACCATATTTTGGGCCTTGAAACAAAACCAGTGATCAGTTCTTTATAATGCATTATCTAACAGGGAACAGAGATATGGTGGATTTTAGGCACCAATGATGTGGAGAGGTAACAACCTTTAATTAGGTTTCCCTTTGTTGACCTCTAACGAAGCAGCAAATTCACAGTTCAGTAGTAAATGAGAGGTAATCAAAAGAAAAATACTCATTTGTTTAACTTGTGCTCATGTCTTTTTCAGATGAAAACCTTTTATTATTGTTTGCTTTTCACTTCTTTCACAGGAAGAAGAATAGATCTTGTAGATAAAAAAGCCCCAAAACAAATCTTCAGAACTGGCACCCTGTCAAAACTTTCAGATTGAGAAAATCTCTTATAAAATGTTGGAACCTCTTTGGTCTTCAGTTTCTGTGAGAAAAAGAAAGGGTCATTACCTTCTCCTATTATAAATCAACTGTTTGATTCCCATAAGACAACTGGTTTGTATGCCATCTCCAGTGCAAGGTGACATAAAGAAGGAACACCTCTTCACATGGCCAAGTGTAATCTCTGCATATTGGGGACCCAGTTGATAGAAAGTGTAGGTGGCACTGTTAGGAGAAAGTCATTACCTTCTCCCTCAGGAAAGACAACTTTCCCACATCCTGGAAATATCCAGATGCTTTGAAGGCCCTCTCAGGATGATAACATCAAGCCTACAAGAACACTGCATACGGCATTCAAACCATTCTGGAGATTTCTTGGCATTCAGGTGGTACTAAACTGAGCTACAAACTGACTTTTTCCCTATTTTAAGGCTGCCCCTAACTATAGCTGCTGATTTGGATGAAGGCTTTTCACAACTTTGCACATGTTTCAGCAATCTGTTCTTTCAATTACTGATTCTTACTAAATATGCCCATTCAGCTTCTCTGTAAGAAATAAAAAGAATGTTATTTAGAATATTCTTATGTATAGAGTATCTAGTTACCTCAATAGCTAAAACTCACATTAATTTTCAACTTTGGGATGCTGTACTTAACCCTCTTGATGTTTGGTAAGTAGCCTGCCAAATGATGTCTTTGTGTATGCAAATCCATGGTAAATCATGTTAAATCTATGGGGTGTTTATGATGGTATAACTGAAAGCAGAATCTATTCCTTTATATATAAGTAATATTATTAAAAGCAAAATAAAGAAAATCTCCTAGAAATTGCTTTCTAGCTCAAAATATCTATTGCAGAGCTGCTTCTTATTCAGTAATGTAAGGTTCAGGGTGTAATGGAAATGAATGGGAAGAAAAACAGCATAGAAGATTGGTAGTCGTTTTACAGGAGCTGCTTTCAAAGTATTTCTTACTATGTGCATCACCAGTACAAACTGTTGCTTTAAGCCACCTCTGCAGACCTTTAAGTGGTGATTGTATAGTTTTCTGAGCTCCATAGGTCTCTTTGAGCATAAATATTCTTTCTTAGGGACTAAATATGTGTCTGTGCTCTTCTTGGCTCATTAGGCTTAGTTCTTGACTGGGGAAAAATATTCAGTAGTGGCATCATTTAAATACCATAGGCTGCAGAGCTTCAAAAAGAGAATTTTTTCACAGTAGATGACAYAGATTTGTAACCGTTCTTATGCCCTTTTTATGGAAATGAAATGCAAGACTGACTTAACATAATTAATACTAGAAAGTGAGGGTTGATTTCTAGTTAAGAGGAATGTGTTGTTTCAGCCCTGTCTTTTTTTTTTTTCTCTTTCAGGACCTCTTAGATTCACATTTATATTGTTATAAGTGTTATACTTAAGCTGTACTGTTTGTGGCCTTGTTTCCTAAAGCTGGACATTTTCTTTAAAAAAGATAATAAATAGAGCTGAGATTGCTAAGAATTGCAGATTGAGAGACATGTTCCCCTACAATGTTAACTGAATTTTAGCTCTTGTTAACCGAATTTAAGCTCTGAGTATAAAAGTGTGCAATTGAATTTGAGGAAATTGCATATATATTCTCCCCCTCAATCTTCCCTCTATGACCCTTAAAATATTCCCTCAAGACTTAACTCTCTTTGCCATGAGGGACAAGGGCTTGCAGTATCAGCGCTATCAGGGATATGGACTTACGAGAGATGTTTAAGCTCACCGAGCGGGCAGGTGAGAACCGAAAGACCTCAGAGAGCACCCGCTATATGGCATCGGTGCATTTGAAAACAAGCCACTGCATTACTGACCACTGAGTGAACCCCTCACTGCCCAGGCTGATGGGCATAAATTCTTCATTAGTGTGGTGGTACCCATGGACCATGAGGAGCGTTCATTTCCTGACATTGTGAAAGGGTATCACCAACATCAGTTTGAGCAGGCTGTACTATCTTCAAATATTAGTTAATCTAAGTCTTGGGGAAAAAAAAAGTTTAAGATAATACATATACCACAAAGAAAGTCCCCTCTTCAACAACAGTAGTTGGGTTMGTTTGTTTTCATGCCACAATCTAAAAGGAAACACTCACCACCACCACCACCTGCCAAACAAACTGAGCTTGATTTTCTGTTGCATTTTATGTCCTTTTTGCTGCTTCGGGGCAGGTTTTTATTGTAAGAAGCTAGTAAACAATATGTTTGTAGATAGCATCTTCCCATTGATACAACCTGCCTGACCCATCAACCTGGGTGTAAGGAGTGGGAGGAGCAAGGCAGGATATGACAGAGCTCCTGCTACTTTTCAGAGACACAAAAAAGACATTTCAGCAATGTAATACAAAATGGAGAGTCCATAGTTATCGTTCTCACATCCCTTTTGCATCCCAGGTATAATGGAAGCACAGTTCACCCTGTTGTGAACATAAAAAATGGAATATACAGGTCCATCTTATTTATAAAATATTCAAGGATACTTTAAGGTGAAAGTAGGACATGAGGGTAAAGAGCAGAATCTGCCTCATGTTGTACATATGCATAAATGTAAAGATAAATCAGAGGACAGACAGTGTTGGTCTTTACCAACATTAGACTAGCGTATAAAGACTTATTTCTTTCTTCTGGCCAGCAGAAGAAGATCCAGCGAAAACAGGAAAAGCCAATGACAGAGAGCTGTGTAAGCCACTGATGAGTGCTCTTCCTGCACCCAGGTACTTCCGTGGGATGCTTTTTCCCCATCCACAAAGCCAGCTTCAGTAATCCCTCTTCCCATCGGCCTTCCACAAGGGTAGCAATATAGACATGCAACCTAGCCTTAAATAACACTGCTAGCACAGCTCACTGGAGATGATAACAAAATCTTCTAGCCCTAGACAAAGAATTACACTGGACGGATTTTCCTAGCTTGTACACCAAAACTACACCCTTTTCCCCTAGAACTGAGACAAAATTGCAGTATGACCTGGAAGGGTTAGCTGTTTTATGAACTGCAACTTACTTTGTCACACCTCCGGCTCTGCAATAGGATCATCATACCAGGCACTGTCATAACAAGTAGCGTTTGAAATGGGAGGTTTCTTCTAGGCCAGGTGTGTAGCTAAAGAGATGTTTGCCCTGGAGACAAATCTGAAGAGGGAAAGGGAAAAAGTCAACGAAGCAGATCCATTTTCTTATGAATAAGCAATTTAAAAAGTCATTTATTAATTAATGCAATGAAAAATTCATTTTTGAATCTGGTTGTTTCTTCTTTCAACCTCTTTTACAATTAAAAAGGTAAAAATAGTGATTGTATGGATATTTTATTTCTTAACTAAAAATATGCAGCTCATGCCAATCATCCATCTCAGCTTAACTCTTGATAGTGCAAGCCATGTCTGACAGCCGTTTGTAACCGAGCTGTCTTTCTTTGCAGTTCCACATACACTGTCATGGAATTAGCCACGCTGTAGAATTTCCAGATATAAATCTCAGCAATTAAAGACCCAAGCTTTACCTGAATCTACTTAGCTTCCAAATTTAAAAGGTATTGACTTTTATTGGAGAAATCATAAATGTTTGATTCCATCAATACCATTTTTTGCTTAGAAACCTCTTGTCCTAATACTGACCTGGTGTGACCCCAGCTAGCTTGCACATTTTCATAATCTCATAAACAGAGTTTAGCACGTCTACTGGCACAGGGGGCCACAATAAAAGTGCTGCCAGACCCTTTTAGAGAGCTATCCACACAACACGGTGTCATGTTAGCGCGTGTCCAAAAGCCGTATGTGGTGGCAGTAACTACACAAATAATACCTTTTTTCTGAAACAAAACCTGAAAAAGCTGATATCAGTTTCTACGAATTAAGCTTGCGAGGAAAACCTCTTGGCGGGTTCATTTCACGAAACCTGCTCACAGCAAAAGGACATTGATCATATCTCCCCAAACCAGAGTGCGTGTTTCCATGTAAACTCTTACCATATCAAAAGTACATCATGCTACATAAACATGTGTCATGCGGTCAGCTATTAACTTAAATGAAAGGACTTATGGAGAGGTGTGACTCTGAGTTCACAAGTGAAATGCCTTCCCTTTCATCATCACTATTGTAATAATGCAACTATCCACTTTCTTAAAAATACAGAAAAGAAAAGAAAACCACACATTTGAGGCATCAGGAAATGATTCATCTCGTAAAATATTTAATCTCCACACATCAAAGTATTATTACATGCATGCATTGCACTCCTTGTCTTCTCCAGTCATTTACACTCTGCTAAAACTGACATTTAGAAAATAACTAACCTCTGTTATCCAGCTACAGGCACTTCACTAATCATGAAAGAAGGAAGTTCACTAAGATTGAAATTATTGAGACTGGGAGTGATACATGTGACAGGAAGTTTATTAAAGACCAAGAACAAAGTTTCCTTCACTCGGCTGCAATGCAGATCTCTTATCTGTGGTACAAATCTCAGTTTTTTTTCCAAATGTCACTATATTTGTGTGATGTGGAGATACTTCGCCTTTTAATGTCCTAGTGACATCAGCAGGAATCCCACGAACACACTGTAAGCATGACATGAGTTTCAAATTTGAAACAATTCATACTTCTTTCGAGTGAGTCTTATACATGCAAGAAAAGCAATAAAATGCATGCTAWCCTTTTGCAACTTTACCTTTTTTAAAGTGGTAAGTTTTATGTCATGAATAACACCTCACTCTTTCCACTGGATACTTTTGTATTACATTATGTTTACTTGGGTAATGCAAATAAATCCCATCTCTAGCATTATTCACACTTGGATTCTTGCTCTATGGCTTGGCATTTATTTTGAAGTGGATGCATTTCAGTTCCTCTACCGCTTGTTAACATCTTCATTTGGGGAAAACTGTTTTCACTAGACTTGTCCTTTTCTGAGGCAGGTCTATCATCTGTCACAATAAGATTGCTTTGACTTCATTTAGTATGAAGAGTTTAATCTTTAACTATGGAGCTGCCAGTGCTTTAGTTCTCATGATCCAGCTTTATTATTTCTCTTCCTAACAGGAGTTGTTTTCATCTGCAGGCTAACTGCTTATGATTTTTTTTTTCCTCAGAAGCATTTTTAATAGATCAAAATATTTTTTCCTATACTTGGTTTATCTTTCTACTCTTACTCTCCCTCGAATGGACTATGTAGCTCAGGGTCTGCCATAAGAAACCCAGTTAATACTCCTTTGTGTCATTGCTTGATTACAAAAGGCTTGGAAAGCACTGTAACAATATAGAAAGTAAATTTAGGAACCTAAATAAGTTTAAGGTAATAAGGAGCAAAAAGAATAAAAGATTATTTGACAATAAATTCAAAGTCAGCTGACATTGTATAAAGCAATGTTGCTGTTCCAATCAGGTCTATACACTTTTTTTTTTTTTTTTTTAATTCATAGTTGTCTTCATTCTCCTGTTATCTGTGGATAAAACACATGGTAAGAAGTCTGCTAGTGATTATATGTCTAATCTTTGGTATTTTATTCTCATAGATTGAAGGATAAGAATTTGCAGACTGAGCTACTTGATTTAAATAACAAACCTAGTTACAGGTTATCTTGTGCGACGATAGCTTCAGTCTACGTGATGCCTGTCTGAACACATTCCTGACTAGCTGCAGATTATTCTATGCTCTGCGTTATGCTAAAGCAGAAGAACTACCTAATCTCCCCTCCTTSTTTCCCTCCACAGCTATCCTATCTATATATAAAAATGATGGGAAAATGTTGACCCAGTTGCAGTCTTCACATGTCGTGACCAGCAACGCTGGTAGAAAGAAAATCCAGAGTATGGAACCTATTGACAGAGGGTACAATTTGTTTTGTAATACGGCCAATTTGCTGTCAGCCTTTGCATTAGGAATCTGTTTATGAATATCTGGGTATAGTTGCCTGCTCATCAGAAACTAAAAATAATTGCTTTAAGAGAGGGATCTGAATTTGCAAATATTTCTCTTTGACATCTGTGGTCTCGGATGTTACTCCAGCCAAATGGGGACTGTCGATCACTACTTGAAAAGATCCAGAAAATAGCAGAGTTAAAACAACTCCTTTATTTCCTTCTGAAAAGCAGTATCATAGCTGGCTAAATAAGGTCTCTGCTGGAGGAGAGGGGAGGGGAAGAGGGAGCGTGTGCTTGTGTTGTAATATGACTCCTCGCTCATCAGATGGCACCCATCAGCATCACAACCACAGCCTTGCAGTGGGCTGGAATAAACTAATTATCTCACTGACAACTCAGGTTTTAATCCCCATTTGTAAGCATTTGTCATGAGCCTTGGTCGGCCAGTTATTAAAGATTRCCATGAATTATATATTGCTCTCTTTTTAAGACTGCCTAAATAAGGACAATTACAATGCCCTGGAATGGGTTTCAATAAACACATTTGTGCTTGCTGCTGCCAGACAATGTTCATAGGACAAAGCTTTCTACAGTGCTGATTGTAAATTAGAGTTCTAATATTCAGTTCTTCTAGAGCTAAAGACTATTCAATGCCCATGACAATATGCAGGGAGAGATCCTGATCGTGCTGCAAATCAATGGAGCCGCACTTTTAAACGGGTAAGACACTGGCCCCACAGAATTTATTGACTTCAGTAGAGTGCATCCAAGTTCACATCTCCCTTCATTCTCCCAGTCTGAATGCGCATTATGTACACTTATTGGAGAGCAAATGGAAGCCAGGCTTCATCCCCCTTATCTCTAGGCACTTAATTGGGATGTTGTTAGGACCCTGCCTTCCCTTCATCTATCCTCAGTAAGGAAGCAGTGGATATTTGTCCCTCAAAGACCTGGGCAGGTGATACAAAGGGCAGAACCAGTGGTAATGGATAAAATTAAGGTAGAATTATTATTTTTTTTTTAAAGATGGGAAAACCAGCCTCACAGTATAATTTACTGTGGGATATATATACCTGATGGTGTGACGACTATGTGATATTATCCTATAGTTGTTAATATTGCACTCATTATCATGATTCAGGGCCCTTGGCAAAGGAAAAAAATCTCATACCGAAGTAACTAAATGAAACAGCCAAAAATCCCTAATTTTTGTAGTATCTGCTCAGAGTGCACTGTACTATATGGTCTTAATGAATCAGTGAAGTAGTTTTCTTCATGGTATTCATTGATGTTTAATATATAGCTTCAGGAAATATCTTCAAGAAAAGAGCTATTTTCTCCCTTCTCCATGTTGTTTTGCAAATTAACAGCTTGAGCCAGATTCATCACTGGTGAAATTTTGTTCACCTCGGTTGCATTAAATGGAATTACAGCACGAAGGAATTGGCTTAGGGGCTTTACATTCTAGATCTTCAGCAATCTTTCCACATAGTGCATGCTTTCCATGTATTTTACACACATTTTTGRACACCTGGAAGGATAAACAAATCATAGACACAAGCTGCAGGTAGAGGTAATGTAGCACATTAAAGTTATATTAGTTATTTAGGCACTACTTCCAACAAATCATCAATATTCAGAAACAAAGGCTGTTCTGTATTTATGCACTAATTTTGCATGACTGTTTCAGTGATAAAACTACCATTGCTTTTCTGGTTGCCTACCCAAACAACCTCAGTGACACTAAGTACCTTGAATGAAAAAATATTCTAGTATATAAAAGCAGTAACAGTTAAATACAAAAGAAGCAAATATCTTAACATTCCTTTCCATTCTAACATTTTTTCAGGTTGGAACAGGTTCTTCCTATTCACCTCTTGGCTGTTGTCAAGGGTAAGTGCACTTCTCATTCAGTATCAGGTAACATGAAGGTATTTACATGTTTTTATCCAGTCAGCTTTGATAAACAGACTGTTTTATGGTATTCTCTTCAGTCCTTGAATATTATTGTGAGCTTTTCTATACTGCTTCCAATTGTTCACCATCTTTTTGCAAATGTGAACATCAAAAATATACATACATTTTTTTTTTCCTCGAGGGGAAAAGAAATGGGTGGGTCACTTGCAGAAGTAAAATCAATTCCCTGCCTGTATTCCCTGGCTATCTATCCACATATCTTTCTAAAAGTTCATGTTTAACTGTATGTTAGTTATGGTTTATAAATCCATATCATGCTTTCTATTATATAGCTCTCCCTGTGCTCCAAATCCCTTCCCCATTCCAAGGCGCACTTCAAATTCCCTGCTCCCAGATAATTTTATTCTTGTTATTCATGATTTATTTTGTTAATATTTGCACTATGAGTGTAAGCTGCGTAGGGCTATTGATTGATCAAGGCAGGATACAAGGCTTGAGGGAGAGTCTAGGGTTGAAGGCGATGTTCAGATTACCATTCTGCATGACAGGCAAAGATGGTAGAGATCAGGAAAAGCAGTAGCTGTGAGGATGTATTTGTTAGAAGCGGTGATGGTAGGCAGATACATGTTTCACTTCATCCATGCTGAATTTGATTTTTCAGATGAGTATACATTAAAAGATGTCAGGGAGAGAAGGCAGGACTTTGGTTTGCACAGAAAGTTTGTATCCTCTGCACTAATATATAGTGCAGACCCAGACACAGGTTCAGTCCTGGAACTCATCCACCCACACTGTCAAACCACTCAGCAGTCCCTGCCAGCATTTTGACCTTGCCACTGCTCCAGAAAACAGCCTGGGAGCTAGCAAAGGTCAGGGACCTGTCCCAAAGGGCAATTTAGATGAGACTGTCCTGATGTGAAACGAAAGAAAATGTAACAGTATGGAAGTGGCCAGACCATGCCAGTTGGCCTCAAAGAGAAATAGTAGCCAGTTTTTTTGTACAGATGTAGTCAAGTAATCATGTCTGGAGTAGACTGGTGTATTTGTGAATACAGAGAACTCATAAGACATCCAGCAGCTGAACTGCTCTATGTCAATGAGAGTACTCAAAGATGAGATGCAGAGGGGTCAGAGAGACTGAAGAAGACAGATGAGAAAATCTTCAGAGATCTTCAAACCAAGTACTTGTCATTAGAAACATTTTGGCATGGGCCAGCTTCCTAAGGAGTTTCAATTACTTTGACTGTACTGTTCACGGCAGTAGTTTCCCGGACACCCTTTATTATATTTGACGGAAATCTCATCAGGAGTGATTTTATCAACTTCCAAGACATTAATGAAAATGTTGAAAAAGATGCTATCTAATGCAGAAGCACAGACATCTGTATGATGATTCTATACTGACAGCTATTTTTGTGATCTGTCAGTTAGCCATCTCTTAATCTGGTATTATGCTTTATTGTTAGTGTATCATGCTGTATTTTGAATAATAGTCAGGCAATATGAAGTCATTCACCCTACAGGAGTCCAAATACAGCTACACAACTGTTTTCTCAAACAACCATAATCTTGTCAAAGTATCACATCAAACTCYTTGAGAAAAACTAATTTTCATAAAATGATCTTGATCAATTATATTCTTCACCCTTCCCTCTTTTTTAGCTGCATCCCATGTCAGCCCTCTCGCACCCTCCCTCCTAGGTTTTGTATCACACTATCCAGCCTGTAGTTACTCCAGTCTTCCTATTTGCCTTTAATGAATAGTGGTACTATACTAACACTTTAGCAGTTTCATGAAGTTGTCACATCTTTTCTGGAAGTTACAGGTAAATAACATCAGGCAAAGTATATGAGGAACTAATTCTTTAAGGACCCTTTGATGTAAAAAAAAGATTTGAAAAATACTATCTCTAGAAGATGTTTTTTCAGATCCTTTCTGTTTCCAGTTGGCTGGTGCATGGATGAAAGACTTAGTCTTTCTCAAATGATAGAAATTCATAGATCATCTTTCCAAATGCAGAAAATATATATATTCTGAGAAATTCTGCATTTCCCTTATCATTAATACTTTGATCATGTCCAAGTGCTTCACCATTAGAAATCCCAATCCTTACTGCTTTTCATCCGGGTTCCTAGCATTAGTACGCAACTATTTGACTCCTCATTTTCCTTATCACATCAATTTAGTTTGTTCACGTCTCCTTCAGTTTGACTGTACATTGTATGTGCATTCTAGTGAGAAGATTTGATCCCCCACCTGTGACACTCAGAGCATCCTATTTTTACAGCTCGCTCTCCCACTGGAAAATAGCCCAATCCTCTGCTAAAATAAAACCTCTACTGCACAAAGTTTTCTGCCTCCTCCCCGTACTTGCTCACTTTCCAAAGTCCCAGCAGTCTTTCACTGTACTTTCTATAGATCAAAAAGCTTGAGACAATCCACTGTCAAAACCACGAGAAGTGTAGAAGTATTAGAAAGGCAAGTAAGAGGCGTTTTGAAGCAAAAGACAAGACTAGCTGATCTATAAATGTAAAGACCTTCAAATTTAAATATTAGACACTTAAATAGGGGCTCTAAGACATGTTCATTGCACAATTAGATTGCATGCAGAGTATCTGAATAGCAGTATGGGCAATTTAATGGGGACAAACCAGAATTACATTGCTCTTTCAWGCTTAAGGAACTTGCCAGGTAAGCAGAAAATACTGGCTCCTTTTTTGCCTTTATTTTCATCAGTAGAAATTTTGACATTGTCCTAAATGGGAAATGGAGCAGGGTTATATCCTAATACATGGTTCCCCTCCTGGGTTCAGAGTGTTATTGGCACGACCAAGCTCATTCAGCTTCTTGCAGCTGTGAGAAAATTGTAAAGAAGCATTTCTCCCACAGAAAAAAAGAATGAGATGGMTGCTGAGCAGCAAGTAAGGAGATTGATCTACATGCTATGCTAATGTTGTGACTTCCCCAGTATCTGAAGTAGTTCTGAAAATGTTTTCAGGAATCTGATAYGAGGTGCCAGCAAAACTGGCTCTGCCAGCAGTGAAGTAAGGTCAGCTAGATTGCATGAGTTTCAGTGATAGAAGAATAAAACTCAACATATATATTAAGAGTGTTCAAAAGTTACAGAACATTTAAAAACCATTAGCTAAAATMATCTTTCCAGATAATTTTGACAGGCATAAACAGTAAGTACATACTTTTAAGAGAATTTGTGATTCAGACTGTCTTAATGTTGCAAAATTTAAAAAACTGTAATTGTTGGGGGGGTGCTGATACATTCCAGATTGTGAACTGTCGGTGCCCCTGAAGGCAAAGTTGTTTTATAAACTTTAGCATCTTTAAGACTTTTTTCCCACACACAGAAATGCCAGAGACATCAAAGCAAGATACTGTAAAGGTGACAAATTTGATGTTATCATCTGAATTGCTAAGAAACTGTGTTAAGGATATACAAATCTTTACAAGGTATAGCTGTCTCAGCTTTACATTTCTATACTTGTTGCATGAATTGTTAGGATATAAGTTGATAAGCATTTACTAATTTAAAAGCTTATCCAAATACAATATCTTGATCCTGAAAGCTAGGTGAGTGTCTCATCAAATTTCCTCTACTTTTTCTKCCAAAAGCATTGAAATGAGAACAGTATATTGTGATGTGTTGAACATCTGATCACAGCAGATTACCTAATGTTAAGAGAAGCACAAACCAGATTTTTTTCTGTTTGGGGGGCTTTTTTAACGCTTATACTGTGCTTAGGGACAAGACTTAATCAGATCTGGAAAAGAGCACTCATATTTTCCTTAAATTATGCCCATGCCACCCATCTCCATTTTCCCCTCTGTGTTAGGGATAYCTATGATGACCTGATTAGTCATTTTGCAGAGCAAAAATGTCTGCAAAGGACCGGAATCACTCACAGCCACACAACTCTATTTCCAACACCGGACAGCAGGGTGAGTGCAAGCATTTGGCATGTAAACAAGACCTCTCTGTTTATACACATATTGTAAGTATTAGGTGCTAGTGAGTTATTTCTAGCAGACGTAGAACATCCGGATGCTATTATATGTGGGAAAAAAAAAGGTTGACGCTTACTTGGAATTAATGTTCACCCTTTTTTCTCAACTATACAGGAGAATGCAAATCTTTTGTAGCCTGGTACAGGTTGCTAAGACTATTTCAAAGCAGAAGAAAGACTGTACAGCTTCACAAATGCAAGAACAGACAGCCAAGAAGGTCCATTGACTAAATACACCTCAGTTAGGCTTCATATTGTGTGGCACAGCCGTACATTTCTATACATGGTCAGAATACAAACGTTGCCTTTGAATTGTGAAGACAAATTTGGGCACCCACCTGAACTTTGGAAGTTTCACCCCTGGCTTAAAAATGGCAGTTGAATGAGATCATAAAATAATTCTTCAGACACTTTGGACACGAAATTAACTTAAACATCCAGCACTTGCACTCTCAGTCTTGTCTGATTTGGCTTGTACTGGCCACTGTGGAAGAAAAGACATTGACTGGTCTGGAAACACCCTGTTTTGAGCACCTTCTCTAAAAAACAGAGAAAATAGTAATTATTAGTAAAATAATTCAGCACAGAAGGCTTATCAGTTGGCACATCTCTAGAGCCAGACAGAAAACAAAAGCCAAGAAAGAAATAATGAAGAGACATATTTATAAAGTTCTTAGAAAGTGAAACTTCTACCTACGAGCTTCTGTTGGTCTATAACGCTGCAACTGTCAAAATATGTTTCTAATATAACTTATTCCCTACATCCATCTACATAACTTATAATTAAAAAAGCTATAAAATGAAACAGATTGCATGCCTTTTCACCATCAGTTTATCTAGATGAAGCTAACCTGKTTTTACTACATTTTGTTTTAAGTGACCCATTTTTTTTGTCAGGGTGATCACTACCATTGAAGTTTCAGAATAATCACCTCTGTGATTTCAGTGGTCCTTTGGTGTTAAAACACAGGTAAAACACAGTCATCTTTGACACAGAAAAGGCCAGCCACCTTCGAAAAAAATGTCTGCTGAGAATGTCCAGACCAATCTGTACAGTAGCTCCAACAGCAGCCAGCAAGTTCAGAATAAAACCAGGCAAGGCAGCTGGAAACCAGCCAGGTGGCAGTCCTAATTTACACATAAGCAACAGCTCTTACAGTTAATAAACCCGCATAGCTTCATGGCACTGTGCCGACATGCATTAGCTGAAAGCCTGCATATCAATTTCTATTTCAGCGCTCTCTTTTTTGTGACTGCTGGCTTCCAAAGAGCACAAGCGGTGTCCACCAGCTAGACAGAAGTATGTCTTTTCCATACGCAGTGCTGCCGTACTCGTTGCAGAGCAATGCACRCCATTCCCAACGGGATCACCTGGCTTCTCCGCACTGTAATGAGAGCTTCCATAGTGGTACTGCAATGCTCYGTTGCTCTTTGAGGGAGGAGAGCTTCTCTTTGAGGAGCTAACGGTTCTAATCCCAAACTCACCCACAGATTAGGCAACTAAACCTTTTTCCAGACTGGCCTCAGACTTCTTATAGTTTTATGTTCAAAGAAGGTGAAGAGCTGTAGTGGAAATAGATATTACTGCTCAAGGTCATCACAGACTAAATAAGCCATAGCAAATGGCACAAATAATACAATAAGATCTCATGTAAAGCTGTGATTTGGACTTTTCCTGGAGTAAGTAAACAAGACTTTAATGTGATATCTATTGCCTTCCAGAATGCTACAAAGGTGCTGCTCAGGTGCATTTTATACCTTCATTTGTCTGCTGTTTTCTCCTGTTGCTTCTCCCAAAAAACCCACAGCAATGGAGAGAAAAGCAAGCAAAATATTTTGTGAACAAYTAAGACACTGAATAATCACTTTTTAAATTATTTTCCTGGTCTTAGCAAAAATCTGTCTGAAAGACTCAGAAGCATAACAGTATAACAGTACAGCAGACTGTAGTTCACATTTTGTAAAGGTACCTTTTGTGGCCACACCACATTCATTTAGCTAGATAAGGACAAATTGAGGTTAGAAGAATAATGACAATTATCTGGGGCAGGAAATACTAATGAAACAATTTGCCAAAAGACAATTACAGGGGTGATGCTAAGTGTCTTATTGTTGGAGAGAAGAGATAAGAAAACAAGAGATACATTTTATGGATTTTTCTAAGCATTCTCCACATTCCTCTACCTGCCACTGACAGTGACTTTAGCAGGCTGACCAGCATTCCTTTAAGGAGCAAACAGATGGCTGGCATTTAAAAATCTCTATCCTTCTGTGTTTGGATCAGGAACAGATTCAGTGCTGACACAGTGAGTTATACATTGAGTGGAAAGAATACAATGATCAACAGGATAACGGAAACAGAAAGAACATTTTCTAATAATACCATTTCTTCTCTGAAAGGCTGTTCGTCTTTAAGCAGTCACAATGCTTGACATCAGAAGTTGTTATGTGAGGACAGTGAGCTTAGGTTTAATTATCATTAAAGTAGTATGGCTCTGGGAAATGTCCCTTGCATTGGTCTGCTTTCTTGGAAGACCAAAAAATTGTATGAGACTCTGCCATGCCTCACTCACAAATAGTACGATTGTACCTTGTGACTAATCCATTGTATTTACTCACAGGGTAAACCACTACCATTCATTTATCATACGTGTGCAGATGAGTTACTGACACCAAGAAATAGCAATAGTATGTAGTAAAAATACGTGTGTGCTTAATCAGTGACATTTTATGGTGTGGGGACATGCTCTTCTAACTTGGATGGCTAAAGTTACACATTTAAATGCTGCTTCAAGACATGACCACTGTCCCCACCTCCTCTTTTTAATCTAGCTGAGCTGAAGTCCACACTCACAGGGGAGTACTGTTGTATAGGTCTCCTGGATCAAAGTGCTCCATTCACTCCTCAGTCTGTCCTTTWGGGAATGCTGTAACAAATCAGGAGAAATACATTTATTCTGAAGTAAGCAACTACTTCTGCAATCTCTTTGGACAGTAATGATGGGCTGATATTAAAGACCTTGGGTCCATTCCTTTCTCTAGCAGTTAGTAGGTGTGCTAAGCAGCCATGGAGATCAGAGCAGACACCTTCCCTCTTTCCCTCTGCAGAGGTACTAGACTGAACGACCCCAAACATAGTTCGTGTTCTCTATACTAGCTGCTCATTACTCTACTGAGAGCAAAACAGACATTTCTTTTGTCTGTTCCTTTTTCCTTGCTCCTGTTTTTGTTCCTTGTGTTTCAACCTGCTCAGACCCCCAATTCTTTGATTCTGTGCTGAACTGTGTTGAGATTTCAGGCTCCTTCAGATACTTAACCTAAAGCTAAGTTCTAAGGCTGTAGCACATTTCACATTTTCATCTTGAGGGCGCTCAYGAGGCAGGTGCGGGACAACCGGGGGATTGGACCCAGCCAGCATGGGTTCATGAAGGGCAGGTCCTGCTTGACCAACCTCATCTCCTTCTACGACCGGGTGACCCGCCTAGTGGATGAGGGGAAGGCTGTGGATGTGGTCTACCTGGACTTTAGTAAAGCCTTTGACACCGTCTCCCACAGCATTCTCCTGGAGAAGCTGGCGGCTCATGGCTTGGACGGGTATACTCTTCGCTGGGTAAAAAACTGGCGGGACGGCCGAGCCCAGAGAGTTGTGGTGAATGGAGTCAAATCCGGTTGGCGGCCGGTCACGAGCGGTGTTCCCCAGGGCTCAGTTTTGGGGCCMGTCTTGTTCAACATCTTTATCAATGATCTGGAYGAGGGGATCGAGTGCACCCTCAGTAAGTTCGCAGATGACTCCAAGCTGGGCGGGAGTGTTGATCTGCCTGAGGGTAGGAAGGCTCTGCAGAGGGGTCTGGACAGGCTGGATCGATGGGCCGAGGCCAATTGCATGAGGTTCAACAASGCCAAGTGCCGGGTCCTGCACTTYRGTCACRACAACCCCAGRCAACRCTACAGGCTTGGGGAAGAGTGGCTGGAAAGCTGCCCGGCGGAAAAGGACCTGGGGGTGCTGGTCGACGGCYGGCTGAACATGAGCCGGCAGTGTGCCCAGGTGGCCAAGAAGGCCAACGGCATCCTGGCCTGTATCAGGAATAGTGTGACCAACAGGAGTAGGGAGGTGATCGTGCCCCTGTACTCGGCACTGGTGAGGCCGCACCTYGAATCCTGTGTTCAGTTTTGGGCCCCTCACTACAAGAAGGACATTGAGGTGCTGGAGCGTGTCCAGAGAAGGGCGACGAGGCTGGTGAAGGGTCTAGAGAACAGGTCTTATGAGGAGCGGCTGAGGGAGCTGGGGTTGTTTAGCCTGGAGAAGAGGAGGCTGAGGGGAGACCTTATCGCTCTCTACAACTACCTGAAAGGAGGCTGTAGAGAGATGGGTGCTGGTCTCTTCTCCCAAGTAGCAAGTGATAGGACGAGAGGAAATGGCCTCAAGTTGCGCCAGGGGAGGTTTAGATTGGATATTAGGAAAAATTTTTTCACTGAAAGGGTAGTCAGGCATTGGAACAGGCTGCCCAGGGAAGTGGTGGAGTCACCATCCCTGGAGGTGTTCAAAAAACGTGTGGATGAGGTGCTTCGGGACATGGTTTAGTGGGCATGGGTACTGGGTTGATGGTTGGACTCGATGATCTTAGAGGTCTTTTCCAACCTTAATGATTCTATGATTCTATGATTCTATGAAATGAAACAAGGAGTTTACATAAATGCAGACCAATTCAACCTACCTACAGCTTTGGTTCTAGCAGAAGACATTTATTCCACCGATACAAGCCAGCCTGTGTGTCCAGAGGATGTTACATTTGCTGATCTTGCGACTATGCGTAAAGTAAAAAAACCTTTGTGACAGATTTGTGCTTCTAAGGTCAATAAAATCATCTTTAGTATTTCTGAAGATGGAATGGATGAAGAATACACTATTTTGGTAGCTGGACTCACTGAGGGATGTTTGCAGCATCTGATTGATGACCTTTATGAACCAAAGCCATACATACATACAGGTGAGTGTAAAGTTAAATAGCTTATTCTCAATTATTGACTTTAATATCGTTCATTTTTAAAATACATACAGCTGTCCATCTAGCTATGCGACAATCATAGGTAGGAATTCACTGGCTCTTCTGGTTGTGGCATGACACTTACTTTTTACATATCAAAGTTCAGATGAATAAGTAAACAAATTGTCATGAAATTCTGCATGCTGTATTGAAGAGGATGCACTAATATGACGTGTATGAGGACCTAACACTCACACTAGTATGTTTTCTGTTTGCAAGTGAAATAATTTTTTTAATGTTGTATTGGTTCACAGCAGTCTGAAATAGAAAAGATTGTTGTTAAGAGACTCAAACCATTTTAGCATCATGTAATATGAAGTTTTACAATATACCCTTGGGCTCACTCCTCTTGTCCTTATTCAGACAAAATGGCAACTATAATCAAAATAGGCTAAATAAAGGATTATGAAATCAGAYCCCAAATGTTTGTCCATTTTATGAGAAAAAGTGAATAAAAGTCCTGGAACACTATAAAATATGGATCTGTTATGCAAGCAGTACTAATGAATTTGAAGAAAGCCTTTTAGTCTCCCAAGTAAATATATAATTAGGCAGTTTTTATTTACCCAGGAGATAAGAACAAGTTGAAGAAACTGTTAAGGTTCTTCGGTAGCTTAGACAAACTTTTCTGGCTACTGTCTTTGGAAATAGCTCTTTATGTAGTGCAGGTAAAGACACTACATAACAGCAACTGCAGCCACAGCAGTATGTGGATCAAAAGGTAACCTGAAAGACTTTTTTATCTGCCAAAATCTCATCTAAACTTGATGTGCCCTGATTTAGCACTCTGTTATACATGTGCTCTTACAGTTCTTTTTGTTGTTCACAACCTGCTGTTCTCCAAGACAGGTAGATAATATGGACTGACATGGCTATAAAGACTGAGGCAGTTTTCTTGTAACTCTGGTTCGATTTCACAATAAATTCTGCAAATTCAATTTGAGCTGCACTGTGAGTTGCACAGGAGCCCCTAACTAAGCGGAGTGATACTCTGGGACACTACACCTCTCTAACAAATCAATACTTTCCCAGGGTGTGCAGTACATCCCAAACGCCATCTTGCAATTAAGATGTTGTTTGAGTCATAAGTCCATTGATCACTTGCGATTTGGGCTTTCCTGTCTTTTGTTTATATTTATAGTTCAAGTTGGCTAGAATAGAGTTTGTCTTTTAATTCTGTCATACACAACCTATTTTGTCAGGTTGCGGGCTACATCTCGGGCTTCCAGAATCTTTGACAACAGAAATAGTGAATATTAACATCAGTTAGCTCAGCCTTGAGTACCTGTGATGTATCTACCTGCTAGTTATTTCAAACTATAAAACAAATGTTATTAAAAATAATCCAGACGGTGGATTCTACCAGACATAGCCTGTCAGGCAGCAGCAAGAGCAGGACTGGTGCACAGGGGAGATGAGCCAGGAGCTGAGGGTCATCACAGCACAGGCTGGGCAGTGACCACCCTGACCAGGGCATAGTCCTGCAGTATCTGAGCACGTCCAGGTTGGTTGCAGTGACAGGTCTCACCAGCAGAGAGATGTCTGCAGACATGGTGAGGAAATGAGTCATGTCGGGGGTCCATCCAGTCAGGAACAGCAGGAGGCAGGGCCAGAGACAGGACTGGAGACAAGGCAAACAACAGTGCAGGTCCAGGATCCACCCAGTAACTTGGTCAGTAAGTCGGGAACAGGACTGAGCTGGGCACASGCTGTTCTGAACATTAGCTGTTCCTAAGAAAAAACAGCCATTTATGCCCTTGTGGGCTGGTCTTGCTCCCCAGCTGATGTCTTTCAACCTACAAACTGCCCTTAGGATGTCTCCGACTCTGTTAGCAGGAGTACTCATAGCTGTACCTATTCATGCACATTATCAATGCCTCCTGTGAATGACAAAAGACATGATCACTGCTTTTTTTTAAGACTTTTTGTACCAAGAACTTGTTCGGCACTCACTCCGACATATACAGCTTTCAAATCAGTTCAGAAAAAATCAGTATATTCAGATGCCAGATTATGATGAGCATCTTTTCTAACCATTTACCACCAGCACAGATGTAAAACAATCCCTTTCTTTCACCTGTCATGAACTTTCAGCCTTAGATTCACTGTTCTTTGCAGATTAACTTCCCCTGAGATTCTGAACCATCAGCTAGTCGTAGAAGTATTATAATATCCTAGGCCAACTGAATTTCCTTTAATCTCAGCATCTGAGATTGCTGACATCTTGATGGAGAAACAACCATTTCTGGCCCCAGGCGTGATGTCTTCAAATAGTATGACCATGTCCCATTTTCTGGCCAGCTTTCAGTAGCATATTCAGGCAATTCATTACGTAACTACGTTCCAAATCCAATTTGTTCTTTAATAAAGTGTTCTACTGTTGCCCATCAATATTGTATCTGGTGACTTTCCAGGGACAATAAAAACCTATATCAAAGTCCTTGGTGGATATCAGGAAATATCTAATAGCTCTCAAGTGTTCCTAGAAGTGAAACAGGAGAGCACAGAATCTTTAGAAACTGAAATAGAGAGATATACACCAAGGTACAAAACACAGTGAAGAATTAAAATGCTTAAGCATGTTGTCTATTAGTAGATGTTTCCAATGTTTAAAACAAAGATGGGAATTAAAAATAACAATATCTTTTAGTAAGAGAGGGAGAGGATGGTAGAATAAGGAGAAGGTTTTTTTTCTCATTACTTCTAAATGTTTCTAAAGATAATTTATRTTTCTAGCTCACAAATTATACTTGGAAAGCTGCACTTATTTGATTCAGTAGACTGTAACTGCAAACGCAGCTGTTGAAAACTGAATTGTTTATTCTATTGCTGTGCTTTCCTGGTTGTGACCAGATGCAACCAGCTGTTAACAAGTTGCTTCTCTGTTCATCTCCTGGCAACACGATGATCAACAAGCCCTAACTAGAAATAGGAAACAGTTTAGATATTTACCTCCAATCCAATGATATAGTGATGCAGTATTTATTTATTTAAGATTATGAATCTGTTCATACATTGATTTTAGTATGACTAAATCTGTACTTAAAGTTATACTATGCTTAAAAATGAGCTTAAACACGTGCTTAACTAAGCATCTGTAAAAGCAAAACACGGGCAAAAGATACAGACAGCATGTTTTGGTGTATAGTATTGTTGTAAATGCTTTAGGATATGACCAAAAACGTTCAAGGCATTGATTACATTCCCATAGGTGATGCAATATTTGTTCCTCTATTCTCTACCATACAGCACACAAGGAGTTTCCTTAGCCCATATTTAATATGCACACCATTTAAACATTGGATTATTATGGGTTCCTCTCAAGCTTTTCAACACCATGATAGCACCTCAGAACTTTACAAAAAGTAATGAATTTATCTCACACCCCTTCTGTGAGTAAGAATTATCATTCCCTCTTTTTATGGAAGAATGCCCAAACAACAAAAATATAATTAATTCTGGATGTCCATTTTGTTACACATGCACCCTCTTTTTTATTATATTTTACATGGTACAAGTACAGACTCCAGTTGCAGCTGTAGTGCCTAGTATTTTTTTTAAGTCTAGGCCCAAAAATGTTGTGGCACCTCGAAAATAAAGAACATGTAATTCCTCCCTAACTTTGAAAATCTGATTAAAAGTGACTTGCCCAAGCAGAAAGAGGACTGGCATAAAATTGATTTTTTGCAGGGCATTTTCTTACTTACTTGATCTTGAGATCTTTCTTTCTCTTCCAGCAATATTCTGCCTCTTTCCACCTCTGCAATCATACTGAGCAACATTTTGCACTTTATAACACTGATACTGGTTCTGGAGGAAGACATGTAAGCCCGGGACTCTAGAGTAAAAATAGGATGTGTTGCCATCAAGAGAGACCATGACATAAACAGAAAACAGCTGAACTAGGAATGCACAGTTATTTTAAAATGTGAAGTTTCCTTGTAAATGTAATGTTCCTTTAAGATGAATTTTTGGGCATAACRAGAGATCAAATCCTCGATCATCATTCAACGCTGACACTGACATAGTTTATTGCTTGGAGGAACTGCATTTACTACAAATAAAAGATGTGAATGCCAGCAGAATAATGGATTCTGGACCAACTGAGGAACTCCAAAGATAATTCCATATGACCCCTCTTCAGTTTACACTTCACAGTGAGGTAATTTGCTTGTGTAAATTAAACTCAGATATCACCAACCTAAAGTATCTTCTGTTTTTATTCATGTTTTTACTGGTTCATGAAAGAGTTATGAACAGAAGGCTTTTTCCACAGAAATTACAAATATGGCTTTCAAAGAAATAAACTCTTTTTATCTTTCAAGCCCAAACTAGTTTGACTAGCAATGAAGAAGATTGACTCTTTGTAATCCTTAATGATTTCAAACCAACCAAAAAGCATATCAGATCTCTCCTTCTTGTACAAGCTCAGTCAGAAGCTAGCCAAAACCCATGAATGTTCATCTAAGGGAAGCTAAGAATGCAGACCTGGCATKTGCCGGATTCATACCAAGCTCCAGAACTGAACATAGTAGTGCTGGAAATGGTCTACTACAAATGCACAGGAAGCAGACACTAAGTTCTCATTTTGGATCTCTTCCCAGCTTAACTTTGCCAACCATAAAATTTTCTTGCCTTATTAAGAAGAAATGGCATAATACCACCACCATGTGTAAGAGGCTCCTGGTCTYCTCTGGAATGACATACCCAACCATAGTGGTAGGGAAATTTTGCATTTTGCATGCAACATCAATTGAACAAATTCAATGTCAGCAACAAGTAGATAAAAAGCAGCTGTAACTTTTCCTCTATAACATTTGACTACCTCATTGTTATCAACATAGCCCAGCACTTCAATAAAATCTGTTGCTAGGTAAAGAACAGCAGACTGAAACCGAACCTCAGGAAGACAAGAGGTACAATGATAAAAAGCATTTCATTTCAGTGGAAAACATTTCAAAAGTTTATAGCTAAGTTAGAGGGGTTTTAATGACAATATTCATGCTCAATTAACCAATTAAATCTGCAGCATGAGTAATGCTTGCTATCATCTCAGATTGCAGAGGAAAATCTTTTTTCAGATGATTATAAGCTATCTCAGTCATTTCACTACCCATCACAAAACCCAAGCATCTTATGGGGGTTTTTTGGTCTTTTTTTTTTTTTTTCTGACCACAAGAAGCATGAGCATGGGCTTGTTTACTATGCTCTGAACCATTACGAATTTACCTGCACATCATTTCCAGTTTCTTAAGGTTTGGAAGCTCTGACCTAGTTCTAACGATATCAAAAAAGACATCAGCACTCAGTGAACTCCAGTGAGAGAAGAACTTGTATGTTTTCAAAAGCAAGACCAGTGAGCTCACATGTATATTAACATTTTAAAGACTAATTTCAGAAACTTAAAGCTGACTTATGACACTTAGATGTTTAGAAGTAGCAACTGCGATGTGGCAATTCTTGTGCCACATTTGTATCATCATTAGCCGCTTTCATTTAGATTCCACTTTCATTACTCATTTGCAATGAGCAAGGGGTCTGCATGGCTCTTCAGACCGGTTCCTACAGAATACAGTGTAAAGTCATGGACTCTTCTTTTATACCAAGGCAATCTATATTCAAGGCATTCCATTTTCTGGATGTATTAAATATTCTGGATTAAGAATGTGACTAGTAAATATGCTCTTACACAGTGAATTCTCACAACAAGGACAAAACTTATTTCTATAGGAAATTCTGTTCTGTCAGAATTTCCATGGAAGATGGACTGAACAGGGTCAAGCTCCTTTAGGAAGTAATTTCTCAGTATTCTTATACAGTACTTTTTGAGCTCTCTTCTATAGTATAAGTATAAACAGAAATATATATGAAAAAATAAATATATCCTTAAACCCTATCAAAACAGGACATTTTACTGTATCTGAATTTTCTCAGTGTAGAATTTCAGTTTCCAAAACCAGTCAAAAGCCATTTCAGAGACTGTAAAAATTGCATCCCAGAACAGTGCTTATCATAGTATTATAAACTCTCACAGGTCTATGGAATTTCATGATACTTTGTAATCTGCTTAAAATTCATGCTTCTGACAACTTATGATTATTTGAAAAAATCTCTGCATCATTTTCTCGATCTCATCATTATAACAGAAAACTTGGAAAGCGCACCTCAAAGGACAAAATCAGTGAGCAAATAAAAAACAACCTGAAGTATATTTTAATGATTTTAGGATATCACAGGATTATGTTGGGGCTTGATTCATATTTAAATGTCTGGCATTACCAACAGTGATATTCCTCTACATGGCAGCTAAGCTAACTGCTTTCATCTCCATTCTACTTTTATAATCCAATGCCAAAGCACAATGTTATTCTTCTACATCTGGCATTTGTAAGCCTCATTGTTGGGACATACACTGCTGAAACAATTCTTTGTTTTCTAAAGAAAGTCCTTTTGCTAAAGATTCAGTTATTAATTTCCTAATTTCTTTTTAGTATGCTCATAAAGAAAGACTTCTATGTGTCTGCAAATACTGATACAAGAAGAGGCCCTGAAACTTGATAATGATAGCTAATAAAATATAAAAGCAAAGCTTTGCTTTCCTGTTGCTTTGCATACACAGTAATAAAACTACTTCCCCAGTAGGATATAAAGTTAACATCTCTTTCTAAATTGCTTCAGCACTTGTGCTCACAAATCGTATGGTATTAAGCCTAAAGGAACATAAACATTATTTTATGGCATAGTATACCCTTAGTATAGAAATACTGTGTGCTACTCAAGAAAGAGGCTCTCTAAAACACTTTCGAAGGCTATGGTTCCCATTTGATTGATGAGTTAGGAGATCACAGTGAGCGTTGTCACATACAAAAAGTCAGGGCTGATAAGCCTACAGGACACACATCTAATCCTCAGGAGGAAGAAAGAAAAACTAACAGAGCAATACTGAAATGSAAAAGGCAAGAAGCAGCTGGCTTTAAATTAATACCTATTTAAATGGTGTAGATGGAAATAGGCCAACTTTTAAAGTAATTTAGAGGAATCCTATTTTTACCATATCACTAATTACTGAACTTTGTGAATTAGTTCTGTACTTTTTAAAATTCCATTAGTCATATCTACTTAAGAAAAAAGTAAGCATACATTAGTTCTTCAACACAGCAAATCATACTACAGTTGTATTTCAGGGTGGGATGTCACCATTATGAAGCATATAAGCTATAAAGCTCTATGAGCTACTTGTGAAAAAGCGCAAGCACTCTAATAGAGGAGGAATTTCAATTTGAATGTACCAAGAGTGCAACTCAACAAGAGTGCTGCCGTTAATTATTACAGAATCACCACACAGCAAGGGAACAGTATCCCCTCCTGAAGTGCCTTTCCTACCGMGGCAGGGTACGGGTTGCATAGGATGCGTAAGAATGGCTGCACTAAAGCAGTTCTAAATTGGCTTCCAACTTCAGCTTCAAACTATGCAAGGGGTAGCTAATGTTGCATAACTCACAAATCCTGCATGGTCATCTAAGAAATGCAACAGCCGCAGTTAATATTCAGAAGAATMTCACTGAGACACTTCCACATTTGCACTCCTTTGCTTGAGAACAACCAGAATCTGAATCACGCTCCTTGACTATGATTGCTTACCTAAAATGTACTGTCCTGCCAAAAAACACGCTGGCTGGCCAATGGTTTGCATGCACATTCCTCCAGTACTTGAAGTAATGGTTCTTCACCAGAAAAGTTGCTAGAAAACACAGTTTAGCCAAACCCCAAATAATTACTAGTTCTTTGAATTGCAGTAATTCTTAGAAATTCCATCTGATATCAGCATCACATTGTGGTATGCACTTTACAGACACACTAAAGTTTAGGGCGGCGCTGGAGAGTCTATTACCTGTATACAGTGAAAGTGAGACACAGAAGGATTGAGTAATTTGATCAAGGCTGCACAACAAAGCTCTGGCAAAATTTACAGGAGAAGCTAGTTATCCTAATATAAGGTTTTAAACATTACAGCATAAACTATAATAAACACTCATGCAAATGCAAAAAAAATATTCCAAAACTTTCAGACACAATAATTAAAGGAAAAAATATTCCTTTTAGAATAAAATATTAAGTGTTTTCTTTTCCAGTGACAGAACCCAGAATCCTTTTAACTAATTTGTTGAGGAAATATGCCACAGTGGAATTTAGTATGACTGATTAAACTATGTTAATACATTTTCCAGCTTTGGGTCCCGAGTCCCATTGCCCTATCTATGACCTTTCTAACTCAGGAATTATGTTACTTGTTCTACTAACAAGCATCCATCCATGCCACAGGATATCATGGTCGAACAGAAATTATTTGAAGTGCAAGCACAAAACAAAGAGTACATGACATATGAAGCAAACGTGTGTGTGTATTTGCTGAATATACTATCTCTGATGATATCACTGCCACTATATAAAATCACTATCTAAAGTGATTTTTAAAAGATTGATCACTTTCATTTTGACAAAGTATAACTTGTAAATCAACCCCGTACACATCACAATCCCAGTATCTTTCCTAATAACGTGTTCCCATGCAAAGGTGCCATGTAGGGGAAAACAGCAGCTGGGAAAATCATTTACCTTTATAAGTCACTTGTATGGAAGACTCAGTATGTTACTTCTCACCTTTGTTTCTTCTCATATATATCTCACTACTGCAAAGCCACATATACATGACAAATGGAATGTATACACGTTCTGCCTCGTGAGTATTTTCGTGACTTTCCTTGAACTGTCACTAATGGTCCGGCCAATTCATGCCCAAGATCTGTTTGTTGGAGGATGGTGAGCTGAACATCTGATCCTGAAAGTATCAGCAATCCTCCACGCCTTTCTTCTTCAGGCTGACACTCAATCCGATTTAGAGTCTACAGTACAGAAATAGTAGCAAGACTGGAAAATTAGTCTATGCAGCTGCATCATGAATCTCTTTACCAGATTCAGGCCTCAGGTACCAATCCAGCAAAACATGTAAGCACATAAGATAGCTACACCTGCAAGTGAGAGCAGGACAAAGCAATCTGAATGCAGATCAGCATGTGGCGATACAGTTTTTCTTAAAAAAAAAWATATAATCTAATTCCAATTGAAGCCTGCCCATTTTTGCTGAACTATATATGGCTTTCCTAAAAACATACACCRAGAAAGACATTATTTCTCTTCTCAGTGTCCTGTTATCTCATCCCTTTGTCATCCCTTGATCACTTGATGCTGTCTTTCATTCATAAAATCTTGTAAAACTGCACCACCTCAGCAAGAAGGCTGCAAGCTGCCTTTGGTATCCAACAAAACTAAGAAAATTGAGTTGTCTTACCACCATCTCTTGATCCCCGTGGGAGTAGTTGTGTTGATTACCGAAACTCAGAGGAAATGATTCCCATTCTCACTTGGTTTAAGGCCCCTTTAAGGCTAAAGCAGTGTGAGCTGACTCAGTGTAAAGAAGGCTCATTAAGTTTAATGCTGATGATGCCTGGCCAGTGTTAGTGCAAGGAAAAGTTTTGCTTGCCCTTTCACTACTATTTCTACTGCAGAACCTTCTGTTTCTTTCCTGACTAAGGCAATTTTTAGCGATTTATGGACAAATAATGCAATCTTAACCTGGGCTGGGAAGCAAGGGGCATGAAAGAGCTGCTGCCCCACCCTTTCTCATTCTTATTGCTAAGGGCAAATTATTCTGAAGGGGAAAAAAATCTACTTTTTCTTCCCATCACATTTTTTTTGCATTACATCAAACCAACTGTTCTGAAAAAAAGGTAGAATTTCTACTGTAAAGTGTCTGTGGTAACAAGAGTTTTTTTCATTCAAAATGTAAATGCTGGTAGTATCAACATCTGGAGGACTGTAGCCTTAGGCACCATTACAAGAAGCAAGAGATTTGGACAGGATACATTCAATCTTGCTTTAATGGTATGATGTTCTGCCAAGATAAACTTCTAAGCTTTGACATATTTTATTTTGAAAAATGTTATCATCAGGTGTAAAGGAAATTCCTCTTCACTGAGGAGAGTTTTGTAGCAGTGTATCTGATGACATAATTACTATGTGACTACATATTTCATGAACATCTTTCCTGACCTGAATAAACAAGAAGGAACAAACATTCTTTCTGATGACATCCCCATACACCAGTACATTTAAATAACAACAAAAAGGAAAGGACTCAGATTCTCACTAAGGGCTCTGTAAGGGAATTATTTTCCATCAGCATGTTGAATTTTAAATCCATTGCTCCTAATTAAAGCAAGTCAGCCGCTCAAAAGCTTCTTACGCCAATCCTCTCTGCCTTCAGCCTTACACAAAATCTCATCAAGTCCTCACACCATTCCAAAGCCTCCACTTTTGCCATGCCTTGCTTCCCACTTTGATTAAAAAACAGTTGCGTCCTCCTGCTGTGACTGCTCTGACGTTACGGCTGCCACCTTTCTCTCCAAAACTGTCATTATGCGCACTCTTACGGACTGCTCAAAACTGTTGCTGGAACCGCTTAGGCTTCTCTGTCCGTCTCTGTCCACTTGGGTCAGTTCCAGCTTCGATGGGACTTCATAAATTCTAGAACGAGGATGCACTCACCATGTACCCTGCATGGGGCTCTAATGGCAGAATAAAAAGGCCRTGTCTGGGAATAGTGAACACATAACATAGCCTTCCATGTTTACCTTATGAGCCTTTAACCACTGATTAGACATTTCTACGAAGGAGTGGGAAAAAAGGAGGATGAGAGGCTCAGGTAGAATTACAGGAAGCATACAGCTCACCCAATGCCAAAATTTCCARAGGCAACGCAGAAATCACAAGGGTGACCTAGGTACTGCTAAATTCAGTTCTGCAATGCCTAACTACTAGGCATCCTCAAATTAGGATGTATGCTGCTGAATACTGCTACTTAGGGGCAAACATAGGCTTCCAAAGAGACCTGAAACCACTTTTCTTAGGACTTTGGAGCTCTCTGCCCCAAAGAGCTTATAGTATAGGAGCATTCTTCAAGTGAATAATACCRTGATGATTGTGGAAAAGATTCTCAGCTGGTTTAAATCAGTAGAAGTTTATTGAAATCAACCAGCTAAAAGTCAGCTATGAGGATGTGAATTAAAATCTTAGCATAATGTTCAAGTAGCAATGTTTTGTAGTAAATCCATCAGAAACACTAGTAAATCCCCCTTTTTTCTTGGACTAGAGAAACGTTTTCATGAAGAAAAATTGGATATTTCACTGAAAATCACACTGCACCCCTCACAATCCTGTGTACTCAGCAGCAGCTGTTCCTGGGATGTCATTCCAAAACCTGCATTTCAACAACTCAGACACATAGCTTCCACTTTCTTGGGTCATCTTTGCCTCCATAATCCACATGCATCACAGATGTAAAAAGTCATATCTTTCATATCTAATTTAGTTTGTAGTTTTTCAATGTAGCATTAATGTAACACAACATGAGTATTTCCCAGCAGAAGTATTTGTCATTATAACACAGGGCTCAATTCATTCACTAAAGAAAAAGTTTGCAGAGCTYCTGGAAGTGGCCAGCTTCAGATAACGAGACCATTGGATTAAATATAGGTTTAGACCTCTTTTTTTAATCTTTCCCTTTATCTCCATCCAAATCCCCACTCCCTTTTGGCTGCTGTCACTACAGCACTTCAGATTCTGGCACAGAACCAGTAAAGGAGGTATTTCAAGAGATGGTAAATCAACTTATTCAACGCTCTCCCTGGCTTCCTTTCTCAGAGGTCAAATATGTTTTCAAACCAGTAAAAGAAGTGAAAGTTCTTTCAAGTCTCACTTCTCACAAGGCAAGACAAGCAGAGGGGGGTTTTCCAATATTCGCTGCTAACGACATGCCAGTCTCAGAAGAGCCTCTTTTCTTCTCTGAGCCATGGGATATGCACAAAGGCTTACTCATTATCTTTTCATATTTTCTCCAAAATGCCAGATACAGGGCTATCAGCATAATGGGACAAGGAATGTACACATACATCACATTTCATTATCCACCTTTATTTTTAACTCAGATTCCCAAGCCAGCTCCAAGAAGAAACGCCAGCATTTATATGTATATGGGAACTCTCTCAATGATAATTTCATGAGAACAAGCTTGCACAAATAACACAGTCTTAACATGTAGTTACTCTCTGTATATAATAATATCCCAGTTCCAAAGAGGTTGAAACATATATTTTCGTAAATATATTGAAAAACCTTGTATCCACATTACAACTAACATGCAAATTACTGCAATGGCACAATTCACAGACCAGGTAGAAATGCCAGTGCATCTCAGAAGGAGATGCAGAAACAGAGCATGCATTTTTATAACCTTGTTAAACAGTGACACATCTTTCTATGTAATTACCCTGACTTCAGTTCAAATCCAAAAGTAACGCAATCAGAATAACATAGCATAATGTGTGTACAACCATCCTGACAGCTGGCCAAGCCAGACTCATCTATTTGTCAAAAGACTAATCACCACTTCAGCATTTCACTGCTGCATGCCAAATTTACCTTTCATTTTTTACAGCAGTTGCTGACCAACACTCAGCACTTATTTTCAAACATGATGATATTCCATGAGAAGCGGTTTCAACTGCTATTTATGTGCTTCATTAACTATTTTTGAAGGTTAACATAAGATACGGGTGGAAAGAAAAGGGAAAAAAAATAGTATCACCGCTACAAGTATTGGATAGCTTGTCCAAATTAGTCTTAAAAAAGGACTTTATGAAAGTGGTGCTTTAGTCAAACAAAAGCAGCCACAACCAATACAGAGCAGCTGGAGGTACCTCTATGGCAGGAGATAAGATTAAATTATATAATGAGCATTATTCATAAGGCATTATTCATCTCACCTTAAAGCAGACATTTAAAGAAAGTCAAATGGATTGTGGCAAGTGTTCTCCATTGACTAGAAAGGCAGCCTATAATGACTACCTCAGATGTACATGTCAGCACTGTAGCCATCCCTTAAGGTGAAATTAATTCCTCTGTTTCATTCCAGCATTTAGCCTTACTTTCTACATAGTCAAGCAATTCTACTTTCATTGCAGAGTATTGTTCCCCCATCACATTAGTAGAAGCATACTACAATCCAAAAATCTAGTAGGTTTTTACTAGCTTAATTAGCAACATTTAATTTTTCTCAAAACACTTCACAGAGGTGCTAACCATCATTACTCCCATTTTAAAAGTGAGGAAAATTGAAAGTTACATGAAAGTTAACATGACCTTGCTCATGATCTGCTACAGGTCAAAAGGTTAAATTAAAACTAGAATCAAAATCCTAGGACACACTCTTCCGTACTACATTTCATCCTACCTTAGAATTGTTATAATCTACTATCCGTCCAACTCTGCTGCATACTATTCAACAAATTCATAGGTCTGAAAGGTGAGTATGAAGATTAATAAGAAAAATAAAATATACAGTGAACTTGATGAAATATTTATTTTCTTTTAACAGCTAAAGACAAACACTATCCCTGTTTATCACATGGTGCAGYCACACAGCACACCGGAGCATGATGTAGTTGCCTAGCTGGCACTGGTTAAGCTAGCGCCAGAATGAAACAGCCTACAACAGTTTCAAAATGACGCTGAGCCCAAGTTATTAGCCTTGTGAAGGGACAAAACTTACTATCCTGAACTGTGGGCCGGGCAAATACAGTTAATATATCTTTTAGTACTTGAGCTATCAATAGTGCAATGTGCTTCAGAGATTTATCAGCCCAGTCTAGGTGAGCTGGCGATGGTCTTCATGCTCTACTGCCCCAGGYAGACGTACCCTAAATTCTCTGTAAGGGCAGCTAACTAAAATAATACTGCAGATCGTCCTATAAAACAGAAAAACAGTATAGACAAGGATTCAACTTTTTTTTTTTTTTTTTTTTACATTTCTGAAACGTTTTAATCATTTACTATAGGGTAAGTTGGAGTATAAATATACATACAAACACATACATACATATGTGTACATGAACATGTACACAGATACGTGCTTCTATATGAATACAATACTCTTCTCCCACTGATATGTTTACCTATTTCACTTTGTTGCTACTTCTTGTAAGTACATTAAACTACCAAAGCATGGTCTTTTCTTAATTACTTATAAAAGAATCATTTCAGTATTTTTTCCAGAGTAGGCAGAAAACTAGTCCTCAACACCACGACGCACTGGAAGGAGGATGCCTTCCAACACTGTGTCTGTACTGCGACCCTGCCAAGAACAAGTCTTTACCAGTAGTCTGTAACCCTGGCACACGAAAGTGATTTTCTGCACTGATTAATGCTGATCTAGCTGCCTGCACCCAGAATACAAGTCAAAGGAGTGGGAATGCCAGCACAATACTAGTATGTTTGAGGCAATGATCTTGCCAAAATGCTACATATTTAGCACTCTGGAACTGATGCAATGAAAATTGTTGTTAGAAGACTTGGGTAACGTCAGGATGGAAACAAAACATAATAAGTTTTCACCATTATTTTCTTCCTTTAACATCGATTTCAGCTCTTTGAAAATGATGTACATTTCTGTATTCCTTTGCTAATGTGGCCCATCTATTGTAAACCTCGATATTATGCAGAATTACATTTGCAGATATCAAGAACATTTCAGTTCTGTTAAACAGAAATTGTTCTTAGCAATGAAATTATATCACTGGAAAACAAATATATGCATTATCAATACAGAAAACCTCTAGCTAAGCCTCAATACTGTAATGGCTCATAAATATTAGATTACTGATGAAAAAACATTTAACCTGTAAAGTCTGACCACGTGAACACCGGGATTACAGTTTTGGTATTTCACTTAACAGTGAAACAAGGAAGTCCCTCCTATACAATGATCAAAAGAGAAATTAACAAACAGTCAAAAATCAAGGCTATACTTGTATAATAGTGAAAACAACACTAAATGTATGTTTTTCATTTTCCCCAGCTCAAAGTTAAACAGCAACATTTTTAAACTGTTTTAATTAAGGGTTGCAAGGACATTTTGTCTTCAACTGCTTCTTCTGCCATGACATTTCAGTTTACCCAAATCAAAAGTCATTAGAGACGACCAAAAAATTCACTTTGATAAAAGCAAAAACAAAACCAGTGAGCAGTTTTAAAGGAAAATTGTTTTGTTATGATGCTTTATAATATCATTCAGCCAAAACTGCATGCAACTTYTCCTTCTCTCATTGATAGGCTCTTCAGGATGGCTAAAAAACTAACATGCTGCCCTCTCTCCTGTCTTGCACTGTCCTTTTTCTGACTGCACCTTGGCTTGCCACACGCTGGAAGCTTCTTGTTCAGGTTTTCTCTCCTTTTCCYCTGTGACTTTCGGTACTGAGGAGTAAGGCAGCAGAACTGGCTTCATAATGCCATGAGAGACAGGTTTAGAGGGAAGTTGGCAGGTCTAGATCTTATAGTATGTGTTCAGATACCTCAGCAATATGAGGCAACACAAAATCTTTAAGACATGTGGACAGCCAAGGTCAAAGTTACAACGCTGATGAGCCCTAAAACATTCAAAGCAGAACGTGCAAGGAACAGGAATCCAATGTCAAATATGATCAGTACAATAAATAGTTTATTATTCATTGAAGAGAAAAAAAATCAAATTCATAAACCACATTTGTTGTGGCACTTGCTTCTAAAACTCCCTACTTCTGAAAGTCTGTAATCTGTCAAACAATTTTACAATAATTATATACAATGATCAGAACTAGACATATCTTTCAGACTCCTATTGATCATGGCTTACTTCAAAGCAATTTTCTGACTTACAGATTGTGGTTCATACAAAACCCTCTTGCATTTGCCTGGAAAAACATGAATATGTTAAACATATGAATATACTGTAGGAGTTGCCAAAACAGATGCAAACCTGGGTCCCTTGAGTCTGGTTTCTCATCTCTAGCAATCATTTATTTGTTTTACTGCGAGACAAACACCTTTTTCATGACTCAGGTGTCCATGATTTGGCAAGGGGGGTGAGGGTTTCACAGAAGCCCATGAGAATTAGCCCCAGTGACATTAAGGAGACAGCCAGCTCTCTCTGGGAGACTATGAAAGGCATGCAGAAGAAGGACGAAATGGTAAGACATCTGAAGAYGGTGGCATAGTCCTTCATACATTTCTGCTTACAGCCAGAGATACATCAATAATTTCTGTGACACATAAACAAACAAAACTTCAACAGGCTGACTTACTAAAGCGGGAGTGGCAATAATAATAAAACCATCAAAACTCCATAAAGACCTTTAATGCGTCTGAAGATATTTTCATTACTGCAGTAAGTGTTAAGTATTTCCTTTGCTGTTAACAGTTTTTATGGCAAAGCTTTGAACAATGTCTCACAGGTTATCAGTAAAGGCTCTATCTATTGCATATAAAATAAGAACAAACTAAACAACCCAGAAAACTACTTTCAAATTGTGGCCCAGGACTAAAGTTGGAATCATGACAGGACAGATCTGTCGCCGGTCTCATCTGGCACAGTCCCAATGGAAGAAAGCCATATCAATTGACACCAGTTGAGAATACAGTTTGATGCATCCCCTTACTCGCTCGCTTAAGTCTATATTTTTCTTTTTTTTCCCCTTTTATGTTCTAGTCACCAACACCATTCTGGCCAGTCACTAACAGTCCTTAAAGGCTAATCTTCCTGTTAGCTTGCATTTAAAAATGAATCTCAGATGCAGGAAATGAAAGCCTTCCTCTTAAACATAAAGCAGATTCCAACTGAAAACTAAAGAATTCACGCTTCAAACCACTCTCCGAGGACGTCTTTCTCTATCGGTAACATTTGGAGATGTTTGAAAGGGAGCTAATGAAGACAGGTTTATGTGACTGGTTATAATTTTACCTTCCCAACTGCACATTTCACATTTGTCTCAGTGAATTATCTAGTAAAATGTTTCATAATAATGAATTCTTTAAAAGGGTTTGCAACCAGTGAAATATTTTGAGCTAAAGTTTCAAAACCAGTCAGCAATGTGAGCCTGTATAAAAATGTACAAATGGCTAATTGCTCAAAAAAGTTAAGTATGTATAAACATAAAATGTTGCAATGCTTCAAACCACTAAATGATTGAAAATATGGTGGCAAAACAGGGAGGGGGCAGGTAGAAGAAGAACTGGGTAAGATTCAGGAACAAACTATATAAGCAGCCCATTTTAAAAGCCGTATGAACAACCCCAAAGATCTTCCAGTGTTCACTACCCAATCTTTCTTACTGTGGCATTAAGATTTTAACTAAACTAAGCTTTTCAGAGAATTAAACTAATTGAGAGCAACAAGTCTTCCTGATGAAGTGGCATTGCAGCATTACCATGGACCACTGTGAGGAGAAAAACTTACTTGATGAAGCTGTCAGATCTCACCAGTCCTCTTCCCACCCGCCCATTATCTCCAGCAGGTCAGGAGAAGCAGGAAGCTGCCCTGCAATGTTGTTCTCTCCATCCTTACGAGCTGCAAAATGTAAGGATGACTCTCCTGGGCTTCACTGAATTTTCCAAAGAGTTTTTCCCTAGCTTTAACAGGCAGTGGAGTKGGTATTGACTGAACAGGCTCAAACCCTTTGACTTCAAAGAAAAACTGAAGACCTGTGATGAGATTATTTTATAAAGACATCTACCCCTGCAAGAGGTCTACCATATTTGCTGTGGCAAAATGTGACAGTATAAATTTGCATCATTGATATCTTCAGAATTACAATAGATGACAGTTACTGTTTATTTGCAGCATGGTAATACAGGTTAGTGTCTCAATGTGCTGAACGTGAATTACATTCACCGTAATTTAAAAAAAAAAAAGTGAAAAAGAGGCAACTGTACTGATCTACTTCTGTTAACTTTTTGCAAAAGTTAATAAATTATTCTAACAAAAAACAACTTTATCATTGCTCTGATTATGTACCATCAAACCATTTTTAACTGGCCTACTCACCTGTTACAGAACAAATATTTTCCACAGCTGTTGTCCTGAAATGCATGTGCATATTGAATGAGTTTCTTGTGTCACAGGTATTTATAAAAACAGGAATATAACACAAGAACAACCCGACTCTACTGTTATGTCACTGATGCTGTATGTCACTAAGCAGCAGACACTTTGCAACGATTAAATTTAGGAAAGTTAGACTTTCCTACTCATAAAGGAATACTTGCAAGAATGATAAATGCCTGCAAGTGATTTTACAACTAGGATATATTTGCATGCATTATCTGTACATTTAGGAGGAAGTAATTACTGTAATAATATGTGGGGGTTAGAATATTGTAAAAGTTAATTTTTCCACAGATTTTGTATTAATAATGTTTCTTGTGGCTCCTCTAACTCAGAGGAGCAGCGAGGTATTTTTCTCTATAATAATTTTCTGTGCACAAAGAAAATAATTGAATGCTGAAATTTAATGAACTAATAATTTTTAAAATCAGGTACTTGATTTCCTCTTGGCCTAGTTTCGTAAGGAAAAAAAGCACATTGCTGTCGACAGTTATCTGTCATTCCCCAACATGAATTTTGAACTCACTAGGCAGTTTCAACCAAACTTTACTGAAGGGGAAAGGTTTAAAAAGTCCTAAAACTCTTACAGTTTTCTTTAAAATTGGAAACTGGAGAGAGAAAAGAGATCCTATTAATATTTCAACCAAGAAAAGTTAATCAGCTCATTCTTAAATAGACATCAAGAATTCTCATAAAAGAGAGACATCAGAATCCAAGCTCTCAAAATTCCTCACTTCTATTACATTTCACTTGGTCTTATCTGTAACTTTTTGAAGTTCTTTTTGTTTTGTTTGTTTTGCTTTAGAATACAACTGTAAGATACCAAATGCTTAGATGTTTATCTAGCCATACATAGGGTTTGAAAAATCTGTTGCAAGTAGGATGTTTTCCTGAACAACTGCTATCAGTTTCTGCCAAATCTAAAAAATACATTTCTAGTCCTTCTGGTTTTAATGAAAATCTTCCAATACTCTCTGAGCAGCTAGAAAGGAGGCAGAGGGAGAAGACTAGTACACAAACACCGGTCTGACCAACCGCTTCCGAAGAAACCAAATGTATACAGAAAGCACAGAAAGAAGAAAGCTCTTTTTCTTTTCACTAACTATTGAAAGATGCTTTCTGATACATCTAGGAACACTTAAAGGTGCAGCATTCAGCCACAGTTACCCGGTTAAATCCAGTATCTCCTCTGTTCTTACCAGCCAGAGTGATATTCTATTATCAGAGTATTTCTTATGAATAATACGACCTCAAAGTAGTTTTAATTAAATAGAATTAGTTCTCTGTTTACCAGGTGCTCCTTAAAATGCTTCTGAATGCACAGGTGAGATTGGCTAGTGACCTCTGCGGTGACTGTAAGTGAAATAACTCAAGTTTTTCAGTGTCTGTGTTTGTACAATGTCTTGGTCATGTGAAACATTATACAAGCACTAGGTATTATGGCTGGTATTTTAGAGTTTTCATGTCACAAGAACATCTGTGAATGCAGCACTGACGATGGCATTCTTTGCAGAGGTGACATCCAATGGCTTTGAGAGTCTGCGCTATTCTTTCATCTTAATGGATGATGATGACGCACTCTGCAAGAACTTGCGGGAAAGCAATTGCTACCTCAGACTGTTACAATCAGCATACCCGGGAAATCTGCTTCAATTTCCATATGTGACACTGGGCAAGTCCCTTACCCCGTCTCACCTGAATGAGGGTAAAAGCAATACCAGACTCTACCTTCAGGGAGAGTGTCAAGAGAAATATTTTAGATTACACACACTCAGCAGCTACACAGCAGGGATCGGTACAACTACATAGCAAGTTTACTGAAGGTATGTAGGAATAAATCTGCTGCTCTAAATTTGGAAGTTTTTGTAACTGTTAACAGCTACCTCCAAATACTTAATCCGCCTGAAAATGTTATTACTGCTGTCTAATAGGTAGTGTATCAGGTCCTTGTTTAAGGAAAAAAAAAAAAAAATCCCAGGTCTACGAGTGTTCATACTTAGGTCCTTTCTAGTCCTCCACAGAAAGCTTCACGTGTCATTTCTRCTGGTTGAGACAGAACAGGGATAAATAATTCCAATTCTGTCACGCTTTTGCCAAGTACATTCAGAACACACACCTCCCCCCGCCCCCCACCCCGATTAACGAAACCCTTTATAAACCAGTTCTACAATTTTAACATGGAGTCATGGGAGTATATACATTACTTCTGACCAGCAAAGAAAACTCAGAAATGTACCAAAGTTTGGGTGCCTCCGAGGAAGACAACTGCACCCGTATCAAGTAATACTGTCCTGTTTCTTTTGATCTTCTTGGTAGTTGCAGGTAGCTGTAAGGTGTGGCCAGAGAAATTTGCCTTACACAGCATTCCTTAATGAATCAATAACAACGAAAGGGAAAATGTTCAGTAGCCCTGAACACCAGTAACTTACCCATGTATTATGCCCAGGTGTGCACGTCCAAGCTCTCAGCACAGTGCTTTGTCAGGCTCCTTGTTAGGCCAAATTAAAGACCACAGGATCTACTTAGACTCTTACCACTGTGTAAGCAAAAGTATCTTCTAGCGTTTTATACACTTTTTTATACATCTTTTTCTACTTTTCCAGATAGCGAATTCTTACACTGCCTTAAAATATTTGCTACACAACTGGTCTATACTGGGACCCCATTCTAGTACCAGCACATCTTAATTCCCAAGTTTTTTCAGTGAAATGACATAATAATAAATTCACAGTAACTACAAGTAATTTCAGGTTTCCATTTGCCTATTCTTGATATATGCCATTTCAGGGACAGAAGGGAGAAAAAAGTAAATGTTGATAAAATAGCCCAAAGTAAGCATCAGCCAAAACATCACAAAGATTTGTGCAGTCCTTCCAAAGCTTTGCACAATGTTTTCCACGTCTTTCTCAACTGTGTAAGACAAAGCAATAGATCTGGGGTTTTAACAAGTCTTTCCACCTAAACAGCGTTAGTGCTCATAAACAGCAATGTTTCTCAGCGTACTGCTTTCCATTTCCTGTTCGGTGGGGTTCTTGGCTTTTTTGTTGGTTTTTTTTTTTACAATGAAAGTTACTTTAAAAGATTTGTCTTGAGTGTTACCCCTCATTAATGTTCTCTTCCAGGGTACTGCAAAAGGTATCACACACCACAACAGAACTTTCCTAAAAGTTGATAGCTTTATTCTCACGCACATACATATGAAAAAAAGAAAAAGGAAAATTTAAAAAGGATGCTGAGAAAATCTAGGTGAGTATTTATAATGAATTAACAATAAATCAGATAGCAGCCCATGTTCATCTCTAAGGTATGGATATATCAATATTTGTGTATATAAAAACATTCAAGGAAATGTGGAAGACAAAAAGAATTACTTTAAACGAGCAAATCATATGTAATTGTTTAAATCAAGGAAAGTCCTCCATTGATGAGTATAAATAAATTGTTCACACATTCAGTGAAACACATACTAACTGTTCATGTCTCCTCACAAGCTGCAACCTGTTCAAGGATACTGAAATGTGAGGGGAAAAAAACCCCAACCACCCACACCTTTTTTGTCCAGCCAAATCATCCAAACACAAATTAATAAAGCTCAGCGCTTTCATAAGACTTCACATCTTCAAAGTACCGAGCACACATTAGCTAATCAATGAAATCCCCTGTCTTGAATCCAAAGTGCATTAGAGGAATGGAGGCCAAATCACTCAGGCAAGCCTGACCTCAAATATCTCACCAGCTTATTGCCATGGGGGTTGGCTGAAACCCCGGCAGGAGTCTGTCCATCGCTCCTCTGCTTTACGGTGTGCTGCCCCTTCCACAGCTGGCTCCAGCCAGCTGTTACCTCCCAGCCAGGCCTGTTATAGCTCACAGCAGGATGCCTAAAAGTCACCTTCCACACCCCCTGCTTGAATCGCGCTCGCTCSGAAGCTCTGGCACAGAGGATTCGCCTTCCAGGTCCCTTTCTGCTCTCAGCCAGGGCCAACTGAAGGCTCCTCAGCAAAACTGGAGCCAGTYACCTCTGCGCTGAGAGGAAAAGGTGGGTGGGAGCGAGCTGGGGGAGCAAAGACCCTAGCAGAAGCTCACTGCCCTGGCTGGGGCCATTTCAAATCAGTTGTCACCTTTGGTCAGCCAACCCAACCAGCCTGGCCTCCACGGGCAGCACAGGCAGGCCGGCCACTGCCATCTTGCCACCTCCAGCAGCCCTGTGTTGCAGCCAGGCCTCCCGGGGGAGCCCGGCCAGCCCTGCTGCAGCCCTGGACACCAGCTGGCTTCAGGAGCACACCGGGCACCCCAGCCCGTTTTCAAGGCCACCTCAGGACACKTGAAGGGTGGTGGAGTTTGGCCACTGAAGTGCGACATGGAGGGGAGCTGGGGGATCACCGCACGGGAGKGGCAGGACCTCCCAGCAGCGCCAGCCCAAAACCACCTGAAGCGGAGGGGGTGCAGGGGCGCAGGGACTGTTCCTGCCTCCCTCAGGGTCTACTCCCCTCTCTCAGGGGAAGCCTCCCCCTCCTCAGTTGCCTTCACCGACGCCGACCTCGCCCTCTCTCTCCCCGCCATGCCTCCTGCAACCGCCGGTTTTGAAGACCCCGGGCTCGCCCCCACCGCCGGCCGAGGCGGGCCGGGAAGGCGGCGCCCCTCCCGCGGCGCCCCGGCGGCCCCGCCGCCGCACACAAAGCGGCCGCCCGCCGCCACCAGCCTTCCTGCGAGCGACGCCCAAGTCCCCGCCTCAACCTGCAGCCTATGAGCGAGGAGGCGCCGCCCCGAGCGGCGGCCGGATCGGGATCGGGATCGCACCCGCCGCCGCGCACCGCCGAGGAGAGCGCCGCGCTCCCGTCCTGTCGCGTCCCCGTCCCGCGGCCGGCCCCGCCGCGGCCCCCGCGCCGGCGGGGAAAGGAGGCGAGAGAGCGGTGGGTGCCGCGCCGCTGGGGATATATGCGTGGAGGCGCCGGGCGAGCGCCGCGCCGCGCCGCCGCTCCTGCCGGCCCTCCGCAAGGTGTCGCCGTCGGCAGCGGAACGGCGGCCGCGGCGGCTCCCGCCGGGTGCCGGTGCCCAGGTCGGCGGGGCCGCGCCGCGG
>JASVER010000047.1:2312972-2568581 GCA_030449065.1 Oceanodroma leucorhoa | reverse complement strand
GGCCAGCAGCAGCTCCGGGGACGACACCCTCAGCGACTCGGGTAAGCCCTCGCCGTGCGCGGCCGCCCCGTCCCCGGGGTGGAGTGGGGGTGGCGGCGTGCTGCCCGGGGCCGGGCGGGGGCGGCTGCGCCCCGGTTCGGGCCCCGTCGGCGGCATCGACGTGCGGGGCCGGGCGGTGCGGGGCCGCCGGCAGGCGGCAGCAGGCGCGGCGGCAGCGGCGGGGCCTCCGCGGCCGGGGCCCCACGGGGGCAACAGCCCCGGGGGCAGCCGGCTGCCGGCCTCCCGGCCTGGCAGCGTCAGGCGCGGGGGAGCGGCGGGGCAGGAGCCTTCCCCACCGGGCAGCAGGCCCGGCCCGTGGTGCTGGGGACCCCCCCGCGGCCTCCCTACCTTCTCCTGCCCCCTGGGGCCGGCGTGCCCCATCCCAGCGGCCGGGCTGGGGGGGCTGGTGTGCAGAGCGGGCTGCCGCAGTCACCCTGGGGATGGGGTTCGTGGGGGGTGACCGTGTGTGCCCTTAGGCGTGACTTGGGAAGGCTGGAGCAGGCTAGGGACCCCTCGGAGCAGCGCTTGCCGTCGCAGTGACGGAACCTAAAATGCCCACAAACCTCTCCTGCCCGTGCCCGCAGAGAAGTCCATTTGGGCTGAGAGGTGGTTTCGCATGTGTAGATGAGCTGGTCCGTGTGACCACCGCCATAGGCTTGGTGATCCGTCCCGGGTTTCAAAGCCTGCTGTCCCTTTAATGTCTGGTTTGACAGCTTTGGGTGAGGAAGCACTTCCAACAGCTGTCTTCTTGGCAGTGCACCAAGYGCCGGCTTAAAGGGTCCCCGGCTGGAGCAGCTTCACCTTCTGCCTCAGAACAAACCCAGCGATTGTTTCGTTTTCCGGCTGCTTTTCTACCAAGCAAGGGCTGTGTTGTGGCACTGTGCATGCCTTTTGTACTGCAGCTCTGCGATTCCATTCAAAATACATACATTCTGTCTAAAAACTCTTTTCTGCCGCTGCGATTATGTGGGTGGTAGCCCTGCTTTGATTGAAAATTAGAGGAGTTTAAAAAAAGAACACCTCATTAAACTTATTAAACTTCCAGAAATCACTGTTCTTCAGACATTTAATGTATATTACATACTTTTCCAGATCTATATCTGACTTYAGATGGTGGGCACACCCTGTTTTTGCCATCAGTTATTTCATTGCTGCTTTTACTGTACATATTTTGTCAATAAATACATCTGGGTTGATACTTGTTCGGAGTATTTTCTGTGAGAATAACATCTTATTTTATTTTCTCTTACCAAAAGATGATGAAGATGAGGAGGAAGAGGATGAAGAAGAAGAAATAGATGTTGTGACAGTGGAGAAAAGACGCTCCTCCTCCAACAAGGCTGTTACCACGCTTACTATTACAGTGCGTCCTAAAAATACCACTTTTCCATCAGTCAGGACACAGCAGAATGAACTGATTTTAAAGCGTTGTGCACCAATTCACCAGCAGCATAATTACGCCGCTCCTTCTCCGTACATGGAGAGTGAAGATGCTCCACCACAGAAAAAGTTAAAAACCGAGGTGCCCCGTCCAGTAAAACCCACGATCCAACCAAAGTCTAAGAGTTCAAGTCCTCGAAACTCTGATTCAGAGGATAGTGAACGTCGACGCAACCATAATATCCTGGAGCGTCAACGGCGTAATGATCTACGGTCAAGTTTCCTCACATTAAGGGACCATGTTCCAGAACTGGTTAAAAATGAGAAAGCTGCAAAAGTTGTGATCTTGAAAAAAGCCACTGAATATGTTCATTCCCTTCAGGCGGAGGAGCAGAAGTTATTGCTAGAAAAGGAAAAATTGCAAGCCAGACAACAACAATTGCTAAAGAAAATAGAATACAAGCGGACTTGCTAAACTTTTTTTTGTTTTGTTTTTTTTTTTTTGGCTGACCAGGACAGTCATTGCCACTTTGCACATTTTTGATTCTTTAAAAAAAATTGTGTTTTTTGACGTTAAGAATGTTGGTTTTACTTTCAATCCAGTCCCTGAAGTAATCGACAAATTATATTATCCGGGTAYGGAGCAAATGGATGTTCTTGCAAGGAGTTTATTGCAAGACTACCAAACAACAATGGACTGCCTTTGTTTTTCTTCTTAAGAACTGTAGATGGTGGGGATTTTTTTTTTTTTAAGTTGTTGTGAGCATTTGGAGCTGCTGATGACATCTAGTTGAGTTTTAAAACGTTCATTCCTAAGTTTTATGGTGCTTATGTTCTAACAGATGTTACTTTAGGGGTTGGCATTTGTACCCCTGTGGGAATTTTCTGTAAATACCATCTACACACTTGCCTTTTGTACATGTCTTGGGTTATGAGAGGTGGCTTTTGCTACCAGTATTAGACTGGAAGTTCATACCTAAGTACTGTAATACCTCAATGTTTGAGGAGCATGTTTTTGTATACAAATATATTGTTAATCTCTGTTATGTACTGTACTAATTCTTACATTGCCTGTATACTTTAGTATGATGCTGATACATAACTAAATTTGATACTTATATTTTCGTATGAAAATGAGTTGTGAAAGTTTTGAGTAGATATTACTTTATCACTTTTTTGAACTAAGAAACTTTTGTAAAGAAATTTACTATATATGCCTTTTCCTAGCCTGTTTCTTCCAGTTAATGTATTTGTTAATGTTTGGTGCATAGAACTGGGTAACTGCAAAGTTCTGTGTTTAATTTCTTCCAACGATGTACATTTAGTGCTGCGTCTTATAGCACTTTGAAATACCTCATGTTTATGAAAATAAATAGCAATTACATGATGTGCCATTTACTATTTTTCTTTTAAATGAAGTTCTTTGAAATAAAATCTTTAACTTCGCAGTGTTCATGAAATACAAAAACATGGTCCCATATCCTGGGCACTTAAACTCTCAATCTGTGGGTGACGCTCTATGAATAAAGTCAGCTAGGCAGGACATTTCCATTTCTGGGTAAAACGTAATTGTACTAAGAACAATTTTCCTCTTCTTTCATACTTCAGATGTCTCTTGTGATGTCAGGATCATCCCAGGGGACTGAACATACCACAGTTAGTGGAAAGACTCCTGTATCTTGTGAAGACTTCTGGAATATCCACTGTACACAGAGAATTGTGAGGGATCGGAAACACAGCTAGCACCCTTCTGCTAAGGGACTGGCCTCAGTGTTGTGGACAGGTGGAGAAGTAAATGATGGTGGCGTACTTTGCTACAGCACAGGAAGTGAAATATTTGTAATAAACAAAGGTCTTATTTGACTGCTGTTCTTAGTTGCATTACAGGGGGCTTATCTTTAAAGCGGTCCATCATTGCATAGGAGAATTAATGTTCTTGTTTGTAGGTGAAGATCCTGTTTGTTACTACTTGTCCTAAGTTAGTAAAATTAAAAATCCCAGGGAAGATACAGTTCTGAGGTACAGAGAGCTATGAAGCGTGCGTCAAATGGCATGTAGACTGAACAATGAAACTTGGCAGGTGGTTGTCTCCAGAGGTGTGATGGCGTTTGGTGTGACAGGAACAAGACGTGTAAATCTGTGAAATATGTTTAGTCATTTTGGTAAGCTTCTTGAGACTGAGGAGTTGTTTTATTTTCTAGTCTACAGGTATTTCTGACATTGTCTTTCCCCACACTGAACCTGAAGAATAAGGTATGGATTAATGACCAAGTGGCCAGTAAGTAGTTTAAGGATCAACTTGCAAGGAGCTAGTCAGGGACATTTGCCCCTACTTTAGCCATGAAGAAAGTAACTTGCTTGATGATGGTGGTACAGAACATCTCATATTTGCCATGAGGTAACAGAGAGTAAGAGCAGTATTGGGGCAAAATCACCACAGTAATGGATGTGCCATATGTCCATGCCCTACAGTAGCTTGTTGGTGTACCCATAACCTGTGCATTCTTGGGCCCCAGTCAGCTTCTGTACCAACAACATTGGGAATTGTGCTTGCTAATCTTTCAGTGCAGTAAATCCATATCCTCAACAGGCACAAACTGGTATAATGCTGTTTGGATTCAGCTAGGCCTACACAAGTTTATGCCATTCGATGATTTGGCCTGAATAGACTTAGTATCTTCTGAACTCAGACTTGAGGACCACAAACATTCCATAAATAGAATCCTTGTTTTCATTCCCTTGATGTGGACTTGATCATGCTTCTTCAACTTTCCCAGTACAGTTCAAAAACGGTAAAAGACAAAGCCTAAGCAGAGACAATTGGTGTGGACAATCACAGGGTACATTTAATTTTACTAGCTACAACAAACAAAACAATTTTCAAACCTCATTTTATTAGCAATTTTTGTTGAACTGCTGTTGTACTGTTTTCAAACAAGGTACAAGTCACATGAGTCTTCTTGAGGGAGAAGGAAAGCTTTTCAAACATCTGTTGTATTGCCTTTCTAACCTGTGCCTGCTTGACTTCCAACAAGGGCTTCTTAACATGAGTTTACAGTTAGACTTAGTATAACATTAATTAAAAAAAAAAGTTACAGCTGTATACTGGCCCAATACYTTCCTAGCAGATGCAAATCATATTCTGAACAAAAATAAATCATGGAATAATCTGTCACTGTCTCTACAGTCTAGGAAGGTACTGTCTAAGAAATGAACATGCAAAATTGAACAGAGATTTCCCTTCCTTTCTGTTTCTGGAGAACATCTGGTCTGAATCTACCATTCAGGTCCGAATCTACCAAATTCTAGGTCAGATCAGATTGCTGAGGGTCATACGCACCCAAGGTTTGAATGTCTTCAAGGATGGAGATTCCACGGCCTCTCCGGACAACACATTTCAATTTTTGGCTACCATGACTGATAAACAGATTTTCCTAGTATCTGTTTGGAACTTTCCTTATTGCAACCCCCGTCCATTGCCTCCTGTCTTTTTGTGTTTAACCTCCCAGAAGAGTCTGGCTCCACCTTCTCTGTAACCTCCCATTAGGTAGTTGAAGACAGCAATTACTTCTCCTTTCTCTTCTTGAGACAACCCAGTTCTGTCTTGTATTGTTGTGGTATCCAAGCATTTCAAGAATAATGAAGGTGTCAAATACTCAGATTTGTTTGGATATTCAACACAAATCCCATTTAAAAGCCTCTTTTTCAGTGTGGGAGTCTTGGCCTGATCCTTTTGAATTCAGTGATAAACGTCCAACTGATGTCAATGGAGATAGAATCTGGCCCCATACGGTTCAGAAATGCTCCCATATACTCTCCTGTTTGCTGCTATATGCTGTACTACCAGTACCTCGGGTTTGTCTTTTTTTTTTCTTCTTTTAAATACCTTTTAGGACTTAATAGGCTTGTTTTCATATTGTTGCTGTAGGGAGCAAGTTGTCAAGGACAAATGTTTTTGTAAACAAAAATCTCAGTTGTAGGATGTTATTAAGTTATAATTGTTAAGTAGAAGCTACTGGTTTTCGATTCTTTTGTATTCAACACGATAAAAAAACTGAGGTGTAGGAAAGATAGCTTTTGAAAAGWAGAGCTAAACAATTAATTTAGTGATATTTTCTGAAGAATCAGTACCCAGAATGGTACACAGAGAAGGACATAGAGACATAGCAACAACAGTAACAAAAGATCCTTCTGCCTCTGTATCTGGAGTGAAGAGTCAAATAATGAATTGAGACACTATTCCTTTTTTTTTTAGTATACATACCTACATTTGCATAACAAACACAAACATATCTATCTGGAGAATCTGTTAGAAAATGTGGCAAGTACCTAATAACTGCTTATTAAAAAGTGGGTATTGCCAATTCCTGAAGGGAAAACTGAATTAGATTGATCGCAATCTTATCTGATCTGCTATAAAAATTCCCAAGTTCTTTTTCATACAAGACAGAATCTGCTGATGGAATCAGATGGTTTCCTTCCAAATCACATATCCCAGAGGATGGTGTCTTTCCACTTTTCTACTTATTCTCTTAAGAATACCACTAAGAACAGAAGGGACTTGAAACACCAAAATGAAATGATTCCTCCATAAACCAGTATAAGTAAAACAGCAGCGGGAGAGCTTAAAAAGGTGAAATGTGTTAATGATGTCATTACCACTAGGTCACCTGTTGCCATGAGTGCGAAGCAAAGTGCATTTCTCAAACCTCAAGCTGCTGTTACAGCAACTTATCACCAGGTCTTGGCAGGACTGCTTGAGATTTCACGATGTGTATAATTTACAGAGGGCACATTTGCTCCTGGTAAGTATACTGATAAACCAAGCTAGAATAAAATGACTTTAAAAGGATCCTATTCTTAAGCCTGAATTTCCTGAGTTGTGGCTGGTTTAAATCAGAAGATTTAATTTTATTTGAAGTTTTAAGTTCAAGATCATGAATTTAATGACTTTTTTATGTGCCACGTTGTTTATCACACTCTTGGCAAACGCTTCATGATTTATACCTGGGTTCCTTTCTTTTCCTTGTCTCCATTTCCCCTTTCCTTTTTCCCCTTCCCCTTTCTCTTCCCATTTGTACCTAAACTACATGTGATGTCTCTTCTCTCAGGAGCCCAAAGCCATCAAACTTAAAGGGATTTGAGGTGTCACAACGAGCCCTTTAAAGTAAGCAGGGATTTCAGTAGAAACACAAGATACACAGCACTTCCAGAAATCTCACYGGAAAGTAATGGCGCAAAATGTGGAAGAGAAGCTGGATTGTAGGGCCAGCGCGGCCTTTTTTGCCACAGCACTTCTGGCTACTACTGGAGCAGTGATAAGCAGAGCACCAGCTTGCCTCAGSAATTGCCTGAATTCAGAGTCCTTGGTCTGCGCCCAGACAAGCTTTCCCTTCTGCTGGGCTACCTTTTCCAGTCTGCTACCATAAACTAGTTTTTGCTGCCTATCTGCTTGTGCTGACCCTGCAAGGAGGCTTGGCCACAGTGAAACAGGCATTTTGCTGTTAAGTTGCATGAGGTGATAATTTCCCCTGCCTGCAGATCTGTGATTCTCATCCAGCTTCGTGCCCCTACTGGCCAGATCCTTCTTTCAATGAGATTAGTTACATATACATTTGAGCAACAGTTGACTCAAAGAAGATAAAATGAATTCTTGATCTCTGAGCTGTGAAGATTCCTTGTATGTATGCTGTATGTATGTATAGATTAACATACATGCTGCATGCACACAAGGGATTCCATATGTGTTGATTCATGAACYCTGGTGAATAAAGCCAAGTGTGTATTTTAACAGAATAAGTAACAAGACTTGGTCCTTTGAAGAAAAAGCAAACAAAGGTATTTTGTTTCTTGCATGATCACAATATGACACACCTAAATAATGCAGAAATAAAAAAAAAATTGTACCTACAAAGTAAGTACAATTAATGGCAAGTATTTTTTAACTCCATGATGAAATGGGTGACTTATCAGACTTAAAATTTATCAGATTTATAACTGAATTATGACCATTATTTGTTACTGATCTCTGAACTGTTGAATTACATTTTGTATGYGTAATCATTGTTAGGCTCCATATATACTATTACAGCTGCTCTATTTGGGAGCTATATCATTTGCCATGATACAGTTCTTTCATCTGACATCATTTAGATAAGTGGAGACGTTTTCATTTTACGGTAAAATAAGATTATTTCTTTTTTTCTTATCCTATGCTCCCAATTTCCCAACCTCACTTGTCTACTTTAAGTATTTACTGTTTTCTATCTGCTTTCTGTCTTCTATACTGCATGCATTTAGGGAGAGGAACTGTCTTCTGTGTTATCTGTCTGAAGCTGAGGTTAGATTGTGTTCCTGTGAGTTGCTATATTAATCATCATAAAATTATGACGAGTCCTGTTGTCCAAAAGAACAGTGTCTAACAGCTAAATATAGTGTAGTTTTATATTAGGGGTAGGATGAATCATGTTTTCTACATCTGTTTAGTTACACCTTCTAATCTACAAGCATTACAAGCATTACACAGTTTCAAGCACCTAGCTGCTTAGCTTCTTAATTCTCCTTACATAGCCACCAGAGACACACAGGCTCTCCCCAGAGGACAGTGCAGAGCATCTACATTGGGCTTTTACTGGAACGGGCCCAAACCCTGCTCTGTACCGTGGAGAAAGAGTGATTRCAACATGAAAGGGGTGACTACATGAACTATGTTAAGGGCTTCTTTATTGCTGCTAGGTACCATCAACAAGTTACTTGATCCATAGGTGATCTTACTGACCAGATGAAATTTAAAGCAATCATTTGGAGAAAACTGCAGGTTAATAGATTTGTTTCTTTGAATAAAACAGTGGATAAATGCAGGATATATAGTTAATTTAATTGGCATAGTCATTTTAGTTGCACTTAAATAAAATATTTCAATGGCATTTACCTCCATTTTGCTTCCTAACACCATCAAAAAGAAGTATGTAGTGTTTTAGCGTTCAAAGATTTCACTTCACAGAACAAAGCAGTGTATGTGTGTAACAAATTAGAATACTATTTGGATTGATATTTTTAGTATCTGTATACAAATAGCTTTTTTCTTGTGCAATACACGGCAATTACATTTAGGCATAACCTTATTTCTTCAGTATGACATAGAATTAATAATAACTACATTGTAATTAATATTGTAATTAATTTAATTTTAATATGTAATTAGTATTGCAATTCATTATGTAGGAGATGAGGGAGTTCAGTGGTGGCTAGTAGCTGGGAATCCTCATAAAACATTTTTAAAACCCTTTAGATAATTTCTTTCCTTTAAATTCCTAAGATCAGTCTTAAAATATCCTTGAAATATTGTTATGAATTTGCTTTTTAGTCTAGAAATTATCTCTGTCTTCTAAAATTGTCATTAGATTGGGCACTTTTTATTAATATTCTTTTTGGAGCAAATGTTCGSAAAGGAACAATGTCAAAGAAAGGAAATTGCACTGTCTTTGATATTCACATCCTTGGAGTTACATGTCAGTGTCTTTAAGGTAGAAATTAATCTGTAGATTGTGTGTGGGGTTGTAAGATAAACGTTGATTCGGTATGAGGAATGTGAAGGAAAAAAATGAAAAAAGCCAAACGTGCAAATGAGAAGGACTTCATTATTTTCCCCACAAATATAAAGYAACTAATCATGCAAACGAGGGGATGAAACCAGACCTAATAGCCAGTGGTGATGCTTGAGTGTATTCTTGCAGGTGTTCCACAGCAGAAATTAAAACTGGATGTTTTATAGAATCATAGAATAGTTTGGGTTGGAAGGGATCTTTAAAGGTCATCYAGTCCAAACCCCCTACCACGGGCAGGGACATCTTCAACTAGATCAGGTTGCTCAGAGCCCCATCCAACCTGACCTGGAATGTTTCCAAGGATGGGGCATCTACCACCTCTCTGGGAAACCTGTTCCAGTGTTTCACCACCCTSATTGTAAAAAATKTCTTCCTTMTCTCTAGTCTAAATCTACCCTCTTTTAGTTTAAAACCATTACCCCTTGTCCTATTACAACAGGTCCTACTAAAAAGTCTGCCGCCATCTTTCTTATAAGCCCCCTTTAAGTACTGAAAGGCTGCAATCAGGTGTCCCCGAAGCCTTCTCTTCTCCAGGCTGAACAACCCCAACTCTTTCAGCCTTTCTTCATAGGAGAGGCGTTCCATCCCMCTCATCATTTTTGTGGCCCTCCTCTGGACCCGCTCCAACTRATTCATGTCTGTCTTGTGCTGAGGGCTCCAGAGATGGATGCAGGACTGCAGGTGGGGTCTCACCAGAGCAGAGTAGAGGGGCAGAATCACCTCCCTCGACCTGCTGGCCACGCATCTTTTGATGCAGCCCAGGATAGGGTTGGCCTTCTGGGCTGCGAGCGCACATTGTCGGCTCATGTCCAGCTTTTCGTCCAACCAGTACCCCCAAGTCCTTCTCGGCAGGGCTGCTCTCAATCCCTTCATCCCCCAGCCTGTATTGATACCGGGGGTTGCCCCGACCCAGGTGCAGGACCTTGCACTTGGCCTTTTTGAACCTCATGAGGTTCACACGGGCCCACTTCTCGAGCTTGTCCAGGTCCCGCTGGATGGTATCCCATCTCTCAGGCATGACAACTGCACCACTCAGCTTGATGTCGTCTYCAAAATGACTGTCCGAGCAAGCACCACGTGCAATTTCCGTATTTTTTGTGGGGGCATCATACAGTCTTTCTGCCCATCAGCTGTTTCCAGCCATAATGTAGAGAGACCCATAAGGTGTTAATGTCTTAGATGTGATCAGTCTGTCTACAGGATTTTGCACTACTGGTGAGATGTGAGTTCGCTGTCTCAGTTCAAGGATATCATGAAGCTTTGGCTTCCACTAAGTAAATCTTTGAGCAGTTCGTTATGTTCAGAGCTTCAGCAGTATTTTGGTCACTTTACAAATGTGATCAGTGAAAAGTCAGGAGACTCTGGAGTTAGTAGCAGTTGCAGATAGGATCGAGAAAGTCACAATTATTTAAACGTAGACATAGATGTGACAGCATGTAATGATCAAATCTACAAAGTTTCCTAACACCAAATGATTTGGATAAATGTTTGTCCTGTGAAACTAAAGGGAGTTTAAGAACCTATACGGCATCTGTGAATTTGGCCCTAAAGAGCTAGAAAATAATATTTAGATTCCTAAATCAGGTGCTAAAATGAGATTGGTGATATCTAACAGCCTCTCCCTGAAAGTGGCAATGCTTTTTTATTTTTTATTTTTAAAGAGATGTTTAGAGGTTCATGCTTGATATTCCTCCACTCTAAGAAATTGGGAACATGTTTGGTTGATCCCTTGTGCATATACTTGCATATACTCTTAAATAACAGTTAGAAAATTCTTAGTGTAAACTGAAATCTAACAGGCATGCAAACATATTCAGTTTTATCTAGAAATCTGGTCATCAAAAATGTACTGTAAACTGTGTTTCGTTAGTTTTGGTCAGGGTTCCCAGGCACCATTCCTGAGTCACATCGTCAATAATTATGATTAGAAACATTTCTCTAAAAGCTCTACTTCAGGCCAAACAAGCCTGGGTAAACCACAATGTGCTTCAACTCCAATGTATTATTTCTTGCATGAGTGGAATAGGAACACAGGTGTACAAGGTAACATTGGACATATCATAGTGTTGTGAACCCACATATTTACGAACACTTCTTTCAAACATACATTAATGCTGCTAATGAAGCTATGTAACAGTGTAATATACTTCAATAATTTCTATTATGTTCAGCCTTTAAACATTTTTATGCTGATCTGATTTATTACTTCTTGTCTTTACTTTTGCCTCCCTCAGCTAAGTAGCCATGCAGGAGGCAAGGGGGATTCATCTGACCAGATACCAACTCTTTTTAGTCAACAAAGAAAACAGGTAATTTTAGTGCACAATTAATTTCACCCTTAAATAAATACTTAAAATAACACAAATTAATCTCACCCTAGAAATACTCATTTTTCTGTGTGGATTATAGAGAAGCCTTGGGTGACCAGATACATGTACCAACATTGTAGATGTTTAATGTGGGGTTCAGCTTAAGAGACCTAAATCTGGATGTCTATTTGTAGATATCTAACTGAAAGCTTGATATCTAGATGCTATTATAGTCAGTGGAGTCTGGAGAGTCATTCAGTATAGGTGTCTATTTTAAGATAACTGAATTAGTTCTCTAGGTTCAGTTCATTGTGTTGATTAGCTCTCCATTGGCTATAAAAGGAGCTCCAGGTATATAGTGAACATGTAAACAACTATGCATTAACACCTAATTTCAATGCCTTAAATTACAAGTTGACTCCTACTACTACTGTCTTCAACTCATTTTATTTCACTTATACATCTTAAAGGTWTTTCTTGAACTAGTCAAGGAATCTTAAACCTAGTTCCGTCTAGTTCATCTTTTCTGCAACACTCATATCCTTTTTGCTTTGGTCATTTATAATAGTGTCTCCATAACTTTAGCATCTTTGGATTTCTTTTATCCTGTCATATGTCCTGCTTATCACCAATGTATAGCAATATTCATCATTGCCAGAAAATTGCTTGTATTACTGATACAATTTCCTAAAACATCTCTCATGTTACTGTATTGCATGGTGGGCAGGACCTTGTTTTCTCTTTCTCACACCTACACAAAGCTCATTTACGGGGCATGTTGATACATTTCTGATGTTGATATACTGACAACATTTTAAATTAAATTAAATTAAATGATAGCATGTATCACATTCTTTTCAATGTAAAAAAAAACCCACAGAAGAAAAACAGAAAGTAGATGAACATTTAGAAAAATGACTATTAACTTTTACAGCTAGATCTGTTATTGGATTAGAACTCTTATAGTTCTAACTATTTCAGTGTTTCCTTTCACTTGTTTCTATAACCTTACTCCAGCAGTCCTTATAACTTTATTTCTCTGTTCCTTTAAAAAAATTATTTCATTTCACAGCTCCTGTGGTCTTCCATAACTGTTCCATATCACCCTATGCCAATTCCTCCTTTCATTCAAACACTTAAATGAGAAACATCTTTTTTGCTTTGCAGTCTCACCTTTCCTACTAGTTATATTATGTTTCAGTGTAATTTTTTTATTTAAATCTAAAACACAGAGTCCCATTCTGTGAGCTGCTGAACACTTGCTAAGTGGCTATAGGTCTGTTGACTTCAGTAGGAGTGTATAAAGTAAGAACTCAAGACCTTCCAAGACTTCTAAATGAAAATTGTAGGTATGCCAAGTTAAATTGTGCTGTATTTTATATTCTTTCCCATTTTTTGAGTTCTTAATTTCTTACTGACGTTTGTTTGTGAAAGACTACTTTATGAAAACACAAGCATGCAGTTAGAATAAAATAGATAGAATAGTGCATATTAATTAGTATTTTTTTTCACTTTTGTCACTAGTATGTTTTAAAGACTGAATATTATTTTCTGGACTAATTTAAGCATATGCATTCACTATTAACCTAGGAGCAGTTATCATGAACTCCTTTGGTAAAGAAAATGATGATACCTTTCTTTGCTGCTGCTGGTGTTGACAATATGCAGTGCTTGGATGCTTTGGTTATGTAAGCACCAGTGAAAATAAATAGCAATTAAAAGTGGTCAAAAGTAAGGCATTTGGCCATCTATCCTACTGAAAATTTTTTAAATTTATGTTTTTCCTCACTGTTACTAAAGAATGGCAATAAAACAAAACAAATCTTGGGTGCCTAGTTTATTTCTTATCAGAACTCTTTAATTTTTGAAATTTCAGGAATCACTCTAGTAGCAAGTGTCAGAGTAAATAAATGCTTTCTATACTGATCCGTGTCATTCAACAGCTTTGTAAGAGTGCCTTCAGCCTATAATGTGTGTATTATCACTTATGTGTTTCCCTCAAAGAAGACTCAGCTTTTGAACACTTGAGAGCTTGGTCTTAGAAGTGTCAACTGAAATTCAAGCTGTATATTAACAGGCATGAAGAAACAGATAAAGAAAAGATTAGTAACTGTTGAGGGCTGACTTCATATCACTTAGTCCTCTTTGATGACCTATGCACGTGACAATGAAGCATACTTTTGTGAGAAGTTCTAATTAATAATGTCCTAATTAAACCCCAAACCTTGATGATAAAAGTTCAGTGTATACTTATATTTTACACTGGAACAGGGGTTTCTAAACTTACTTTGTGCACAACCATATTGCCACAACATCCAACCATATGTATTTTCAAGGGGATGCATTCAGCTTCCTATTGCTGCTGATGGGATGAGTGCACAGTTTGGGTGTCCCAGATAGGAGATCCAAGCTCACTCCAGAAGAAAAATCCTTGATTTTTCTTTCATTGGATGAGGAATAATGACCCAAGAAGGGATTTTACTTGTACATTTGTTCTGGTTGCCCAGTAATCTGAGCGGGTATAAAGTAGTGTAGCATCTAGGGAGTCAATGGCATTAGGACAGATTATGTCAGCTGAGGAGCTGGAGTTGAAATAAATTGAGAAACCTGATTATAACTGTGGCATTGTATATGTGGAAAAGTATTTGAAGTCCTTCAATGTTTTGTTGTGACCACATGTAGATACGATTTTTAATGCCCTAAACCTCCTTAATCAAGATCTTAGTTTTAAAAATTGTTATTAAACATCTTTGCCCAAAGTATTTTTATATTTGATATACCACAAATGTCGCCTACATCTCAGCAAATATGCACTGTGATTAAAGGATATAATCTCTCAAGAGAGGTTTATAATAATTTTAATTACCCTGGACTTAATAAAAGGAGTTAAGGGATTTAATAAAAGGGCATTAAGAGATTGCCAAAGGGTTAAATATATATATTTTTATAAGAAAAATTGTAAAGCTTCTGTGGCTTTGAGGTGGGAAGGTGGGAAGGCTTAGTGGGAAAAGAGGAGGAGGTGAGCAAAAGTCAGGATGAGGATTAGTGTCAATTAAACTTCCCTTTGAACCTCCTAACTTGCATATGCAGAACCTGACACAGCTGAAAATATTTGCAATTTCCTGGGCCACACCAGAGCAGAGAGGTTGGTGTACAGCTCACTGATCTACAGGAAACTGCAAGGGAGCTAAAGAAATATATAAACCCAGCCAATTCATTCTAGCTCAGTGCTAAGATATTTTAGCACTAGTCCTGGGGAGAAGATCTGGAGTGCATGAGGGAATTTTGAGAGTCAGTAGATTCATTTTTCAGGCCCTAAAGATTTTGTTTGGTTTTGATCTACCTTAGATCAAAACTAAACAAATTCTCTGCCCTAATCCTCATCCTCTGCTCTTAAGTTTCAGGTTAGCATAGAATTTAGTTTATTTCTAGTCTTCTGGAAGATAATAAATGTAATTAAAGATGAGAAGATGAAAGTGAACCGACAATCTTCAAACAGGAAATTCTATAGCTCTTACAAAACAAGGCAAAATCCAACATACAAACACCTAGGACATTGCCTCACTTCACCCTTAATGCTGAATCAGACCTGGAGCCTTATCCAGAGAGAGAAGGTGGAAATCCAAATGTAGATACCTGACATAAAACAGCACGAGTTCTCTTGAAGGTTTTGTTGGCTGGAAGTAAAATGAGTTGCTTAGGTTTTCCAGTTGGTGTTAACACACATTTCTAATGTGTTTTCCAATTCCTAACACTACAGTCTTTCAATGCTGGGCTAAATCCTTTCTCCTGGTTGTGGGGGTTCCTGAAAGCCTCAGGATAGACATTCTGCACAGGGAGGCACAGAGGAGTACCTTGGGGCTTATAATGCCTGTTTTCTTCTGTACAGCATCCTGGATAGGAACAAACTCCTTGTACAATTTTATATGACCATGTATAAGATCCACAGCTTAAAACCCTTTCCCTTTCCCTCTGTCCCCAGAGACGACACCTCTGGTGTGCAGAGAAACCTGGTGCTGTAGTCAGCATTCAGAAATGAAATTTAAACATGAGAGAAGGCAAGAGAAGCAAATCTGTACCCACCTTTATCATTCAAAATACCAAGAAACCCTCAGATAAGCAGGGCAACGTAACCTTATTTAAAAAGTCAAAGCCAACATCTGTTCATATGTACCTGTGCATGTTTTTCTCTGCTTTCTTTGTTCCCACCTCTTTATTTACGAGTAGAAGCTACAGAAACTGCGCCAAAGGCACTCAACTCCTTCCATATTGTGTAAAATGCATGGGGATGTTCTTTAAGTCTATACTAAGCAAGTGATAAGTTTGAGAAAGACATTTTCTCTAGCATGAAGGCATGAGGATAGCTGAGAGAATATGTATGATTACCTCATGATCTGTTCTTTGATCAAAAGCACAATTGTTTCCTCACTTTTTTGAGATGTGCTAGAATTGCAAAACAATAACCATTTTAAAATTATTTTTGGCAAGCAGTGACTGGAGATGGCAAGAAAAATGGAGCAGCAGAAAAACTAGTATATTTTGGATAACTGATATGCTTAATCAGGTCTTGTAGCAGAAACAATCTAAAATGGAATTTTGAGAATTTTGAGCAGGTCCATGCAGSCACACTAGCTTTGTTCTGAATTCTGTGTGGTTGTAACTCAAACAAACACTACCGAGCAAAATATATGCATTATTCTGTTAATGAATGAAACCTAGAGGTTTTTAATGCTTCTGTTGAAAAGAGATTGGTGTTCACTGCAGAGTAATTCAAGAAGGTTGTTTCTGCTCTTGGTAGAAACAAACAAACATACAAACAAATAAATCCCTAGGAATCTAACCTGTAAAACAAAACAGCTTTTTTTTTTTTTTTTTTACACTAGAAGCTTCTCATAAATAGTAAAGGCAGCTTTTGCTTTTTTTTTTTTTTCCCCTTTGGCTAAGAGCTTAGGGCCTTTACAGTGGAAATATAACATACGGATTGTAAACCTTCTGAGGAAGGAACCATGTTTTGCTTTTACTGTGGACAGCAGTCAGCTCTACTGAGTTTCTGTGTCTCTGAAAAGGTCTGTCTACGTTGCAAAAACTCACAAAAATTCAGTAATATCTTTACACGGACAGGTTAAAGCAGTGGGGTCTTTAAGCACTGTTAGCATTTCACGTTCCATATTAGCCAACTCCAGTTACCTTGTCTATCTTGGTTGCTGGTCGAAGTTGGGGCTGCAGTGCGGCAGCGGCTGATGCACATCTAACTGTTGGTTCCAACCTCCCTGGCAGCTAGTAGTTAGATTGGTTTAAATTGCTGTGCAACCACAGCTGAAATTATCTAACCTGAGTTAGGTAACYCAAGTTAAGAACACACCTTTCTTTGTGGTGTGTTTCAGCATGACTTTCATGTTGGTTTTATGTTTCTCACTAAATCAGAGATTGGTGTGGAAAGTGAATGTACTCAGAGGAACACTACTGAGTTCCACTAGAGGTTTAGCCTTTGGCTACAACAGGCTCAGCTCTAAGTCCTGAGAAAATTCCATATAYTCCCTGTGACTCATTTCTGCATACCTTGCTCAAGCAAATCTTCCACTTAACTTAATTYTTAAAAAGGGCCAGACTAGCAGTTACACAGGATATAGCTGTCAGATCAAGAAAAGTTAGTTGGCTTTTGGGGGATGGGGGGTGGATGGGGGGAACTACACAGTGTTTTCATAACATAGGCAGTGGAAAATGTCCCTTTTAACAGTATTAGGGTTTTAAAAATTTTGTGTGTAAAAATGCATGGGCCTTATTTTTAAGGTTTTTCATCATTCTAGTCCTGCTTTGTATAAAGCACTTAAGCCCATGCTGTATGTTAAATACATAGGCAGTACTATGAACTTAAATTTCATTTCATTACATTTAAGAACATGCTTAAGTGATTTGCTGGACTGGGGCCAGAATGCTTGCTGAATCAAACTGAAATACAGCAATGTCTGTTCCTCCCCCTTAAACAAACAAGCACTAAATTAAATACAATAAAATAACATTCCCAGAGAAATCTTGTGCCACAGAAAGAACTGCTGCATTGTTGTATTAGTAATTCATCTAATGTTCAGTATCTGCACTGTTCATACAAGTGTAATGCAGTAGTAATTAGGTAAGCTTTGCAATTTTATCCTCATGTTATATTGGGCATAGTTTTGTAGAGGAAGAAAGTAAAATGAAACTAAGTAAGAAAACAAAAGCTGGAAATGTCATTCCAAATTGCTTGACTTAAACTAGGTAATGATATTGCAGTCTTTACAGCAGCAGTGGAACCTTGAAAAAATCTGGATTCACTTCCCTCAGTGCAGGGTGTGCAACCCAGGACTTGTAAAGTGAGGCTCACCTCACAGAGCTACAGATGCTTCATCAAGGCTAGTGAGTTAATGTCTATTTCTGGTACAAAATGTAAAATGAGAATAATGCTAGTTATTAGATATTACAAGGAAATGTGCTGATTTTTCAAACATGCTGAAAAATGTCCCATCTGTTTTCTGTTCTAGGTAGAGCCAATTCAGTATATTTTGATTTTTATTGTGCTTTGTTACTAGGASCATTAAATGTAATGTATTGACAAATGAGCCAGAGAAAGAGAGTAGAAAGACTGTAAAAGAAGGAATAACAATTGGACAGTAACAAAAATCATACCAAGTACCTGTGAACCAACTGGTGAAACAGCAGGAATATTTTTGACTTCATTGGATTATGAAACAGGACCTAAACCACAGTAAGCTGTTTCTTTGGGGAAGGCAGTTTTATTATTTTTCTCCACCTAGATAYGCAATGCAGTGCAGGGTTTACCAAAAATTTTTACATGTACATCCCCATACCCCAGCAGAACAATGTTTTTAGGGCCTTTCACACAAGGCTTTAGGCCTCTGGTAAATCTGTGATGCTCCAGTGACTGCAYTGGAGTTATGAGTACTCTTTCATGGACAGGCTTCCTTGGTATTTCAGACTGCTAAATGCTCCACAAAGCTTTCTGCTCCCTGCTGCGCTGAGATGGGCAGGTAAGGCAGAAGGACTAAGTGACTTGTGCAGAGCTATTGAAGAATAAGGTATCATGGCTTCAAAGTAGAAGCTGTTGGTTCCCAATTTCGTRCCCAAGCCTTCCCTCCTCCTCTTTTGTTGTCCTTCCCCAATTTTCTTTCCAAGAAACAAAATAGCTTTTGAAAAACTTCTTCAGACTATGACCCATCCTCAATTTTCTGCACTGAAGTTGCGAGTTTACCAGTAGTCTCTTCAGTTGCTCAACTGAGACGTGAAGCCCAGACGTATTTCTATGGACTCAGCCCTGGATACAATATCCTTGTTGTCTAGGTGCAGAGAGCAGGGTTGGGCCCCAACAGAATGATCCATCTTAAACATTTTCAGAAATGCAAGATTTTTTTTTTGTTTTGAACTTCTTAATCCCATTTCTTTTTTCTTTCTCTTGGTAATGTTGTTATTGTACTATAAGTAATTAGACCTGCACAAATTAAGAATGTAATTAGAAAAATTAAACAGGGAAAAACCAACTAAGCCTGTCCCAGTTCCCACCGAAGCCTATTGATTTAGAGTTTGGATCTGTCAGATTATCTATGAGCTAGCAAGTGAAAGAGACCCAAGGCACAGACGTTGGCAGTGGCCTGTGATTGTCCCCACTGTTACATGGTTACAGCGTCCTGGCAGGGCTTTGACACAACCAGTGGTCAGGGACAGCTGGGGGTTAGCACAGACCAGCGAGCACTCCCAGTAAGGAGGCTGGATGTGGCCACCTTGTACTGGAAAGTAAAGGCATTTAGTTGTATCACTGCAAACAGCTATGCATAACTGTATACAATGCACCATGCCATGCTAGTTTGACTTAGGTCCAGAGACAGCCCACTGAAATTATTGTAATAAATATAACCAATAAATTTTCATGCCCTAATGGACAGAGCGTCTTTCAATTTCAAGTCTTTCAGTTACTTTTATAGCAATATCAGACCCATCCAAATTTAGAATCATAGAACCGTTAAGGTTGGAAAAGACCTCTAAGATCATCGAGTCCAACCATCAACCCAACACCACCATGCCCACTAAACCATGTCCTGAAGTGCCACATCTACACGTTTTTTGAACACCTCCAGTAATGGTGACCCCACCACTTCCCTGGGCAGCCTGTTCCAATGCTTGACTACCCTTTCCGTGAAGACATTTTTCCTAATATCCAATCTAAACTTCCCTTGGCACAACTTGAGGCCATTTCCTCTTGTCCTATCGCTAGTTACTTGGGAGAAGAGACCGACACCCGCCTCTCTACAGCCTCCTTTCAGGTAGTTGTAGAGAGCGATAAGGTCTCCCCTCAGCCTACTCTTCTCCAGGCTAAACGACCCCAGCTCCCTCAGCCGCTCCTCACAAGACYTGTGCTCCAGACCCTTCACCAGCYTCRTYGCCCTTCTCTGGACATGCTCYAGCACCTCAMTGTCCTTCTTGTAGTGAGGGGCCCAAAACTGAACACAGGATTCGAGGTGCGGCCTCACCAGTGCTGAGTACAGGGCACGATCACCTCCCTCCGCCTGCTGGCCACACTATTTCTGACACAGGCCAGGATGCCGTTGGCCTTCTTGGCCACCCGGGCACACTGCTGGCTCATATTCAGCCGGCTGTCAACCAGCACCCCCAGGTCCTTTTCCGCCGGGCAGCTTTCCAGCCACTCTTCCCCAAGCCTGGAGCGTTGCCTGGGGTTGTTGTGACCCAAGTGCAGGACCCGGCACTTGGCCTTGTTGAACCTCATGCAGTTGGCCTCGGCCCATCGATCCAGCCTGTCCAGATCCCTCTGCAGAGCCTTCCTACCCTCAGGCAGATCAACACTGCCGCCCAGCTTGGTGTCATCAGCAAATTCAATGTCTTAGATGTCTTCTAACAGAGCTTTTGTTTTTATACCAAGTAACTTAATTAATTGCAGCTCATATTCATGTGTGGTGCCACGAGGAGTTTTTCGAAGGTCAAAGGATTTCTCCTGCTGTCCTGGCATTTGAACATTTACAGGTCCCAGCTGACGTACAGAGCCGGGTACGAAATCCAGTCCCCAGTTTTGCCTCTCATCTCTGTCTCTCGCCCCTGCCTCTCTCTGGGGCTCTCTTCCTCATTCTTTTTGGTTCTTTTATGCAACAGGAATGCGGCCAGACAAGGCTGTAACATCTTACCTTCTTTCTTCCCTTTTTTTCAAAAATGGGTCTCGGATACAAAATGCACATATAGTCAATGGATTACTTTCCTGACTGAAAGCTTCCCTGCAGTGACATGTGTATGGTATCTCTTAATTAGCACACTCTTTCTGCACACAGTGAACTTTCTTCAGTTCAGAACGTTCCTAAGAGTATTACTACATTTTGTAAATCATGATCATAATAAATTTTCATTGCACACACATTAGATCAAACTCAAAATCTATAGCTCTCATTTGGATCTTCATAGGACTATGTATGACATATTACCAATAGAGATGACATACCTGGCATATGGAGAGATTTTTCTTAATTACTTCCCCCCATGCCTTAGGTTAGGCTCTTGTCATCTTACACACGCACATACACACCTGCAGAAAAGGAGCAGACTATTCCATACAGTCCTTTATCATCACACAAGGACATTTGTCCTTTATGACATACAATTCCTTTAGTGACACTTGGTAAGTCAACATAATTATACAAAGATACAGATTTCTGCTGGGGAACAGATTCCCAAGAGGTTTTGAGGAAAGCATGAATGTTTCTTGGTTGTGTAATAAGAACCAATTGTTCTTAAAAGTTGTAAGATATTACACGGAAGACTTGTACAACAAGAGACATTGGTCCCAAAGGCCTAATTTTATATGGAGAAAGGGCTGTGTTGTAAGAAACTGTGCTTTCCAAAGATTTTGTATCTGATAGTGGGCAGGAGACTTGAATGTATTGTAGGGAAGTGCTGCTTATCTCTATAAAGCTTCCCCAAAATCAGGACTTGCTGTCTGAATGGCGAGTGGCATTTGTTGTCTGGGTGCAATGATGTAGGAAAATACTTCAGCTTGGTAGAAAAATACTTCAGTAAATTAATATTGGAGTTACTAGGAGAAGATGGGGTTTTTTATTTGCATGTAGAGACTGCTGCTGTATTTCCAAGTTTATGACTGTGTCCACTCTTCTTATAAAGATTTCCTTGTTTGTGCACAGCTGTAGAAGTCTTACAAGTGGGAGAAATTCTTCCTGCTGCAAGTGCATGAGGGAGACTGCCTTTGCTGTTCCCAGGTTTCTGAGTGGCAACCTCAGGACAGCTCAGTTATTTGTCAAGAGGGTTTCAAGATGCATTAAATCCATGCCTTTTTTTTGATGCCTGTGGGGAGAAGGGTTACATTTGAAAGCAGAATCAAGCTGATGGCTGGAAATTTGGGTGTAAAACTGAGAGGACTATCCCCAGGTAGGGACAGAAGCCCCTCTGTGTGCCAGAGCGATGAGGTACAAACTGAGTTCTAATCTCTGCCACCCAGACCCAGGTCTAAAATCGCGACAGGACAGAGAAAGCCCAACAAATTTCCATTGAAATCCAACCCTTGTTATTTTATCGCTGTGCCATCCAGCCTCTACTGTTAAGCCTGCCCCTCTGCCTGGGTGGCCGGGGAGGCACAATCAAAATGGAGCCTGAACACCTGGATGGGGAGGGGGAACGTGCCTGAGGGGGTGCTGGGGGAGATAACACGGCCTGACGCCGTCTGTGGCCTTTCTGTGTATTTCAGGGTGTACTCTTTTTGGGGGGGTGGGCAGGCTACCCTTAGGCTGGGCAGGGGGCCCTATCCCTCCATAGGGCCCTCTCCATACAGGCGGCCGGCTGGATTTCCAGCCCATTGTTCGTTGCCGTTGCTGCGGAGATGGGAGCAGCTGCTGGATGACGGGCCTTGGCCGGCGTCCCCGGGCAGCTCGGCCGCCCCGGCCRGGCCCTGCACGCCGCCAGCCGCTCACCCTCCCGCTGCCGGCGGTGGCACGCCAGACTGTGCGGGATGATGTTTACTAACATCGGGCACATGGCTCCCTGCGCACCGCCGCTCTGCCCAAAATGTGTCAGTCCAAGTGGATTGCCAGGCACCCGGCCAAACTGCCTGCAACGTGCCGAAAAATCTGTCAGCGGGGGCCGCCGCCCGCATCCCCCCAGGGATCCTTCCTCACGGGAGGGGAGGGCGGCCGGTGTGCRCCGCTCCGCGCGCCCTCCTCACGGGCCACCGCGTATGTGTGCCTATAGGCACGCACCTATGTATAGGTCTGCGTGTTTAGGGTGGCCGGGCCCCGCTTTGGCCGACCTTGTGGGGTGTGCTGTGGGGTCCCTCCTGGCACAAGGGGTTCTCCCGAATGTCGGGTTTAACGCTATCGCTATTGCTGGCGGGGCTGGAGGCGGCGAGTGTCCCAGTGCCGACAATATTGTTAATGTGTACTTTTACTGGCACGTTGTTTCTCTAGCAAATTTACAGCAGGAGATTACTGCTGGAGCTGACCTTTTTTCCTTCAGCCGGGGTAATGAATGTTGCTATTTAAATGCTCTGCCTCCACAGCCCCTGTGCTTTAGTTTTTAAAAGAGTAGCATAGTACCCAGGGGAAGCCTTTTGTTGCCTGGCTGTGAAACCTGAATACAAGCTCTCCTACTGGAAGCTTGAGATGCAGAAAATAACAACTGAGAATAGATTTATAGGGTGTAACTTAGCCTAAATCATGTCACAGAGATAGAAAATATGGATCAGATCCTGAGCTGGTGTAAATCAGTATAATCCCATGGAGAAATGATGCTTACACTGACCCAGGAGCTGGCTCTTGCTTCTTGAAATGCAGACGAGCACCATCCAGCAATAGCGAGGAGCGGTTTAACGTAAGCAAAATGGCAGGGAAGTTTCCTGATAGGCAGAGCGTAATCGCTTAAATTAAAACATGCTGAATGCAGGAATGTCAGTAAAAACGCCTTGAAATCCTTAAATATAGGCGAYTGCTTTAAGATCAATATATTCCTTATTCCTTATTCTATATATTCCTTCTCAGTTTCAATGGTCAGCTCCAGGAATATAAGGCCTTCTAGTGTAAAATGGATATATTAACACAAAACCATGGAAAAGAGCAGTATCAGCTAATTRTCAGTAGCCTGTCCCTAGAAAGCCTACTTTTCAGAAACAGTGTGTTGCAAATGGGTCAAAAATATAGAATAAGAAATCATAGAGTTAAATACAGATATTATTGAACTTCAGTCTTCAGTGAAATGTTTCATTAAAAATTCATATTCATATTATTCACCCCATCTCTCTATCCCTAAACTRATAGAGAATCATAGTCATTTTTTGTAACTATAATCAATTATACCAAGAAACATTCCAAGAAAGAATCAAAAGGTTGCAATAACATTTTTAARAATTTTAGGCTTTCTAGTAAGCAGTTATTAAACACTTCTGAAATGAGACAAGAACAGTAGGACATAGTTGGAAAACTGAAAACCTCGATTAATTTCCACTGCCTGTCCTATACCCGCACCCCAYTTCCTCTCTCTCTTATTGGGGAGAAACATGTCTTGTTTTAGTYATGGATGTGAATTCAAATGATATTTTGAACGTAGAGTCACCTTAGTCTGGTAGTACACACAATACTCTCCAGTGGCCAGACAGACCATTAAACAAGATGATTCACACTTTGATCAAATGTAGGAAAATTTTGATGACACTCTCCAAGGTTTCAAGATCCCACTAAAAATTCAAATTGATTTTTTTTTTTAATACAGTGGAATAAAACAAGGTGTGTACATTTTGCAGAGGGGGTCCTTAAGGGATAAATGACTTTAGTTTTAGCAGAAGGTTAATTTTCTGTAATTTCTTCTAAATCACAGAGTAGTTATAGAATCATAGAATCATGGAATCATTTAGGTTGGAAAGGACCTTTAAGGTCATCGAGTCCAACCGTAARCCTAACACTGCCAAGTCCACCACTAAACCATGTCCCTAAGCACCACGTCTACACGTCTTCTAAATACCTCGAGAAATGGTGACTCCATCACTTCCCTGGGCAGCCTGTTCCAATGCTTGACAACCCTTCCAGTGAAGATATTTTTCCTAATATCCAATCTAAACCTCCCCTGGCGCAACTTGAGGCCATTTCCTCTTGTCMTATCGCTTGTTACTTGGGAGAAGAGACCAACGCCTACCTCGCTACAACCTCCTTTCAGGTAGTTGTGGAGAGCGATAAGGTCTCCCCTCAGCCTCCTCTTCTCCAGGCTAAACGACCCCAGTTCCCTCAGCCGCTCCTCATAAGACCTGTGCTCCAGACCCTTCAYCAGCTTTGTTGCCCTTCTCTGGACACACTCCAGCACCTCAATGYCCTTCTTGTAGTGAGGGGCCCAAAACTGAACACAGGATTCGAGGTGCGGCCTCACCAGTGCCGAGTACAGAGGCACGATCACCTCCCTACTCCTGCTGGCCACACTATTTCTGATACAAATAGTCGATTAAAATAATTGCTTAACTACAACAAACTCTCACTTTACAGAAATAGCCCAGCTGGCTCCTTGTGAGCCAGTACACCAACCAGCACAGGCTAGGGCACTCAGCAGACAAAAAGTGAAGCAAAAATAAAACAAAAGAAAACAACCAGTTTCAGGCCCAAAAGAGTCCACATTCTTCTAATATTCCAGTTATTGCAACAGCATGACTATGGCTGAATGCTGGGGAGATGTTAGACACAGGTTACCAGCAATGCTCCAGTATCTTAAGAAGCCTCTGCAGTACCTCTAAGAAACTAATTCCTAATGGCACAGTTTTAAGGAAATGCGTCCTTAGCCTGAGATTTTCTTGTTTTGTTTTGCTTGCTTTTTGTTTTGATGTTTAATAAACTCTGATCCCAGGAGAAGCTGAAAAATAATGATGGACGTATATGTTAAAGGAGCAGCCAGGAAGCTCTCAATATAATGTGCATGCCAGGAATATTGTCAAGCCCCCATTGACACAGGCTTCGATTCAGGGCATTTACAACCTAAAAAACAGAAGACCTGTGTCATTTAGCAACTTGAAAGGATCGGTGTTGAACCGGTAATGTACAAGCAAATGAAGCAGCTGATAAAATTTCAGTCATGTAAAGACAAATCCCAGAAAACCTCTGGCAAATTGCGAAAAAACTCTGCCTTTCTTGAAAAGTATTGGTTTTTTTCTTTTTTTTCCTTTTTCTTTCTGCTTTTCTTTTTTCTTCTTGGTCAAAACGTCTAAGTGCTCAAATTAAAAGATGTAAGCAAAATAAATAAACGAGAAAAGTTTGCATATTTTGACTTTTCTGTTGTTTTTTTTTTTAATTGAACGTTGACATTTTCAATAAAAATCTTTGTTTTCAGTAAAAACAATTCCTATTTTCCTACTCATCATCTTATGTGAATCTCATCAGCAGGCCTGAAACCTGTGTGTGTATTCATTAGCCAAATATGAAGCCAGGTTGGCTGCTGCTAACACGTAGTGTTAGCATATTGGTTTCCCATTTCTGATGCATGCTCTTGACATCTCAGCTATCACAGTGCCACGGGAACTGTGCTAACTGCCTTTGCCAGACCCCTTCATATTTTGCCTTGCCACTGTTCCTTGATTTTCTTATTTATTCCCTGTCCCCATCTCTCCCAGGACAAAACTGCTTGAAGACCTGGAGGGGAAAGCAGCCTAAAGTTCCCCATGAAGCAGAGAGGGGCATGGCCACAGGTACTGGGGTATCATGCATAGCCTTGCAACTTCCCTGTTGGTCATTTTATATAAAGATTTCCAGATATAATTTGATATGTCTGTAGTCATATTTAGCATTGCATAGAAACAGGTTTTATAATTCCACTGTACACCTTGACATTGCTGCTTCATTTTCAAGTAAACCTTTAATTGCAGGATAAAATTTAAAAATTACTATTGGAAAATTCAATTTCTTCAGCAGCTGAAATMTATAGTTTCACTGTATTAGCAATGATTTGTGATGAAAGAGGAATCCCGTATGTAGCACCTCTTAAAATCATCAATAAATGTGGTTTTGAAGTAAAAAATGTTAATTTCATTGTTAGATTAAACTATGAAAACTTTGTGCTTCCTCTCCTTTATTTCCTTCCCATCCACCAAAAACAAAATATTGAAAAAACCAAGCATTGACTTCAACATTATTAATAAATGTCTCAAATTTTCATTTTCAAAGCTTCTATGCTAAATGTGATTAGATTTTGAAAAGAAAATAAAGTAAACACAAGTATATAAGAAAACAGTTTTGATAACTAAATGAAAGGTTTCATATAACCCAAGACAGAATTTGGAAGGGAAGGGGATTCTCTTTTGTTTGTTCTGTCAGGAAAATGAACACATTTCACTCCATTCACAAGTCTGACCACTGTACAGAAACTCATTTCACCCTTTTTTTTACTAAGGATTTTGTGCTAGGACTGGTCTCTTGACTAGAGATTTGGATTCACTGTGAGTTCTCCTATGAACTGTCTGAGTGACTTTGTGCAAGTGTCAATCCTGGAGTGGGGTTTGAGGCCAAATTTGCCATCCATCTGCATTGCTTGTTTGCATAAACTCCTTCAGTTCAGTTTTGGAACAATCCAGCTAACACTCCTGGCAGGCTGTGGACTCCCACCACTTTGCATCCCTTCCTCCTGCCCATGCTTCCTGCTGTTTCTGGGACYGGCTGCGATTTGGTACAGACATGGTCACAGTCTTTCAGATTGCTTTGTAAATTAGGGTTAATAAAACTTCTCCTATTCACTTTTTGTCTCTCTAAGGAGAGCTGTGCAGCAAAGATGCAATATGTGGGATTACGATGCATGCTTTCATAGCCACGATGGTCTTAATCTCCAATTACAAAATGAAGAGCGGCATATGGGCTCTGGTGTATCTTATTAATGAGAATATGAAATGTAAGTTGCTCGGTAGACATCGGTTGGCATGGTTGGAGTGGATCTTGGGAGAGTAAAGAAAACAGGAATCCCTCTCTAGCCTGTTACCAGTCTTCACTCCCCTCCTTCTGCCATTTTCCTAGCCAGGAGCCTGAGCTCCTTTGTTTCAAAGCAGCTTTCCCTGCTGTAAAACTTAGAGCAACAACTCTCTCTCCGGCTGCCAGCATTAAAGTAGAAATCATGCCATGGTATCTTCATTGCTACTCTTAACTGTAGTAGGTAGGCCAAAACTGTACGTGGGATATAACCATGCTTCCTCCATTTATTACGCAGCCATATCCTTCGTGCTGCAGCTCTCCGTGCTGTAGACTGTTGAATGCGCAATAACATCTCAGCTAAGGGTGTCAAGGTATTACCATTATGAACTAATTTCAGCACCCATCCAAAGTGCCACCATATGCATAGTGRAATTATTATGAAAACATTATGAAAACTGTTTCCAAACTGGACCTATTTAGCCATGAACTAATTTGGATATTTAACTTGGGAAAGAAGGATATGAAATGTGTGCAGCTTCAGACTTTAACATGCATCTGGATATAAAAAGTGTTTCTACAATGAAGTAAAAAGAAATTCAGAAATATTACACAKAATGGTGCTGAGAAAACACAATAGCTTGATTTTTTTTTAAATGATGCCTATATTATAAAATAAAATATTATTCTAAACAGAAACCAATATAATCCGTAAAACTGGGAGGCATTGTATTCTTTGTGTTAACAGAAAGAAACCAGCACAGGGAAAAAGCTTTCATGGTAATTTGTGAAAAAAATGTGGGTTAACTAACCTTGAAGCAGAACCTTTTAAAAATCTTCTCTTTAATGCTGCTCCTTAGAGCAAACACTCCTTTCTGAAAACAAAACAAAACAAAACAAAACAAAAAAAACCAAAACAAAACAAAACAAAACCCAGGAGATGGGTTCATAATGTTTTTGTTTTGAATGGAGCCAAAACCTGCACAGCTACTTTTTAACAGTATCAGAGTGAACACTTCATACATGAAAAACAGGCTTAAAATAATTCCAATAAGTATTTGGAGCTAGAACATTCAATCTATGCTGCTTAGAGGAGTTCAGCTGTAACTTGAACTTTTATAACTGTCATTAGAAAATAAATTGCTGCAGTTCTTTGTTCTATGCTGGAGAATAAAAATCCCCTCATAATTTTTTTATTTTTCTCTGATAGGTATTTTGCATGTTGGGGATCAGCTTTAAGTGGTATAGGAAGAGTACTGCTAGTCTGCAAAAATCCTTCTTTGTAGGGGCTGGATAGTCATGTAATAACTTAGCCTTGGAGAATATAATATAGAGTGAGGCTGCTGTAGGAGCAGAGCAGGCACCAGATGGTGACCCCTGTTTCACATTCTGGTTCTATGTCCTTGCTCCAGGAGGACTTAGCTGCAATGGGCTTTTCTGCTGGAAGAGTTTATGTCCCACACCTGCACCAGCTCCAGGAGGCAAGCTGATGCAGGAGAATGGCAGCCAAAGAGACTTTTGCTCCTTGCCTCTCCTCTGCTACCAGAGCGACAGGAGGAATAGACATTAATATATGCTTCCTCACATATACTCCCGTACTGTTAGGCAGGTGTGTAACAGAGCTTGTTAGACCTTGATATGCCTTTTATGATCACATCACACAATAACTGCTGAGATCTGGGTTTATAGAATTGGTTATCCTTGCATGGACCTTGTTAAAAGACTTGTGTAATTTATTTTCTATTCTTTCTATTCTATTCTATTCTATTCTATTCTATTCTATTCTATTCTATTCTATTCTATTCTATTCTTTCTTACACCATGGCTATCAGTGGTGTCTGTTGCTTCTTTTACTGTAACATTTTTCCTTGCACAAACTGAAAAGAGACATTTGCATTCCTTGCCCTCCCTCAAAATGTCTCCCTGTGAAAAAGTGAAATGAATAAAAGAGGCTGTCCAAGGTAGTCTCACCAATACTGTAAGAACCCTGGATACGACTGAGCTCACAAATTCATCTTATGAGACTTCAGACTTAGTCTTGACACATAGATGAAGGTGTATTTGATGACAGCAACAACAGCAGCAATTATCATATGTATTATAAAATGACATAATATTATTTTTACTTCGGAAGGTAGCCAAACTGCCTCTGTGAAGCCAATTTCTCTCCCCTTCCCTTTGCACAGGACAACTAAAACCACCGAATGTGGAGGTTATGTTGGTTTGGGGTGTTTTTTTTGTTTGTGTGGGTTTTTTTTTTTTGCTTCTAGCATTAAACTTCCTGCAGAAACTTCTGAAGGAATATTTCTTTGAAACCAAGCATCTGAAATCCTGATGTAAGCCTAACAGGTGAAYCAATGCTTGTAAGCCCCGGGTCTTTTAAGAGAAGCTTCTTCATCAGTGTTTGAGTCTCTGGTGAATAGCTCACTGCAGCTCTGTTTATATAGACATATGGTGTGAAGAACACTAATACAGTTGTCTGTGCACAACTGTAACAAACAATCTGCTTATTGTGTATTTTTTAGGCAACACTTCGTGCTGTCTAACAGGTGGCCCCAAGTTACAATAGGCACACTGTCGGGGTAGAACAAACCCCATTTACACAAGAGCCTTGACTGGAGATAGTGACTAAGACAGCCTGCAAAATCAACCTTAGAACATGATTGTTTAAAACACTGTAAATGCCATGAACCTCCAATGAATATGAGCCTTGCCTTTTACATCCTCCTGTTGCTCTCAATCTATCTCAAGGCCAGTAGAGTTAATTCCTCCCAATGAATGAGTGCCAAGCAACATTTAAAAATCTCTCACATATTATAAATCTCAAGTTTATGGATATAATGCAGTATGATTTATGGAAAAAATGAAGCTATTTTTGTCTTAACTAGCCTATCAAGTTTCATTACAGGTTTTCAGTTTGTTAGGACCATGGTTTCACCTGTAATCTCAGAGTTTTTAAGTGTGTTGCACACTACATGTATTTGGGAGCATATTGTAGCACAAGGTTTGTTCATGTTCACTGCAAAGAGGGCAAGGTAAATCATTCAGCTTTTTCTCTAAAGATAAACTATATTACATTCCTCATTTCATTCTCCTTTGTGATCTTTTCTCCAGAAATTTCCTTACCATTCATTACTTTTAGTTGCTAAAGTTTTCTTCTTGGATGTGCAATCCTGGAGTATTATGTTTTCACTTGTTCTGCAGGAAGTTGATGTTTATGGTTGTGGGTTTGTGGTTTGTTGTGGTTTTTTTGGGTTTTTTTTTTTTTTTTTTTTTAATTCAGTGGAATTCCCCTGGCAGAGAGGGAGATTCCCAGGACAAGACTTCTTTAAAGTTTCTGGAGCTCTGGTTTTGACGCAATGCTTGATTCAGCTCTCATTGATTTTACAGAGGTGGATCAGGTCCCATGTGAAAATCACAAATGGTGGCGGAATGGAAGTGGACAGTCCTATCAACCCTGTAAAGCTGGAGCACAAATGATCATATCTGCACAGTAAAGTGGGCAGTAATTTACATAACATGCAGAAAGGTACCAATATTCTCAGACTGTTATGCATCTCAGTTAACTTCAGTTATATATATACTCCAAGCAAATCTTCTAGGGTGTCCCAGCGGCCAGTGGTGAGAGATGGGCACCCCCAGAAGGCAATTCATCTCATACCAAGGCAGATGTCTAAAAGAGCTGTGAGAAATCTCTTCTGAGATGCCCATCTCTCCTTTGACAAAAGGGAATTCCAAGGTTAATAATGCCTAACTTCTCAGTGGTTACAGTAAGATGAGACTAATCCCACCCATTTTAACTGGATGTGTGAAAATAATAATAACCTTTTTCATAAGCATATTTGTGAGATGGTGCCTTCCCTCAAAAGGTGCTTTCCCTCAGTTCTGCAAGGTGCTGAGTGCTTTCTGAATTACTTGAGTTCAGCAAGACTTGACAGTGCTGACTATTTCATGAAAGGAATGAAGCATCTTGATAGCCTGGATCAAAAATTATTCAATCAAGATTTGGATGGGTTTCTGGTGAGATACTGGCTTTCAACTTATGATGATCAGTTTCAAAGGTTACTTGCCTGGATAAGTGTTTCCATTATTTTTTCCGGCAGTTTTTTCATCCCCCTCCCATCCCTTTTGCAAAATGTGGGAGCATTTTGAAGCACACACATATTTTCTCATCAGACAATATCTGGATGAGATTAGATAGAGCCTGAACCAAACCTCACAAAGTCAATGGAAAAATTCCAATGGTTTCAGTGGTATTTGGGTGAGGCTACTAGTACACTAATTCATGAGGATGCCTTGCTTAATTTAAAAGAAGAGCTACCTTAGACATCATGTCTGGAGCACTTCAGATAATTTGCTGGGAAAGTCTGAAGTAACAACTCTATTGAATAGCATTGTACACACGCACATCTTACAGAGTTAGGACACAGAACAAGTTAAGTCTTCATTAATGATCAGATCTTGAACTCTTACGAACTACAGATAATTTAGGTATAGAATTTTGCAGTCCTAAGGGACCTAAGGGACAAGACTTCATTTGCCTTATTATACTGACTCAGTTTTTTGGGATGTTCAYCATAAAGAATATCTAAGATGGTGGACTGAAACGGAAAATGAAACTATAAAAAGGAATATTCTCACACTATGGGTTTATATATGCATGCTTGTATGACTGAAAAAAAAATATTTCCTAGAACCTGGACAGACTTTCTAAACACCAGTGTTGTTGCATGGGATAAGATCTAAGKTTTATCAAGTCCAGGATCCTATCTTCAGCAATGGCCAATATCCGATGAAGATATAAAGACACTCTGCCCCAACATTATATCATTTTCTGGCCTCTAACAGATTGAGATTAGCTTCCAAGTGTGAAATTAAATGGTGTCTCCAAAATTTTTGTTATCGATATCTATACATAAATGAATATAGCCGTATCCACATATAGATATGTATATGTATCTATATAAGGCTATCCTGAGTTATCTAAAATGGTTGTATTCAGATCATTCTGGTGAGCACTAATCTCTAATGCATAAAATACTGTTCTTTGATTTCCTTATGTCATGAAAGGAAAAGAAATAAATGCATGTAAAGATCAATCCTTATTCCATTCTTGTTGGTTATATCTATACTAATGAACTAACAGGAGCCAGAGCCATTACTGAAACTCAGTGTTTGATTGTGCTGAAAAACATTCCTTCGCACAACTTTGATCAAGGCCAATTAACAGTCTCCCAGACAATTACCAGGCAAAGTTCAAGAGTTTGAACAGGCCAGGGACCACTCCCAATAGGTAGTTTGGATGTGGCCATCTTGTTTTGGAAACTAAGAAAGTTTAATAGCGTAGACTTGACCAGACCACACCAGCTGGCCTCTGGGCCAAGGAAACAGCCCTGCCAAGGTTCAGTTTATCAGTAGGGATGTTGCCAGTCATTTCCTGGGGCAGAGTGTGCTGTGATCTCAGTCTGCATGATGGGAAAAAATGTTTCCTTGGCTCCAGAGTACAAATATTATAAGAATCAGGACCAAGGGGTTTGGTTTTTTATTTCTCCTGGGGCCATTATAACTTTTTTCCATCAAAGGAGTAGTAAAAATACAATCACGGCAGTAAGATGAGGAGTTTATATAGGGCAGTTTATATAAATGTACATATTTCCAGCTAAAAAAAAGGTACTTTCCTTTGTAGTGGTATATTTTAAGTGATCTAATAACCTGGGTGTAACAATATCTTTTACCTGGAATTACTTTTTTACTGATTTAAACCTCAATCCAGCATTTAAAAACTGATTTCTGTAGTATCAGCACCTTCCAGCCATTAACTCAGAAAAATGAATGTGCTTTTCAGTATGGCCTCATACATTTCAGAATAGGAGGGGAATAGGGGGACAAGACTGCAAAGCTGACTGGTCTCCACAGATGACACTACTAGCCCTTGCCTTTGCGTAGGAGTGAGTGTTCAGCTCAGGTGCCTCCACAATCTGGTACACAAAGGAGATGAGGGAGTGAGCAAGGGGAAAGCAGAGCCTTTGGGTGGGCCTTTGTGGGACATCAAGCATTGTGTGTTGTTATAAATGGTGATTTTAATGAGTGCCATGTGGGTCTGGTACCTGGCAAGATGATACTTTTTCTTCTGTAATTACAAGTTACAGAAACCATAGGTTCATGAGATAGATCAAAGCAGAGGAGGAAGCAGTGATGCAACAGGACTGTAGGCATCTTCCGAAAAGATACCAAAGTGATGCCAACCAACATATTGAAGAGTTTCCCAAGAGAACTAGCAGAATTTCAGTTCCTGTATCTTTGGATAAACAAAAATTTGAAATTGAAGTGACATTTTAGTACCTATTGAATGTCTTTGAGCTTGCTTTGAATTGGCACCTTACTTGAATGTACAGTTTAAATGCTTGGTAAACTCAAGCAAGTGGCTAGGTGCCCTGTTATCCACTGGAGAGAAGCAGATGCCTTTTGAGTCTTCCAAAGGAGACTGTCTGCCTGCTTTTTTATTAAATTCTAGAGCATCACACTCAGATAACAATGGTGAGCACTGGTCCTTAGTGAATACAGTTCTGTGCTCTGTAAAATCACTTTACCCTCTTACCACTGAAAAGAAAATAAATGGAAACAGAAATAAACCTCTTCCTTTCAGTCCTGCTGTAATTTCTGACAGCTGCATAAGACAATTGTTATTGGGAGGAAGAATTAATGCTAAACTCAAAAAGTTTTCAGATGGTATAAGCTCAATGTCTCTGCCGTATGTTTGAGGAGGAATGATGCACCTGAGGCACTTCTGAGTCTGGACATCTGCTTTACAGTATGTTACATTCATAGTAGCTCAGTCTAGCAGAGGTCACAAGCTAGTGCCTTAGGGCTGTCATTTGTAAAGTTCTTCAACTAAATTCCTTTTTAAATGTTACACCAAAAGGCCTTTTTATAAACATATGTGTGTGTGTGTTTCTGTGTATGTATATATATATGTACGTATGTATGTATGCATACTTACTGAGTCTTCTGTTTACTAGTTCTAAAATACAACCAAAGTAACTTTTATTCCAAAAATAATGATAAGCAATTCTCTGAGTAAGAAAGCCAGTGTCAGCAGTTACTGTGCTGTCTGCCCTGGAGGGGATCCTCTGTCTTTAAGAATGAACTGAACTGCAATAAAATCAACACTTTCTTTCTGCAGGATGGATAGCTTCCTTTTATAGGCTTTACACTACTGCCTGATGTCCTTAAAATAAGTTTTGCATTCTAAAAGACATACTTTAGCTTCTGGAAAAAGTTTTATTGCCTGTACATGGGAAATCAAAGAAATTGTCCAAGTTATTGTACAATGTATCTCACTGTAGCAGGTAGGGTGAATCTATGAATCTCTCTCCTTTTAGTCTAATCGCAAAATATCTTTATTTTTTTTCTCACTTCTCAGCCTTTGCTATAATTAACATAGCTGGAATATTGCCCTAGTGTTTTCAAGACCATGTCATTTTCCATAGTCAGACAGAAATTTTGAAAGATAAATTAACAGGTTTAACCTGTACTATTAGAACCATGTGCTTTGTGGAGGGATGGAAGTAACAAAAAGATGGGTGCTGTGCCTTTGCGGTGGACTATCTCTGTATTTGCTGGACTACGTGTGTTTTCAGAAAGGAAATAAGAAACATACAGCAACAGTATTAACCACATTGAGTCACAATTAAAATACATATGGAACAAAGTTAAGTGTGTTCCTGAATGGGGGGTTTGAAGGCATCTGCACAGCCATGGGGTTTTATCACGTAACATATAGTAGTGAGCTCTGTACTGGCTAATGSTGATAGGCATTGGACTTCCTTGTCCCTTCCAAAGGTCAGCCCAGTTAAGAGTTACCGTGTCCACCTCAAGTCGTTTTTGCATGGGTAGACTGTGTCTGTGGTTATACTATTCCAATAAAAATAGTTCYTACTCTTTTTTGGGGTGAGTCCCATTATTCTTTTCTATGTCTGGGTACAATATCATCAGTCTATGTTTCACTCTGCCTCTGTTTTCRTTTAACTCTTTTTCTCTCCCTGCATGTTTTTATCCATCTTGAGGTTTGGTGATTTGTTTGTTTGTTTGTTTTGTTTTGTGTGGTGTGGGCTCTTTTTGAATGTGTATGTGTTTTCTTTGATTTATTTTATTATTTTTTGCACTTAATATTTTGGTCTTTTATTTTTATTTTCCCTCCCCCTTCTGTGCCCATTCTTTTTTCTCCCCATCCTTTTTCCGGTTTTATGATGTGCTTTGCTCTCTTTCCATATATTTTTCTTATATCTTTGCTCTAAAAAGGCCACCTAAGGTTGCACTGCCGTGGTACAGTCTCCCTGGCTTACCTTGGAATGAGACAATATTTTCCCTGTGCTCTGAGGTCTGTGGTTCAAACACTCTCTCTTTGCCCACCTAATGGGGTGAGAACCGCTCAATCCATCGCAGACTGTTTCTCCCTTGAGTATCATACCTCTGTGTGATCTTCTGGGAAGTCTACCACTGGACGTAGTCAAAGAGAATGATAGCATTTATTAAAAATGGTTTAAAAGGCAGAAATCATGTACCATGGAAACATGCTATAAAAATGAAACATAAAGAAAAAGGCTCTTTTAAGATGCTGTTTGTAGTCCTGGAAACGTGGTTACTGAGGAAGATGATATAAGCCATAGAACACCCATTCTTAGGAATCATAGCTGACCTTCTACCTCAGGAGCCGACAGAGTTAGAAAGAGATGAAGAACAACTTCCCAGACCCTCATCCTTCCAGCTATTTTTTTGTGTAGGAATCATTCTCTCTCCCATTTTACTAGGCCCACCATTCCTAGCTCATACTCATCGATGATGTATGCCCTCTTTTAGCATCTAGAAGTTTTATATACACTTCATTGATTTCTTGATTTCTTTAGTGTCTAATTTCAGGCAGAAACCACTTGTGCCTTTAAGTATTCACAAGTAGATGTTATTAGCCAACATTTCTCTTTTCTACCCATGCTGTGCAGCACCCTGAGCAGCAGTGGTTGATTTAATGGCTCTCCACACCCCAGAGCCAGCTGCATTTTGATTGCTCTGTGTGTTATCTGATTGTTGGACACCTTGTGATCCTTTATGATCGCAGACACTTTATCAATAACATAGCAGTCATGTTAAACCTCCAAATAAGTACACAGGAGCAAAACATAGTAAATATTCCAGAAACATGAATTTAGCAGCAAGGCATCCATTTTTCACCCTTGTGAGAAAGGTAACTCTCTGTGTGAGAGACTGAATTAATACATAGCTATTTGTTGGAAATTTTTAATGCAAGTTATTGCTGTACGGTCTCCTCTTTTTCCCCCCTTTCCTTTTTCAAAACATTCACTAGATTTTTTTTCCCCCTGTCTTTTTTTTTTTTTTTTTTTTTTTGTTAAATACCTTGATAGGCTACTGGTAATCTACCACTAATCCTTTCTCCTCAGTACACGCATAAAGAAATAAAAGATGCCAGTTTGTGGCTTAGCTGCATTCAGGAAAACTTCCGTATTGCTGCCAAGAACTGCCATCTGCCACCTACAAGCGCAGGTGCCAGGGAGTCTCCTCTGCACACAAAGCATAATAATATAACACAAAGGACCAATGTGCACTAATAATTGCTAAACACACAGAAAGAGGGGCCAGAACATTTTTATGAAAGTTTACTTAGTCTGTGGAGATTTGCATACAGATGGCTAGGTCAGGGTGCTGTGTATGCCGCCTGGGCCACTGTGGGGTAGGGCTGCCTTCAAGCAGCCTTTATAAGCACACACGGCTTTTACTATAGCATAGTGTTGTGGAGAGACCTCATTCTGCACACTCTGAATAGTCATTCAAGTAGCTTGCTTTGAAATGAGAAAAGACCTTGGATAGGGGGGAAAAAAAGCAAATTCTTTTCTTTGTGAGACAGAGGAGGAGTGTTGGGAAAGAGGCCAGAGGACTTAAAGAATGTGGGTTAGCAACCAGGAATTAGAGGAAAGTTTCTGTGGAGACACACAATTAGATATGTGGCATTCACCCCTCTCCTTCTAGTGGGCAACAAGAGCAAGCACATTTCAAAGGGTTCATCATCTGCATGAAACAAGGATAGGGGGAAGAAAAAGCACCCTAATTTTTAAAGTATAAAGAAAAGTGTAACTGTCTTAAAATAAAACAAACCCAAAGGTTAAGCAGCAAGAAATTTCCCTTCAGCTAAGAGCATGAAGACACAAACCTTGAATTTAGTGGATTTCCTTTGTGTATGTGTGGATCTGAAAGTGTACATATGTGTGCGTACATACACATGTGTAGGTGCCTTCTAATACATTTAGATACTTTAAATCTGAAAACATTGCTATAAGAGTTTGCCATTAATTTATGGAACATGTTTTTTTCCAGAAAACATCTGTGACTTCCTGACCAGAAAATTCAGAAAGATGCTACCTTGTGTAGAATACTTATGGCAGGTGTCAATATTTAGTTACCACTATAGTAGGTACCTTTACAAACATCACATGTGAATAGAGGGTGATTTTCAAAGCTGCTCATCTTTTATGGATTTTCAGGTATGACTAACTATCATTTTTGCCTTTGAAACAGTTCACTATCCTAGGTGTGTGGTTCAGTTTTTACCTTGCTGTTTGCACCCTGGTGATTTCATCAACACCTGTGAATCAGTTCCTGATCCTGAAAGAAAAGAGGATTAGTTGTCTGGGCCATTCACCTGTCTCAATTTAAAAAAAAAAAAAAAAAAAAAAAAAAAATTAATCTATTCATTCTCTTCCTGTCCCTTATCAGAGATTCTTGAGGAAAATATAGTTATTGCACCCACCTTACTTCACTGAATCTTTAAATGTTTTATATAGATTATTTTCGGAAATAGTAATACAGCTCCAAAAGATACTGCAATTAGCTCAGTGTGTCTAGAGGAGAAAATCACACAACCTTACATTTTCAAAACTCGGTAGATTCATGAAGTATAGAATTTGAGTGCTTTGCAATCAAAGGATTCAAAAACCTTGCAAAAGCTCTGTGAGGTAAAAACATATAAAACATGATTTAGAGGAAAAGAGCAACAGATAGGTTTGCCCAAGGTCACAGAGGAAGTCTAACGGAGGTAAGAATTGAATGCCAGTCCCCTGAGTACCAGGGCAATTCTGTATCCATTATCATTCATCCGACTTTGAGAGTGCTAATTGATTTTGACCGCTTAGCATGAGCTCTTTAAAGGGGCCTGATTTTCAGGGCTGTTTGTCTCCTGCAGAATGTGGGGCTGAGGTGTGGGGCAGGATGAAAAGGGCAGGAGCAGAGAGGCTTTTCCAGAGTTTTGATTACTGCAGGGGTGGGTGCTTCCTCCCTGCCTCCTCTTGTGCTCACCTTGTGGCTACGTACGCATGGTTCTATAGCCTTTGCTCTGCACCAGCTTCTCCTGGGGCAAAGCACAGAGCTGGAGTGATCATTCCCTCCACTATGCTTTCAGTAGCCAGAGGCCTGAGATTTGCATTGCTGCCCCTAACACTGGTTTTGTCATGAGCATTGCTTCCTTTAGGCTTCCAAAAGCTAGCAGTAGTGGAAACTGTAATCATACACGGGGCTGCAGGGAGGAGGGAGAGATTTTTCTGTATCTCAAACACTTCATCTCAGATTTTGTATGTCATGCCAAGGATTCCCTGAGACTACACTTGGTTACTGTGTTAGCATGTCCACCCTTTGAAATCAATAAATCATCTATCAGTTACATAAAATTTCAACTTTAAAAGGCAAAATGAACCTGAAATATTTACACGCACTAAAACCACCAATACTTTAACTTTCTTATTTGCCTGGTGTAAGGGATTTTCATTTGACCAGCACTCACAACATCGTGCTTTCTTAAGCCATTGTGCCTGCACAGCAAGTCATATCGTCCTTTCCCAAAGCAAACCTCCACCTCTCCCCTCTCAGCACTGGAATTCCCCTTTCATGACACTTCATGTACAATTAGGGTGTAGAGGTAGATCCAGCAGACAGAGAGTAACCAAGTGGGAGGTCTCCGATAACTCAGCAGCAGTCTGCAGCTGCTCACCACGTATGTTCTAGCAGCTGATTTAGGATCTAACACAGTAGATGCCAAGCTGGAGCCTGAGTTACACGTTTAACTTGGTCTTTCCTTTGAACATGTTGTTCCTTTTGTATAGGACTACCTTATAAATCCTGGCTAGAACAAGGATGGGTACAACTGCAGAGATCTTTGTGAGAGCCATATACTTAAGTGACAGCACGACTAWGGGAGAACACAATAGTATCTCTTTTCTTAAATGTAGGATTTATAAYGCATTTCATAAGCCTTCTGGGCAAATTAGGAAAAAAATAATAAGTTAGAAATGGATAGAATCCAGGTTCCTAAACACCAAACACTGCAAAATTTCCATATAAATTATCCCTTCAGGAGCTGKGTTTTGCTTTGAATGCCTTCTTGGTCTATGAGGTCTGAAATTATGCCAGTCTGAGGGAGTTCCAGATATTTTCCACAAAGTCTGCTTTCCAAAATCTTTCAAAGCAATCACAGGATCTCCAAGAATGTCCTAACCACTGTCCTGCTGAGCAGGAGGAGGACAGTGGTTAGGAGGAGTGTCCAGGAGGAGTGTCCTCCTGGGCACTCCCCCATAGCGGTATCAGCTGAGTTGCTTTGGTCCACTGCAATGYCTTTAGCAACTATCACAGAGCTAATGTGGAAATTATTTTAAAGCAAATGTTTATCACAAGTGATTAAATGCCATAAAAATTTTAAGACTCAGCTCCCCAAAAGGTTTTATGTCCCTGGTAAAATCTAGAATCAGTAGCTTAACTTTGAGGCTTAGAGCTTAGAAATTAAATTACTGAAATGGAAATGAAATTAAATGAAAGCTTCTGTTCAATGTCTCTAAGTGAAACCTTGACCTCACTCAAAGCAGTGAGGTGGCCACTGACAGCTACAGCATTAGAATTTCTACTTCTGCTCTCAGTTCGCTTTTGCTAAAGCAGAAGGAACATAACTTCCTTACTTCAGGWTAAATGCATTAACATTTATGAGATACTCATATACAGCTCAGTGCTTGCTTTCCTAGCTTCTTTGGGAAAATGCCTGCTTTCCTTTTTTGGTTTAATGTAGAAAGGCTACATTAATTCTTAGTGTGCATATACACTTCCCAGTTCAGAGCATCTTTTGATATCACCTGTTGATGTTGCATTTGGTCTAACCCTCCCAATGGAAGCATATTGTAAACCCAAATTTTCCTGGAGATGACTTGCGCTGAGTTCACAAAATATTCTAGAATTCATAAAGATAGATATTTAAAGGATACATATCTGCTTCTTAAAATGCCGYTAGTAGGAAATGTTTAACAAATACAGGAGAAAGCTTTATTTCCCTCACTTTTCTTACATCCTAAGGAAACTGTGTTACAGATAAATAATTTTCTTGAACAAAGTATAGGACGTATCTAAAAAGCATTTAATGTCTGAGGCAAGATTTATTACAYTTTCATTTCCTTTCTATTCCATAACTTTCCTCCAAACTTCCATTTTGATCTGCAAACCTGTAATTCTCAAAGAGAAATTACTTGAGAAATGCCTGTTTGAAATACATACTTAAAATAAGTCAGCCCATCCAACTGTAAAGATATTTATTTGGAAGATATTTCTAATAAGGAGTCTTTTAAAAAAATCCCATGCGCGCATGACCACTAATAGTCACTACTTATATGTGAGCATCTGAAAACAATGGCTCGGTAGAAAGGATCAGTCTTTTGAACTAAATATCTAGACAGCCTCTAAGTAGCAATCACTTCTAGATGAAAGGCAAAGGCATGYTGGGATTCTAACAGTACCAGTTCAAGAGTAATCTGAATGCATTATTACCCTCTGATAAATCATACCCCTTTTCTCATGTGAAAAATTTATGCTCTGCTACTTTTCTGTTACAAATATGACTTGGAAAACACCTTTCTCTCTTGCAGCAGGCAAGCACAGATGCACTTGTCTACAAAATGCGCACAAAATATATGCTGAATAACATCTGGGAGATATCAAGATACAGTCCTCATCTGAATTTGGCAGATTTTTTTTTCAGCTGTCTTAAAATTATAAAAATGAGTTTATCAACCAAGTGATAACAAAAGCATGTTAAATTTGTTTAGATATTTGAGATTTCCATGTCAAAAGGATGTTTTTTAATTAGAAAGCTGAAGATCCAGAACTAGATCCCTTGGACCTAGATCTTTAACTGATAGACAGGATTTTCTGAAGGAGAACAGGTCACTTGGAGATATAGAGAGGATGAGGTTCTAGGTCATTCACAGAAATATTAGGAAATGGTATGAGGTTTCAGGATCACAAGTTGCCAGAAAACAAGAAAACAATGGAGGAAGGACTGCAGAGCTACCAGTCTTTTCCTAAATGCTAYCTGGGTTTTTACATCTAAATCTGCTCCCTCTTTTCCTGGACAACTGGTTCTATCTTGAAACAGCTTCCAAATAACCAAGGAGGCAATGCAACACTCAGAGGTAACTGAATATTTTTTTAAATGCCTTGGTTGCACTGATTTTCCTTAGCTGTGGGARTGAGAAGGAGACTCAAGTTTATACTGGGGCAATTTTGTCATGTAAGATAAAACAACTTTAAAGAGGCAGAGTAACATGGAAAAATTTGGTGGCCATAGGCATGTAATTTAGGGCCACAATTTTAAATCCATTTGCCTAAATATGGATTGAGGTGTCTAAGTCATACTTCAGAAGTAAAAAGGACCAGAGAAGTATGGCRTATTGATATGGTAGGACACTACATTCATTTGTAAAAATGCACCTTCTTAGCCCTCCTCTCTCCTATTATTATGACACTATATTCGCAATGAAAACAATGACTTTACTTTCTGATACATTTAAAATATGGAATGAAAACAGCAAAAGAGGCCTAGTTACTTGATAAAATAAGCTAGGTAACTTCTTTTAAAGGCTGACACAAACCTCTGTGAACCCATTAAGCAGCTTTTCTATCGACTGCAGTGGGCACTTGGTCAGGCATTTGTTACAGGAGGAATTAGTATCATCCTTAAGAAAACACATTCCACAGATTTGTTTTCCTSTAGTGGATGCACCTTCTCTTCTCAAATTACAAAGAGCTTGTCATGAATTATTTTTTCTGCTTCATATAGACAATGTCTACCTGCAAAGGTAACTAAAAGAATAACCATGGAGATGACAATTTTACGGTAATTAAAAAAAGAAAAAAAGCAACTTTGCTAATCAGCAAACCCTTTGATCTGGTTAACCCTAAAGGTCAAAATACCCTGACCCCATCAATGTTCTTGCTCTAATGTTGCCCTGCTTGGATCATTTCTTCCATTGTTTTATTCATCCCATATTAACTTCAAAACCAAGCTGCAGTGTTCCTGTGTACCTAGCAAATCTTCCTGATCTTACAATGAGGTGAAGGCCCATTGTTTCACTCCAAATCAGTTACCATTGTGCCCATTCAGCAAAATCGTTCATTTCCCCAGTCTAATGACTACATCCTATTTGAGGCTGTAAGCATTTTGTCATTCTGACCGCAGAGGCTATTTAAGCCCTTTGATCTTACCTGTTATTGCCCCACTCTTCAGCTGCTGAGCTGACAAAATAGGCACTGTTTTAGCTACAGGCATCGGTGACTGTATGCCCATTTGCAAGACATATATGTGAACGGAAGAATATGAATGTGTTGAAAGAAATGCCTCAAATCTTTACTCTTACAGTAATGTGTGTAACTTGTGGGGAGCTGGGTTTTTGAAACATGCTGTGTGTTAGGCCCTGCAGAAGAGGTTGTTGTTTCCCCTTGATATCAACCAGAGTTTTAGCTTTCATTTCAGTGGGAGCAGAACTGAGCCAAATCCTTCAGTGCTTTCAGAAATGACACCCTAGTTTTATAAAGCCTCTCATGAGGGTTCATACATTTTAAGCAGTGTTTTCCAGGGGGAAGAAGGATGAGATGAGCCAGAGGCAGCATCCCCAGCAGCCTTCAGAAACTAGAGAATTTGTGGTAGAAGTGGGCAGCTCTGGTCCCCTCACCTCTGCCATTTGTAGCCTCCATAAGCTAACTGGAAGAAGAGTGATTGCTTAGAGGAGATTTTTCCAGTGGTAGTGGATTAAAACAAGAGAACAAGGACCTGTGGCTTGTAGCTCTTGAATGTATAAGGTAGGGAAAGTGTCATAAAGGACAAAACAAATCCACGCCACGATGTGCCTATAGGCTGGCCCTTACTTAGTAAAATAATATGAATAGTTATGAACATTTGAAAATTACTATAAGATGTTGTATTTCACTATTTGGGATGGGGGGAAAAGGAAATGACTTTCCAAATATTATTGTAATACTGTTTAAAACTGTTTTTCCCCCCTACAGTTGACTTTTCCCAAGCTAWATTTTTACGTCTTCCTAGGTTGCAGCAGATCTGTAAAAAGGTCATCATATCTCACAATTTTTTACAGACTCCTTTTTTCCGAAGGCATGAACTCAGATCACAGTATGGTAGTCTGTGGAAGAATAAATGAATTTCTGGTAGAAGAGAAGGTCCCTCTCCTCAAGCCAAACACATTTTTCCTTTTTCTCCTTGTAGCACAGTTTTCTGTTTAGAAAAATTCCCCTTGCAGGTCAGCTTGGCAAAGCGGTCCTAGAGGATGTGCCATTTTTCTGGTGCATCTTTTCTTCCTGAAGTGGAAACATACCTTTAAAAAGTGGCAATGTAAGAACTAACCAGTGCACTGCAGAATTATCAAATGCCTTTGGCTCTTAGCACAGCAGAACCTGTTGACCACAAGGAAAGTACTTTAATTTCAGTAAAGCAACAGATGTATGCTTCTAGTCCAAATCCTATTTTTTATTAATAGGGCAGGATGATGTTAAAAAAAAAGAAATCCTTATTTTTGTCAGAAAAAGATTCAACTGCTAAACTTCACGTGCATGTCTTGCCTAGATAGATATTCTATCTAAGGTGCATGATTCAGAAAGTAGTCTAGTGACATAAAGGAGAAGGAATTACAATTCCTATGAAGCTCCTTAGTAGCTCATAAAAATTCATAAATTAATGCCRACTCAATTTAAAAAAAATAATCTATATTTCCAGATAATAACTAATGCCACTGGAGAAAGGACAGCCTGAAATGATGAGCCATCTTTTGCAAATTATAATGCACACGTTTGGGCTTTTTCCAGAAGAAAGCTCCAGAAATCAGCAATATAAAAGCTAACCATGTGTTTCAGGATTTTGTAAGGTACTTTRTTTCCTGACTTCTGATCAGAAGTTATATTGACATACACTAACTTCCACAGGAAAGAGCTTTGCTAGTTATTACACTTTTGAGAGGAAAGGTTTTATAATAGATACAAGTTGTAATAATAAGAGAATATAATAATGATGTAACCTGTTTATTTGCTGGACAGTTAAATAATTCATGGCTTTAATTGGTCCCAGAAAATATTACCAACACTGTCAATCTAACCTACATTGCTGCTGTGACTGATATCGAGAACTGGTAATCAAACCTATGTTTTAAGCTTAAAATTGTTTTAATTCCTACGTGCTTTTATAAGAAGTGATTAATTTATGCTGGAGGACTACACAGGGGGGACCAGAGGATTTATGACCTGAGGGACCTCAATGTTTTTTTCAAAATATATTTTTAAAAGAGATCCATTTTTAAATTTTTAACATTTGTTGGCCAATAGCCTTATACAACCATTTACCTCATGCCTTTCTGGTAAAAGTATGGCAAATCTTTTGCCTATTTTAATGGTGACTGTAAGACTTGAATTAATAATAACAGACTGTGGTTCAGAATCTTAACTCTTAGCTGTGGCTATTAATACTAAATCAGATGGACTGAAATAAAAGCTTCTGCATATTCTGCTTCTTATGCTAAGTACCTCAGCAAGGAATATCAGTCTGAAGCAGGGAAACCAAATAATATATGAACCATGCTAGAAAACATGGAAGAACAAGTTTGTAAGTCTATTTCAATAAGAAAATCACACACCTGCTGTTCACTAAAACCGTGGTTCCACTATGACATTTGCTTCCATTTGGAAGCAGCAGCTTGAAATGAATTTCTAAAATCTTCTCAATGGCATTCAACTACTGTTAGATAGAGAAAGGTACCAGAGCTTGYTATTCAAAGGCTCTTTTGGTGCTATTTGCTACTATCAGTATTAAATTACTATCATAATTTAATATTTGCAGTGTGGTGGTATGCCTGAGTCCTCAGATGCAAGTACAGGACCTACATCTGCTAGATGTCCTGGAAATGTGTAGAAAAACACAGCTTCTTTCCCAGAGTGACTATGATTTGGTTTTGTCATTAATATCTTAATACTGTTTGACACCACACCACTTTCAAACACAATAATAAATTCATATACCAATGAAGTGAGAGAATTTAAAATGCTATTTGAGTTTAAAAGGATGCATATACCAAATTTGTAGAGAGGAGGTGAGATCCTCAGCGATAACTCATAAAATGTTTTGGGAAAATTTGTGAGGTTTTAAAGTTGCTTTGTCCAGACTGGGAATGCCAGCATAGCCCTTGGCTGGCAGGATGGTAGGAAGCTTTGACTGGATTTTGAAGATTCAGTTCTGTGGAACAGCTCTGGGACAAGCATGATATTGACAACTACTTATCGACTCAAAAAAAAAAATGCATTTCATAGAATCATAAAATCATAGAATACCAGCTTGGAAGGCACCTCAAGGATCATCTGGTCCAACCTTTCTTGGGGGAAARAAAAATGCATTTCTTTTGATGGGTTTAGAATGTCAGTTAGAAAGGRTATAAAACAGTACTCACTGTTAGTTATACTTGGGAAAAAGCTAAAAACTTGCAGCAACCTCACCTGTGGTGCTCCTAACAGGGARCAGAAGAATCTGACTCATTTGCTTATTTTAACTTAAACTGGAAAAAAGTCATATTTTATTAAAGAAAATGAGTATAGTCTCCTCTAAAATGACAATGTCTCTGTGATTTGAGACTAGAAAATTTTAAAACAGAAGGTTTAGTTTGCTAAGGATGTCTTGCACAAGGTAAGCTAAGTGCTCAGAACTTGTTTAAATTCGAAAGGTATCCTCCATAATAACAGCTTCTTGCCAGTGACGCTGTTTTTAAGATTTACATTATGAATACAATTAAATTTATGCAAAAAGATAATCTATATACCATGGTGCTAAAGTTTAATACAGTTTCCCAGACAAAGCGATTCTGCAAGACATTGCAGAGGAAAACCCAAATATTCTGGACTTGTTTATCACAGCCAGGAAATTCTGCAGAAAACAGCAGGAATTCTCTAAGGGCTCATGGGAAGCAGCTCCCCACTCCCACCCCACCCAATAGTTAGAAAAAAATGGGGCATGGACAGGAATAACTCTAAGGGGATTGGGATAGGTTTTGTTTTGATTCGGTGACTAGAAATACCTGATAAAAAGACACTTTCTGCATATACACATAATTAACCTTTCCTTTCTGTCTGAAAGAGACTTTGAGAGATAATTATTTTGAATTTCGTTGGTTTGAAAATGGTGGGTTTGTGTTGGGGGTGATAGGGACCCTAAGAATTTGTGGGCATAAAGTCTGTTTAAGTTAAGTGAAGGAATAAGCAAATAGATGATTGTTTACAAAGATCTGACATAACTGTTGTGTCCTAAGCAAAACCTCCATGGCAGAGCTGAGTAGAAGACAAGGTAGAGACAGAGAAAGAAAGTGTACAGCAGGGGGAAATGCCAGCAATCTGAAGCAGAAGACCGTTGAGCACATGCCTAATATATACTAAATAATAAAACAGCCCATGAACTGATCTGGCCCTGATCATGCCCTAATCTGGGCATGGCACAGTTCTTACCCATACAGCTAAACTCTCATACACTCCCAAAATACGTGGACTGTATCAAAGTTCTCTATTGGGAATGKTCCCTGGGCTGTGCTAACTCCTGAACTATGCCTCAGTGTTGGCTGGGAGAGTGCTAGTTGTCATAACCTAAGCTATAGAGACAATGCAATGGCTGTGATATGGTCCGCTGTAGACCTGCACCCTGGGCKTGCTAAATTTACTAGCATAGGCACAGCTGGTGAGCACAGTCAGTGGCTTACAGAAAATTTCAGGTAGCTCTCGGACAGGTGCTGGCCTCAAAACGGGCTTTGAAATTTGACAAGTGGTTTGTAGTTTGAGTCCTTTGTGCTCAAGGAAAGAAGGCTCTGCACATCAGCACTAATAAACAGGACTGCATTAAAGAAACACTTCACAGTGTCCCCAATTTCCTTTTGTTAGTGAAAAACCCAACAGAACTCAACTTTTCATTAGCTATGGTGGGATGAGGGTATGATACAGAACTGTACGTATGGTTGGACAGGAGCCACGTGGAAGTGCTGTGTTCTGTGATCAGACGGCTGTGCATGCCGTGCCAAACTGCAGCATTTTCATGACTTTTTGTAATGAAACTTCACATATAATTGCTGTTCACTAGCTTGTTGACAGCGTTATTTTCCAGATTTCTGTTCCCACTGAATATTTTGTATTTCTGATTCTTTTCCCTGAGAAGTGCTAACATGTATTTATCAAAGTCACTCATTTTTGTTAGTCTCTGTAGGTCTTGTGCATCATTCCTCTGTGCTAACATGTACTTCCTAATGTGAAATCAATCATGAATTTATCAACATGCTGTTTTCTTTTTGTTTGAGAGCATTAATGAAGATTTTTAATGACATGGTAGCTAAGACCAATCCTTGCCAGGTGTCACTAAAAAGCTTCCTCCAATTGGCTGTCATTTATAATTTTCTTTTTAGTTGCACGGATGAATCATCTTATATATTGCACAGTTTTGTTTCAAAAACACCAAGGAAATCTATTTTATTTTTGTATTTCTACATATATGTATACTTCTTTCTCCTGYAGCAAGTACAGATTTGTATATCTATTCTTTGAAAGAGCATCACTGAAAGACTATTTTGTCTATCCTGAAAATCAAATTAATCATAGTGGAAAAAAACCTACATTAATTATAGAAATATTTATAGCACCTTTTCTTAATAAATATCTCTTAATTCTTTATAATACCTTTGTCTCCCCTGTGCTTTCAAGTCAGTTGTCAATTTTATTTTTTTATACATTTTTGTCTTTCAATAAAAATGCCACTCTAGGCAAGAACACAAGCAAAACAAATCACTGATCCTACTGTGATGTAGCTTGTCTGTAGTTTACAGCATAGATGCTCTGAGCRAAGCAGAAAACTGGACCAGATTTTGCTGCTGTCGTGTAAGTTGAACCAAACCTAAACCTGTATCCAACTTATGTCTCTGAAGTTAGGTATGAAACAAAGTTTTACTTGGCTTATGGAAGTCGACCCATTAAAATTTAAGTGGTWTGGGTTGAGCTGTACAGAACAGACTTAGAAGGAACTGAGGAAGTGAACCTCCATCTCTGCATGGTGGAATCCATGTTTTGGGACAAAACCTCTGCGTATGTAATACGGTGGAAGCCATTTGGAAAAATTTGTCAAAAACTGTCCCATAGGGGCATTTCTATTTGCATTTGCACCTACAAAAGATGTGTGTTAGAAGGATTTTGACACTCCACTCAACTAGTCATTGATCAGGGTCAGAACAAGGTAAGTACCGCAGCATGCCACTTCTCAGGCATTCACGCCGCATCAGAGGAAATTGCCCCTTCCTTCTTGAGACTATTTTCTAGCCTCACTCACCCTGTCTAGCTTAAGTGGTAGCTTCAAGCCACAGGCCTCAGTTTTAGGGCTTTTTTTCTGCCACCTATTGTGGCATGTTTTACATAGGTACAGAATTATAAGCCAGCGTGAAGTACAACTCACACTGAATGACAGCACCAGCTCATTTAAACCAGACCTTATACTATGTAGGAAGGATACAGACAAGACACAGAGGTGGAGGGAGGAAGTCCCATTAAGAATAGCACATACTGATGTAACCTTATTCTTTTCAGACTAAAARTGTACTTAAAATAGGTTAAGAATAATGTATGATAATGATAAATTTCAATATTTTTTGTACTGAGTAAAACCTTTCTATGTAAAAAATCACACTGATGTTAGTGAGACTTCTGTAGAGGGCCAAACCCAAAGCCCATTCAAAGCCATTAGAACATTACTGCTGATTTAACACTTAATTTACAGAGAACAAGGCACTACTCGGTGTGAAGGTGTGTGGTAAAATCCAGCTTTATTATCAGACTAAGATTTTTGTCTAAAAGGTGTAAGGAGAACAGTTCTAAAATATGCTAGTCTCAACTACTTGCCTCCCCAACTAAATGCACACAAATAGCCRGGTAGGCACCCTTTGCACATGGTTATGATCAAAACTTCTATGAATATTTGTCAAATTATTTTTGTTTGTATTTAAAATGAGTTTATAACATACACACTATACTAAAATGTTGTATACAGGCAGTGCAATGTCTTTTGATTTTTCCCCTTTGCACATGTGTGAAAAAAATTTATCGGTTTTGTTAATGACATGGTATTGCAGTGTTCGTTGCTTGAGAACACCGAATTAGTTCAGGACTTTGGTCTTCTGATCTGCCATACAGATATAGAAATGAATGAAATCCACCCTTCCTTCCTTCCTTCCTTCCTTCCTTCCTTCCTTCCTTCCTTCCTTCCTTCCTTCCTTCCTTCCTCTCTTCCTTCCCTCCCTCCCTCCCTCCCTCCCTCTCTCCCCCCTCCCTGCCTTCCTTCTTCTCTTCTCCCCCCTTCCTTTCCTCCTTTTCTCCCTCCCTTTCTCTATTTTTCTTTCATTCATCTGTTTCTTTTCTCAAACTATTTGGTTTTCAATTGTTTGTTGGTTTTACTTTTTGTTTAAAGCGAACATCCCCATCCACACTGATTCCATACARCTGCATAAAAATGTATTTTTGAATGGAGGCATCTAACATCACTATATATTGTTTTAACCTTAAGCTTGGTCTGGTTGACTGCTACGAAAACTCTTACTGCAGCTTTTCTGAGATTAGCATTATAGCATTATAGCTGCAGGAACTGACTTTAGATAGTGAAGTGGCAATAGTAATCTTGGTAAGGTGAAAGCATTGCAAAAATTTCATGCTTTAATGGTCAATTACGGACTAATGAAATCTTATCTCCAGATATGTGAGTCATGTTGTAAAGCTCACATGTATCAAGCTTTGTCACTAATTACCATTTCACTGCTTTACATAATTGCAGTGAATAATATAGGCTGGATCTACCAGAAATAGTTTAATGGCTTAGTATTCCTTGGCATAATTAGCGCCATAGGTTCTTATTTCTTTGGTGCTTGCAGGCAAAACACTGTCTACTGCAGCCGTGGTAGCAAGTAAGAATGGCCATTTCTATAGGGTACACGATATGCTAAAATGACTGAATGTGTATATTTACTCATGTGGTTTTGTGAACAGAATGCGGGTATTGTGTGTTGCACAAGTACTTTAAAATAAACTACTCCAATTCTAATTCTTAAGCTATGTAATTGCATACTGCGTAGTGTCTCGATTTCAAATGTGCTTAACTCACAGTCATTCCCCAGCAATTTACAAAGTCTTTAGCACATSTCTCATTTTCTTACTGGTTGTTGTCAATGCAAGATCTGATAGCACTGATGTTTTATAAAGCTAAAAGGTGTAAAACGTTCTTCATCTAGTCAGAGCCTAGGGGAAATGGAAATAGTCACTGTAACTGTAACCTTTGAAGAAGAGCTGGTCTTTCCTGCCTTAGAAATACAAAACTGATTCATTCATTACAGATAATTCAAGGAAGCTGCTGGGAGGCAAGAGAACTAAGATCTTCTGAAGACTAAGAGCATACAAAAAGATCAAGACTTGCCTAAGAGCTTTTCTAGCCAAAGAGGTGGATAACTAATTACCCTTGCGGTGAAAGCCAGGCTACCTGTCATTTAAAACTAAGGACTGTTTACCAGGTGCTTCTCTACTTCCAGTTTGCCACTTACAACAGCTGTGATTGAATATCTTTAATGTTTAAAGCATACCCTTCAAAACTTGCCCTGAGCAGGACCAAAATGCTCAACATCTGATATGGCAAATTCCTCRCAGAATCAGGTTAACTTGCTGAAGTTAATAATTTTGTCTTCTGCCAGTCATATCATGTGAATACTGTCAAGAGTGAAAATAGGATTTCCTATCCCAGGATATTGCCATCTGAACACAGACTTTTACTCCCCTACTTACACAACTGCCATGTGATCCAAATGTCATTCAGAGCACTCATAGCTTACCACTTTGTGGGTTAGGCACACAGAGCATGGGATGGGATGAAGCAGAACACAATATGCCTGTTTTGCAAGAGTTATGTTTTTCTGTCCAAGGTCTGAATTCTGAGTGTGTCTGAGAGCTTTGCAGACTGTAGTTCACTGATGTGTCAGGGAGGTAACGAAGTATTTTATTGCAAAACTTGCAACTGAAGCAATGGTGAATGATTTTCAAGTTTACAAATAGCAACCAGCCATCTAATTCCCAGAGACTTCAATAAGAAAAAAGACACCATTTGTGCCAGTGAATGGATCTGCTAAAAGATTTGCCAGATCACACAGGAGATGTGTAATAGAGCCAGAAATTGGGACTTACAGCTGTTTTCATAAAAATTGGTCATTCTGGGTCAGTCTAAAGCCCTCCTTTCTTCTACAGAGACCCAAAATGGATGTCTTAAAAAAGTTTAAGGAATAGAAAAAGCAGATAGTGATATTTACTCAGGATATTCTTCCACCCTCCATCATTTTGATAGTCAGGAGCTTCTGAAGGCAAAAATGTGGGGATTCTGTATGTGTGTGTGTAGTCATCATCCCCAAAAGAATTTTTTTCCGTTCGATTTTACTTTAAAACAACATTTAATTTATTTAACATCCATTACGCCCTGTTCAAAGGAGATACCATCTTATTTATGAACCACTTTAAGAAATATTTCATTTTGGTTGTTGGGATGCCTAGCTCTTCTTTTGGAAATAACACAGCAGAAAAATTCTGACCTTCAACAACTACTCTGGACTTTCAGGCCTCCATCATGTTCCTTATTTAGTTCTCTTTTTCAGGTGGAAGGGCTCTAGGCCATTTAATCATTCTTTTATGTACCCAACTTATCTACTAAACCATCGTGTTTCTCAGAATGTGCTCTATCTGTTCCTTGTTATGTACGGTGGTTTTTCTTTCATTTTAATTTTCTGCCTCATGAAAAGKGTATCATTTAGGCCAAAGTAGGATCATATAATGTACTAAGGGATGCTTCATAGTATTACACAGCACAGATAGCTGTATCAGTGTGAACAGCTATATTTGACCAGTGATGTATTAATGCACTAATGTGATAGGAAAGTAATGTTCGTACTACATCAATAACAGCAAATGCAAATAGAGCATCAAGAGTATGACTCACAATTAATGATGTGATAAGCTGTTGATTCTTCATGAGTACAGCAAAGCTGTTAGCAGCTGCCTAGCTTACCTTCAGCTTCAGCTGCTGGACTGCTAGCTTTTCAAGAAGCACAACTTGCAAAAACAAATGGGAAGTACCCCCATTTCCACCATTGCCAGGGATTCCTTTTGTAAGGCAACTCTGATGTTCCTTATTTTAAAAACTAACTTGGACAATCTCAAGCAAACTATTCACAAGAATTGAATGTCTTATTTTTCTCWCTAGAGTTTTTGGGAAGAGACTGGACTGAGGCAGCAGCGCTGAGACAAGCCTTGCCAGAAGGTATATTATGGAGGAATAGCTGCCTTTTTCAACCCTGCTCAGAAACACAGCCTCACTGGCTACATTTGGGGCTATCATTTATCTGGATTCTCCTGGTTGTATTATCTTTTTCTGTACAGAAAATATTTTTCTTGCCAGTTCCATGAAAGTCTCCAGAAGTCCTAGCTAACTGCCTGCTGCACCTATTCTGTTATCTATTGATATTAGGCCTGGTGTACCCAGGACATGCATGTTGTTGCCTAGAGATAACAGATTCATTGCCCACGTGTTGTGCCGCAGAAGTGCCCATATTTCCCAGCTGATAAATCTCCAGCTGTGTTAGCACGTTGCTCTTGTAGTGTGTCTACTACAGATTTCTGTGTTTGAAAGACAATGTGGATTAAAGGATAGACCGAACACCACACTGGGTAAGACTCCTCTCACTTAATTTGCAGTCTCTGGAAGAGTAGTATACACTCCTCAGCTAATCACCTTTGGAATCTCTTATTGTTGGTGGAGGTCTAGTGAGTACAGCCCATGATGTATACACCTACCTTAAGATGAACTGAATTACACTGCCTGCTATGTGGTCTGTAATGACCAGCCCTTCACTGACTATAAAAGGAACCCGGAGAGAAGAACTCAGATAGGTATCACACATAACCATATTTAGTAAGAAGCATTACACTTTTTGAAGTATCAGTTCAGTTCTGTCTTTTCCTGGTTCCTCAGTAAGTGACACTGGATATGCCATTCTCTTCTCTTTGCCTTTCCCATCCTCCTTTCCTTTATCCAACTTGGTTTACAGTGTGTAAGCACTGTGGGACAGGGGCTGATCCTTGCTTGTGTGGAAAGTTCTGATCCACTCAGATGGTTTTGCATCTTGGTTTTGGACCAGGGTGCAGGAGACCTACATTTTGTTTCTGTTGCAGCACGGACTTGTTCTATGAGGTCCAAATTATTTTCTATAAGGTCAGTTATTTTTTAAGAAGTGCTTCCTTAATTAACAGGTGAGCTATAGTCATGATTGAAGTCATTAAAGATCATGCAAATGCTATGCTACGCTATATAAGCATTTAGGCAAAGTAAAAAAGGCAGTTTTTTTAAGCATTATGAATATTTCAGAAAAAAAACACTTGAAAAAAAGCTACCCAAATCTTTTTCTATTCACAAATTTTAGAAGCAGCTTRCAATTTTCTCAAGAGATAGAATTAACACTGAAAATTCTAGAAAATTTTAATTTAGCAGGTCAGTTTCTAGAAGCTTGTTATAAATTTTCAGTGTCTGGGATTTGGAACTGTGTTTATTTTATATGAATGAAAAAATGAATATGTGATGCTTTTCCTTATGGAGTGAACATAACTTCTAAAGCTAAGTTTCCAACAAACTTGTGGAACAAGTGGCAACAGTTTCCACTGGAGGTGTTCAAAAAAACGTGTAGATGTGGCACTTCGGGACATGGTTTAGTGGGCATGGTGGAGTTGGGCTGACGGTTGGACTTGATGATCTTAGAGGTCTTTTTCAACCTTAATGATTCTATTCTATTGTATTATATTCTAAATTCTTGTATTTAAAAATGTAATTTCTTTAAATGCTTGATATTGCTTGTCAAGACATTCATTGGAATATTCACAGAAACGAAAGACAAAATATGCATGAACTCATTAAAAATGAATGTCTTTAAACTTCAAATGAATTTTAAAAGTAATATTTTGCAATATTTGCTTTGAACTAAAATCCTTGAGATTAAGAAATTTAAATCGCTTGACACCTACATACTTAAATTTAGTAACTGGTGGGGAGAGCGAGAATGATTTTATCATAAATGAAGAATTAAAATAATTTATTTAGGTGCTTCACTAGAAGCACAGTAGCACAATTTTAGTGCTGATTCCTGAGTATCAGACCAATTTCTTAAAATGATTTGGCCTTTTCCAGGCAGGGAAACCTGTATTGCTTGTGATCCCACAGAACAGTGGATTCTGTAGTGTAGATTTAGCTGAACATTGTCTTGGCTGAGTGTCTAGCATTGTTATTATTACTGCTGTAAATGACCTTAAGGCATGGCAAAAGGGCCAGGAAAGGCTGAATTGAATGTTAATGCGATGATGAGAATGCTTAGTTTTTCAGCGTGGCATTTCAAGTTTCAGAATGAAAGCACAAGCCATCTCTTAATTGATGTGACAGGTCTCTGAAGTGGGAATTAGCCTGTGCTGCTTCATCTATGTTGGTGTATTCATGTGAATTGTTACATGTGTTAACAGTAAACAAAAGAGTTTTCGTGGGGAGGACTGAAGTGCGGTACAGGACTGCTGCAGTGATGAGCTTCAGTCTTCCTACTGGCAGATTCCGTTTTCTTTTTTTACTCTCATAAATACATTATTTTAAGGAAAGGGAAAATTTACCTGCACTGGTAGGATGTGTTTAACGTCAAGTGGATGGTCTCAATGTTTTCAAACAAGCTAAGAAGGGTATTTGTTTCCTTGGTCTATTGCTGATGAGTAGTTTGAGGCTGTATGTTATATTCTGTGGCTGAAAAATAGTGTGATGTTTTGATTTGATTAAGTATGAGAGCTAATAGACTAATTCATGTTACGGCTGAGAGCTGGGCTAGTCAACTTAGTACTGTGATTAACTGGATATTTTAACATGTGCCTGAGGCCATGTTCTCTCCGTTACACATTTGCTTTATCTACATCTACAATGCTACAACAGTTTAAGTTAAATTATAATTTTAAAATAGTTTTGTTAATCTAATGTGAAAAGACTCTGTTTAAATTCTTTTTGCTTAGGCTAAGTTTACAATGTTTTAATCTAAATCAGTTTTGAACAGGGCTAAACTAAGCCAAAATAAGAAATTCTTGAAACAAGTGTCAAAACACATGATTTTAGCCAGACAAGCTTGATAAAATGGGGGGTTGTGTTTGCGCAAAAATGTGCCACAGGTTCCCATCACCTGCCCCCCTCCCATCTCCCATTCTCCTGGGTCTACAAGGAAGCGATAACGCCCCGAGCTACATCTGAGCTAAATATATGAAGTGATTTTGTAACCTACCTGCAAGCTGCAACTTCATCATTTCAGATATGTCAGGTCTCAAAGAGCCACTAAACCACTGATGGTTGGAAGCTTTTGCTGTAGGAAGTAAGATATATTTTGCACTGCTGTGTCTTTCGGGGGCATTGCTGTTACCCACTGATGGGAATGGGATGCTGGGCAAGATGAACTTTTGATTTGGCGTGATGTGGCCACTCTTCTGCACTACATAGAAAAGATGACCTTTGGGCTTCACTTTCCAGTCCACAGGAGAGTGCGCAGGAAGATTATTTTTCTTAAACTGAATCATCCCTTTACAAAAATTGTATGAGCTTGGTCAAACCCAAGTGGGAAGGGAACATGGAGGAACACATTTCCTGAAGGGAGGCGGGGGCAGTTTCAGCCCAAGTGTGCTCTGGAGCAGCTACTAAAGCATTGCTGATATTACTGACTAATCACCTGGGGGGACACATGGGTGTTGGGCTCCTCCCTGGGGGAGGCGATGGGCCAAGGCTGGCTGGGTCACTGGCCCGTGGGTGGGGGTCAGGATCAGGCCCAGTTGGGGGAATGGGGATCCATGCCCCAGGATGGCTGGGCAGGGCGATGTGGACGGGATGAGCCAGGGTAGCTCAGGCAGGGCCTAGCCAGAACCTTGTCCAAAAGCTGTTCCTGAGGGAAAGGGGAGAGCCTGGAGGCTCCTCAGCAGGGCTGCCTGGGGCAGTCTCCTCCCAGGCTTCTTCCAGCTTTTCCCTGGAGAGCTTCAGGGCTGCCATCGCTTCTCCAAAAGCTCTCTCGTCTCAGTGCCTGTCCTCGAGTGGCCAGCTAGGCGCCGGCGCTTAGGACCCTCACCCCATGCCGTGGAGGTTGCACTTATTTGTGAACCCTGCATGAGCTCAGCTTACTGTACCAGCAGTCCTTCTTCTATACCCACCATTTCTAATCTAGAATCATTAAGAATCATTAAGGTTGGAAAAGACCTCTAAGATCATCGAGTCCAACCATCAACCCAGCACCCATGCCCACTAAACCATGTCCCGAAGCACCTCATCCACACGTTTTTTGAACACCTCCAGGGATGGTGAACACCTCCACCACTTCCCTGGGCAGCCTGTTCCAATGCCTGACTACCCTTTCAGTGAARAAATTTTTCCTAATATCCAATCTAAACCTCCCCTGGCGCAACTTGAGGCCATTTCCTCTCGTCCTATCACTTGTTACTTGTGAGAAGAGACCAGCACCCATCTCTCTACAGCCTCCTTTCAGATAGTTGTAGAGAGCGATAAGGTCTCCCCTCAGCCTCCTCTTCTCTAGGCTAAACAACCCCAGCTCCCTCAGCTGCTCCTCATAAGACCTGTTCTCTAGACCCTTCACCAGCCTCGTCGCCCTTCTCTGGACACGCTCCAGCACCTCAATGTCCTTCTTGTAGTGAGGGGCCCAAAACTGAACACAGGATTYGAGGTGCGGCCTCAAATCTACATACGCCCTGCATGACTGTACATACGTGCTGCACACGATCACGGGAGGGCTTTCAGGGCTGACTACAGCCGCAATGGGAGGAGGCACCACACGGGAGCCATGCCCTCTCTCGTATTACACTGGGGGAACTGAGTGGCTGTCCCCAGGAGCAGCTGTCTCCTGTCCTGGGAGCTCTCACAGTTGGAGTGAAGGAGGATATGATAAATCATGTTTTTAATGCAGAGTTTTAACAGTTCACAAACCAAATTTGAGGTTGTGGCGAGAGCTCATGGCCTATAAGTTACAGGCTACTGTCTAAGAAAAGGAGTGTTTGTTTCTGGGACATTAGGGGGGCATGCTGAACCATGAAAAAAAAGAAAAGGAAAAAAATGAAGACGACACCTACAATTAAGTGGAAAAGCAAAACACCTGTCTGCATCTCTAGACAGCCAAATCTCAGAGCTTTCTGAACCTTTTTTATTCTGGAGAACATGCTTGTTCCCTGGAAGTCGGAGAAACACAAATAATTAGACATTATTTAGGTCTAAGGGTCTTTAAACTTTTGGGTGCCAAAAAATACCTACCAGTTTCAAGACCTTTTCACATAGGGCACATGGACACACAGGAGCTAAGTCTATACTATCAAATCAAACAGTGCCAGTGCTCAGGCCCAAGCACTGGGACTTGCTAATCTCTGCTGTCAAGTCAGCTGGACCGTCGCTGGCACAGACACAAACCCAGAGAATAGTCTGGGGGTCAGCAGAGGCCGGGGACCACTGGGGCTGCAGCAGCGGGCTGCAGGGAGCAGTGCTACCATGGTCCTCCCCTTCATCTGATCCACTTCACCTGAGAAAATCAAAGCGTCTGTCTGCAGTTGTCTTCTCCAAGTCTTGACTCCACAGAGCACTTAGGCGTGGCTTCAATTTAAATTGCTAATTAGAGGCAGGATTTAACTCCATACTTGAGCAAGCGCTCCATTGGACTAGAACATCCATATAGTTAAATTTCTGCTTCCTCTCAACAATCTGCCTCCTAGAAGAGAACCACATATCCCACTAGGCCAAAATACTTGGAGCAATAAAGAAGAAAGTATACAAGCAAGACAGTGCCTTGTCTTTGTAGGTTAAAACATGACAATGTTAGAAAAATATTTTTTAATATGTGYATATAATGATGCCGTTTTAAATTGTATTAAAAAAATTTAAATTTGAACACTTTATGTCACTATATTTTGTTGATTATATTTCAAACATCTCCCATTTTCACAGACAAATAGCTATTCCTTTTAATAAGTCTCAAAAATATAGACACATGTACAGAAAAATCCCAACACTCCAGCTCAGAAAGGTGTGATAGCTGTATATACAGAAGTCTAGATTCTGGCCTATACACATCACTTATTTTTGTTGCTCTATGCTTCCTCTGAATTTTGATATCGTTGAAACAAATGCATCTTCTGTTCGTGAACTATCTACAGTGTGTCTTTTTCCCAGAAGTTTATGTGACAGTGTTCACAGAGCAATGGTATATCTGTGGTTAAACAGCCAGAATACCAATGGTTGAGCAGGGGAGTTATTGTGGAATTTATCCTAGCCTCTGGCTTGTGGCTTCATCCATTTTTAAGTTTAACTCAAGTTATCCATCTGATGTAAATGGCTCCAAGTTATCTGTTCTATAAGTGCCAGATGCTGTCATCTGAACTCAAATCTTTGCTTAATGCTATAAAAGATAGCTGTATTTTACAAGCTTCTGTTATTTAAATGAGCTGAACATGTTTTGCTGATCACTTGACTGAAACTAAAGCATTGTGAGTATGTGTGCTTGGTTGTCAGTTACTGCTGAAAGATCAAAGAGATAGTACTGAACACTGTCACAGATTCTAATTAATTGGCACTTATTTGCTTACATCTCAAGTTAGCCCATAAGCAGCCCCTTAAATCTGAAATAATTGGTAACTTTTTTAAAGTTATATTTTTAGACATATTTTAAAAATATATTTTTAAAAATATATTTTTAAAATAGTGTAATTTTATTTTCTACTTCTTAATATATGCAAGCTATTGTGGTTGTAAGGACTATTGATTGTAAATCTTCTAGTCTAATAAAGTATATTTCTGATCTTAAGGAACACCCTGAAAATGAGATGTGAACACATTTTGTGATTGAACTACCCTATTCCAACAGTAACTCTTCATTTATAATATATATGACATTCAATCTAATGCTGAAACAAAGCCTATACTAAACRTAAATGCAGCACATCTCAGTTGCAGCTTCAGATTCAGTCCCTTTTCAAAATCCCCAAAGCAGCAGGAGGCACTCAGCCTTAAAAACTCTGTATAAATCTATGGATTTCCTTTAGAAACTTTTTGAAAATACCAGTTTTAGTCATTGATGATCAAAATTGTGGCTAATTAGCAAGCAAACAGAGATGAGTTTGGGCTTTCTCGGTAATACCAWCAGACAGCTATCCCAATAACATACAGAAAATACCACGATGGTCAACATTAACTGTTTTCTACATAACTGCCTTGTAAGTCAGTCCAAGGCTGAATGGGTCAAAAGATGGAACTATAACTACACCTTTGGTTTGGGAGTTGCTGAAGAAAGTTATTGATATAATTATGACAAGCTTGAACAGCTATCAAGGGCTGTTAGAGTGGTGGGGTTTTTTTGTTTTGTTGGGTTTTGTTTTGTTTTTAATTTGCTTCTGCATACATGTTAAGGAACTTCTGATTAAGTTTTGTGTGAAACCTGTTTTACTAAATGCAGTGAAATTTCTTTGACTACCTGTGAGGAAGTAAGGTTAAGTGTGAAAATAGTGACATCTAGAACTGTTAGAGTCCTCTATATGAATGTGTGTGTTTTTTGTATATGTTTGTAGAAAGAAAGAATCCATCTAATTTTCTATCTAATCAGCCATATAATTTCAAATACAAGAAGGTGCTTAGTTCATTGGATGGGCATTTAAAACACAGCAACAGACAAGAAACAACAAAGTTTATGACTTATTTCCCACTGCTCCACATAAGTATAACAGAAAGTATGTGCCTTTCAGGCCAGAGCCTATTATTGTAAAACCCAAACAGAACAGCATAAAAAAAATTAGTTCCCACAAAGCTTTCCAGATTACAAAAAACTTTTCATATACCATTTCACCATAGAATAGCTGTTGACCATAACCTTCATACAATCATTTAGCTAGTGTGAGCCCAATGCTGTCTTGATGATAAAAAGCAAAACCTTGAGCTTTATTTGGTGGAATAAAATAGATGACAGCTCTAAGGAGCTTGTGACAACCCGTGATACAGAGAGGAGCAATGCAGGAGTCCAGGTGATCTGGAGTTTGTTCTGAGTTGACAGCTTCGTGCCAGTTGTGCTGCTGTCATCTGGGTATATAAGGATGGTACGGCCAGCTTTGGGCTGGGATTCTGTGTCCTAAGCAACTGGTGGGAGAAAGTATTTTTCATAGGTGTAATGTGATAACTTCTTGCAAGTGAGGAGAGCAAGAGCCTTTCCAAGAGCTTTCCAAGTTGATGAACTGTGGATATGTACTTTTAACCATAAGCTCCATATGGCAATGAACTTCAGAAACCTCCTCACCATGAGGATAAGTACCTGCATTCCCTTCAATCCACTTAAAACATTCATGAACTGGTTTTGCTTTGGTGGTAATGGCATGGTTGTATATCATGAAGAATAGCTGGAGAAATATGTCTGTTACTTCTTGTTAACACTTGAATTTTTGACAGCTTTTCATTTTACTTAGTGGCTGCCTGAGGATAAACCTGAGAAAAAGACTCATGGTTCTGGGACTCCTTTTACCTCATACTCACTGGGACAACAGAGAGCTTTCTGGGTCTTTGAAGGTCAACACACTTAGGTAAAAAAAATAAAGGACTGGAATACCAACAGGGGATATTCTCATGCTTTCATTTTATTGCAGATCAAGTACAATGTTTCTGTCTCAAATTATGAAAACAACTCTTTTTAAAAAGAACTAAATGGATATATGTTCAGAGGTATCTCATTTGTTTAAATTTGAGTTACTATTGACTGCACAATGCCACAAAGTATGGGTTTAGTTGCAACTGGAAATAATCTGCCATTCACTTTGAGTCTAAAGAAATATGTCTTCTGCTATAAGGCGGAATGTATTTTTGCTGTGTGTCTTGCAGTCCACTCATACTTGGGCCTATTGCATGAACCTGCATCAAACTGCTGTGGATCAATCTAAGATGTTGCAAAAACCTCAGGCAGGGTAAATTTTTTTTTTTTTTTTTTTTTTTTTTAAAATGCATTGCAGAATTCCAGTAGGAAAAGACCAGGTCAATTCCAGTAGGAAGAGACTAGGTCACTAACAGAATGGTCACAATACAGGGTTGTAGATAATCTTAATGGGCAGACAGCACCGTTTCTGCAGCATCGTTTCTGCTGCCTCTTTGTGGTCCTCACATTCATTCCCCCTATTAAGTTTAACTTATTCCTTGTGGACTCAGTCCCAGAGAATGAGAAGGAATGGCCAAAGGATGCATGTTTTTCTTGGGAAATCTAGGCATCATGTTTAATATTTCTTAATCAAATGTGTACTTGAATGATGTCTTTGCCTCTCCTTCTGCCTGAGATTTTAATTGGCTGCAGAAGAAACCTCAGAAAAAAACTCTTTCCAAGTGAAGTTCCTTAAGATCACTTGTTCTTCCTTTTAAGATTAATTTCCTACCCAGGAACTGAGCAATAACTTGAGAAACATGCAGAGAAAGTATTCAGCAGCGAGTAATATCTGCTAGTAAATTGGGGGAATATCAGTTCTGTGTGGTGGTTGTCAYATCTTTTTAAACACACTGATTAATGAGTGGATCTATTACTGAAAGCATGCATGCTTAATTTATTCAAAGAAGTTSAGTGTATGTCACCACTCACAGGCCTGTTTCTCTAGCGTAGCATTTCACATTTACAATGTTATAACTACTGAGAACACAATGGAAGAAAGACAACTGTAACTCATAGCACAAAGCACTAAAAATACAATGTGATCTGTAAGTGATACAAACTGACATATAAGAAAATATCAGTGGTATAATTTAAATCMAATAAAAATGAAGCTGTCGTCAGTATTTGGATACGTATTCTTAGATTAAACATTTTCAATTGTGACACTTAGTTCCATATTCTTTTCTTCCACCCTGTTTTATGGGCAAATGTGTTATTTGGAGAACAGCATGTGGAAACACTATGGAAATGGCAATTCTGTGAAATACCATTTGAGAACTGAGACACACTTTTAAACAAGGAATGGAATTCAGGTCAAGCATCACAAATGAAATGGTTATTGTAAAAGCAGTGAGAGCTAGCCATCTGCCACTGCAGCACTCAAAAGGGCTGAGATGCAGGGTCCCGCAAAGATATTCCTACTGCAATATCCGTTAAGGCCCACAGAAGTCTCAGTTACAGACATTAATATAGCAACAGATTTTCTAAAGTGACAAATATACTACATGGTTGCAAAAATCTGTGCTTGTGTCCATATAGTAAAGTCAAGCAAGGAGAAGAACAGCCTTTTGGTCATTTTAAAAGAAGGCGATTTGTGCCCCTTAAGGAACTGATCCTGAATTATTTACTCGGAGGCTGATTATGGCTCCTTTTTTGGCATGAATAAGATGTTCTGTGTGTTGGTGCCATGCTGAAGATTTAAATGTCCCACACATTTGATCCAGGCTGGGGCTGTGGCAACTACTGCACAGCTGATGACAACAAAGGCTGGTTTCAAGCTCATTGTCATCACCATGGTGTTACACCAGATGAATGGGTGGCATTGATTCTGATTGGCATATTCATTCACATGCATTCAAAGCTCATGAATTTTACTTAACACGTCCCTTTGCTTATTGGCTGGGATTTAATTGGAGTGATGTATTGCAGCACTGCTAGATGAAGTGGAACAGTTTCTTTTTTTTTTCTTTTTTTTTTCTTGTTTTTTTTAGTTCCCTTTCTTCCAAACCTCCCAACTAGAGACACCACAGCATTATTTTTTACAATCGCCAAGGCATTTCCATGTATGGAACCTAACTCTTGGCTTTGTATTGAAGTTTGCATTTAATATTTGGAGAAAGAAAAATAAATAGACATAGGGAGAACTCACACAGATTTAAGTGTTGACTTTCGTTACTGGGTTCACAAACTGTTTATTTAGCATTTTCTTTACATACCAAGAAAGCAAGAGGTCTTTTTTGTGTTTGTTTCTATGATTTTTTTCCAACTTTCCCATATTTTAACATCTTTTTCAGCTAGTTGAAATGGACAATCCTGACCTATCAGCTAGCAGATTGTTGGTATCTTTCCAAAGAGTGAATAAATATGAGATTATGTGCATACATCTAACAGATATACTCTTGCGTATATGTGAATATATGTATATACTGTTGCTGTGTATTTATCAGAAACAYTCAGGCAGAAAAATATTCTAGAAAATTTTTAGAAGAAAAATGTATGTTTTCATTGAAAAGATGTTGAATTTTTATTTATTGTCATTTTTAGCCTGAAAAGCAAAAACTTTCTTCTGAAAATCAAATATTTATGTCAGCAAAATCAAAATGAAATATTTGGTTTGGGGTCAGATCTGTCCAGGTCAAGATATTTTAGTTTGTTGAACAAGATCGAAGTGTTTCATTTCAAGGTAGTTCTGTATAAACTGTGAAATGTACTGGCAGAAGCTAACTGTAGCATAGGGTCAATATAGAGAGTACCCTTTGGAAGCAATTAATAGCATCTATGGTTCATGCTCTGAGCTACGTCTGGAGCTCTTGAGGCTTTCTCCATTGTTTCTAGAGCTCAGGCAGACTTGTCTTCATGGGCAGAAGTTATCGTCTGCCTGTGTCTGCACAGGGTTTGGTATTTCTTCCCTCCCAGCCACCTTTGCCTCCATTCTCCTGGAGGAAATCACATCAGACAGTGCATCATTCCACAGTACGTTATGGTCGTCTTTCTTGTTGGCTACAGAAGCTACATACAAGTCATTTCATGGAAATTGTTGGATGGATTGCAAACCTAGTCCACAGTGATGATACGCGATAAAATTTACAAATCACTGCTGAGAACTATACACGCTGTAAACACTGTGAGTGTACATGAATTCCACGTATATGCTTAGTATTGTTGCTAGCATATACGATCGGTTAAACCAAAATCCCATGAAAGTTTTTAATTAATGTGGATATAAAGCTATAAATATGTCAGATAAGACCTAGAGGGGATTTGAATGACAAAAGAAGAAAAAAATGACGTGGCTCTTCTTTGGCCTTAGGTCAGTTCAGCAAATGTATAATTTCTCCACGCTTAGTCAAGGCAGTAAAATAATTTATGAAAAAAAGAAAAAGACTGTATCAAGCACCTTTACATGTGGTTTGATGCTTTTGTATATGGTTAGATTTTCTATCTGGTGTGGTAGTTCTGAAATTAAATGATACCCATTGCTTGTTGTCTTCAGAAAACTGCCAGGCTATACAATTCTGACTACTCTTTTTTCTTCCCAGATAGCTAATACACTGATGTGCTCAACATAATCATAGAATCATAGAATAGTTTGGGTTGGAAGGGACCTTTAAAGGTCATCTAGTCTAACCCCCCTGCCGTGGGCAGGGACATCTTCAACTAGATCAGGTTGCTCAGAGCCCCGTCCAACCTGACCTGGAATGTTTCCAGGAATGGGGCATCTACCACTTCCCTGGGCAACCTGTGCCAGTGTTTCACCACCCTCATCGTAAAACATTTCTTCCTTATATCTAGTCTGAATCTACCCTCTTTTAGTTTAAAACCATTCCCCCTTGTCCTGTCACAACAGGCCCTACTAAAAAGTTTGTCCCCATCTTTCTTATAAGCCCCCTTTAAGTACTGAAAGGCCACAATAAGATCTCCCCGAAGCCTTCTCTTCTCCAGGCTGAACAACCCCAACTCTCTCAGCCTTTCTTCATAGGAGAGGCGTTCCATCCCCCTGATCATTTTTGTGGTCCTCCTCTGGACCCGCTCCAACAGGTCCATGTCTTTCCTGTGCTGAGGACCCCAGAGCTGGACGCAGGACTCACCAGAGCAGAGCAGAGGGACAGAATCCCCTCCCTCGACCTGCTGGCCACGCGTCTTTTGATGCAGCCCAGGATACTGTTGGCCTTCTGGGCTGCGAGATAATATAGCTATTAAAACCTAGCCCATGCCATACCACAGTTTGAACATCTCTGAGGCACAAGTCAGGAAAGCCACAGATAATCTAAATCAGAAATGTTTTTCCCAGATTATTGCCATGTTTCTATTTTACTGTTTCATGTGTCATGACATTTCCTGATTTATTGCTTTTCATGTATGGAATCAAACACTGTTGTTTGGAGGTAATAAAATTAAGATTATGAGCATCTGCCTAGCTATAAGTGGTTCTTTTGGTTTATCTGGCTTTTGCTGTGAATAGAGTTGTACACACAGCATTGTCTATTCTCCTTAATGATATACTAGAGGACAAAAAATATCACTAGCTTTTACAGAAATGCGTGAACATACCTGGGTTATGGTAAAATGAAAAAAAGATCTCTGACATTTGGTATCTCTCAATCAACAGTCCATGATTAATTTGACAGAGGATGTGTCTGAAGACTATTGTACTTTCCTTTCTGCAATTTCAAATAGCATTACATGGCCTGAATTGCATCCTGTGGAGTCACCCTAAACCATGCTGGATGGACTAGTGAATTGCAGTTGAGGTTGTGGTGCTTCACAATGACATTTTCCTGAAAGTTTTTAAGAAAATCCAACCTAGCTACCAATTTTCACCGTTGACATGAACATAAGCCAAATTATTGGAAATTGATGGGAGCCTTTCTATTCACTTTTCAGTGTTGGATTAACCTTTCTGTGATCCAAAGGAGCCTGTAATTGCATGTAAATATGATACTAGTCTATAAGCCAAACAGCTTTTCAGAAAAAGCAGTAATGGTTTTGGTCAGTGCTAAAAGCCTCATTTTCTCAGTTAGTTATTTACTTCAATAATATACAAACTGAAATAAAAGTATTTCATTTGAGAAAACACCCAAAGGCTAAAACCTCTAGTGGAAAAGTATAGATACAAGTGGTCTAACTCCAGGCTGTATTTTTGTGTCAGTCACAGTGCATGGAAAGTGTATTTCAGGTTCCAGCCAYGGTGAATCAAAGCGGATCGTGGCATACACTGAGTTACCAGGTGGAGTTTCAGATATGATATTCAGACACTAACAGTTATCTTGCATAATTATTTTTCTCACAGCTTTTCAACGGTAACAAGACAAAACTCTGCCAATGACCTCATCAATATACATTTAGAGCCACAGGCTGCAGGGGTAAAATTCCCCTGTAAATGAGGTGACAGGGAGGTGGGATATGAGTCTGGGTACAATGTGGATCCAGACAGAGTCTCTGTTGGAGCTGCAGCACATGCAGGGGCCAGTGTGTGATCTGCTCCTGTGGGGATTAACAGCGYGTTAGGCATCTCCCCCGTGTCAAAGAAGAATGTCTCCCAGCCTTTGCTTCCTCCGAGGGAAAAACCACTGTCTCAGTCCTGTTCTTTGGCTCCTTCCACAGGAAACACAACAGCAACCACAACCAAAACCGAGGATAGACTTATCCCACTGGAAGGAGCAAATTTTGCAAGAAAGCCCACTCCTGTGATGCACGTGGTAACACCGAGAGGTGCTGCTGGGGTGGTGGTGCTCTGTGTTGTCCCACAGGCAGGCTTTTGTGCGGCTCGCGCATTCCAGCCCTTCAGCAGGGCACTGCTAGCTTAGCAACATTAGCGCGCTGTCAATATTTGTCTGCCAAAATCCCACCATTAAGTGTGCTGCTTAGAGCTGGCTTTTACAGATAGTAATTACTGTCCTACCCTGCCTTCTCCTCTCCTACCCTCCCCCTGCCTCCTTCAGAGAAGGTATCACTGCAGCCTATAAAGGGGACTTAGCAGTTCCTACCATCAGCTCTTTCAGAAAGGAGACTGAAGACCTTTGTTTGGACACAGTTGTTAGTTATGCTTATTCAAGAATTTTCAGATTTCCTAAATGATGTATATTTTTGCAGTATTTTAGCCACTGTCATATGTCCTCTATTAAAAGCACATAGAATGTTACCTGTTCCCGTATGTTTCATCCTTCCCCTGCTTCTCTCAGTCCTGCTTCTCTGGCAATTTAAAGCCACCATACTGATGACATAGAAGCTTCAGTCAGCTAGAATGAGAAGAAACGAGCAGTTTGTGTAGCAGCAGAGGCTATAAGAAAATAGAAGACAGAAGGGGGTAACTCTCCAGATGTTGCAAAAAATCAAAATATATATGACTATATTTTACCACAGTCAGTAAGCACTGAGTCTGTCACAGCCAGCTGGACTCCTGAGAGCTGCCTCTCCTTCTAGTTCCAGTCATCTAAGTAATGATTTTAAAATATAACGAGTCTATATACCATGAAAGTTCAGAACTTGAGGGGTATCTATATGAATAATACTGGTTTCAGTGGGAATTAGACACTTACCTAGCCAAGATCGGGACCACTGGTTCCCCACATGGCTGTGCAATCACTTCTCCCAACACAAGGCAGGAGAAGGAACAGGGACAGGAACAAATGGTTAAAGGTTAAAGTGTCAAGAATTGTCTTAACTTGGCATTGCCAAAGAAAGTTTGGCATGGCCTCAGGGCTGTGGGATCCAGGCTGTCACCTTTGCAAGCCTTTATTTCACCTAAATACTTCTGTCCAAAGCACTGGCACACGTGGACTCCTACATTCTAGACCCCCACATTGAGCCAGCTGGAGTACACTCAGCCACCCACAAATAGGTGACAGAGACAGACTGAGAATTCGGACAATGAGATAATAGGGGAAGAAAGATAATTCTGTAGTAAGTGCCAAATAGATTTCCCAATTAAACATGGGTTAGAAAATACAGAAAATCGGCGAGATGTGGTGAAAATGTTTTAATGATAACTGTCTACAGTTAAAGGAATGCAAGGGCCCAATGCAGTTGCCCATACATTAGTGCCTTTTGAGACAAGCTAAGGTCTCAGAGGTGTCCACACAAGGCTGCAGGTATGGCACGGGACCTATGGTGACCTGTGGCTTATTGGAGTAGCAGCACGAGGCTGGGTGTCATTCCTTATGGCACCAGATGCCAGATCTCACATAGCATCAGATGCCCTATTTTGAGAAATAAGTGGAGCCCTTGGGCTTCAAAACAAAATGTACATAAAAACTCTTCTAGCTAATGTTGAACAGAAATTGTAAAGATTACGCTTCTATGATAACAAATAGGAATAAAACATAGTAATTCTTTTAATAAGAGATTAATATTTCTCTGGTACACAGTAGCCTTTCATATGTGTACACTATTCACTATAGAGACATGCAGGTACTGTAAATAGTGTAGGTTTAATGTGATGCTCACAAGGACAAGTCTTTTGCTTAATATGACTTTATACATATATATGCATCTTTAGATATGTATGCATATACAGCTAGAGATATACATGTATATATATTTCTGGGTCTAAAAGCAGTGTATATATCTCAATGTACTTTATTGTCAAGCACAGACATATTGGTATACCAACAAGTGGGTATACACATGTACATAACAAAATACATGTGTGGGGACACATCCATACCTATATACATATATACAGTCTGTCTCTGTATGAACTGAAATGCATATATGGGAATCGTGTTAAAGCTTCACCAGTATATATTTTTTGTTATGGGGCTGTCACCTTCCTAGTTTATAGAAGACTGAACACTGAGCAGAATCTGAGCATAAGCCTACAGTACCAGCTTCTGCTTGACTCCAGCCTCCGCTTTGTCTGCTAACGTGGCTCCTAACAGTTAAGAGTTTGCTGGTGTGATAGGTGAGCTCCATCAGTCATGGCTAATGTTGTGAGACAGTTGTGCCTCCTTTTGTTTCTGTATTCCCTTGAAGGCACATTCTGGAGGTATGGCTGTGTTTACCCTGTAATTTTTTATTTTTATTATTTTTTTTTAAAGTCAGTAATCATGTTTACTTTACTTCCTCCCCCAGCACTGTTTACCAGGTTTGGTGAGGCGAGATGACTAAGTCAATATATATTAAGGAACACATAACAATGTTGTAGTGAGAATTAGTGGTACTCTGAAAAGACAGAGACATTGGCTGCTGTGTTTTGTACTGTTTAGTCTGGGGGTAATGAAGAGCTCACAGATGACCTGATTTCATTAAAGTAGGTCAGATTTGACTGAAACATAGCTGTGGCTCTCTCCCAGCAGTGCAGTGCCTTTCTCCCCCCATCCCTGCCTCAGCCCCCCCCGCCTGTCACCTCAGCATTTGCAGTCTTTCAGGGAATTACCTTAGGGTTTGGTTAGTATCTTAGCCAAATATATACTACAATACTTAATTTCCACTGCTCCCTGTGTTTTCTGTCAGAAGATGTGTGATGGAAAGGGTGACCATACTTCTGTCTTTACTACAGGAAAGGTGATGGTGTGAGGGGATGGCACACATGATAAGACAGCATTTATGCACCACAGATACTTCTCAGTGAAATCCGGTCTGGACAGGGTACCTGCCATTTTTACTGTGAGGCAGCTGAGTGAGATTAACCCTATGTTCATACACAGCTTTCATCTAATTTTCTATTTGTTTGCCGTGTCTCATATCCACGAGTTTAACACTAGAGTAGGCATTCTGATTTAGCAAYATCCTAGCAGAAAAAACACCTTTAAAAAGGTACTGAGAATGTCTTTACTAGACCTCGTGCTCACAAATAAGGATATATTAGCAGGTATAAGAATTATTCACAACTTCTGATGGGATGGATGTAACACTGCAAGATGCTGGAAATACAGACAGAATTAGGTATTGTCATCCCACAGGATGTCTGCTAAGGAAGTTTCCTTCTAACATCAGTGGGAGTAAGGTGTGATCTATAGACCAGATCTAAACAAAGACATTAGGGAAGCTATTCAGACAGTGCTCAGCTTGAAAAAAAATCAGGCCCTGTTAGGCGAAAAAAATGATACAGTAAGAYGTATAGAGGCCACAGCCTTTTACTGAGATTTTGAAAACACTGGGCTGATAAACATGTTCAGGCTTGCTGTTCAGCTGCTAAAGCTGCATTGATCTTCTATCATGAAATATTCTTGTTACTTTTATTACAGCCTTTCTATAGTTTTATGATTCCCAGAGAGAGATACAATGTCCTACATTTAGCTACCTGTCCCTGTTTAAGAGACTATCGGGTTTTTCATGTCAAAAGGTCTCTGAAAAGGTATCAGCCAAAGTACATTGCCTTTCTTTTGCAGCCATATTACATTTAAACTGAGGCCTACATAACTGCTGAAGTTTGGGAACTCTGCTTTCCCAACTCCCTCTTCCTCACTTCTCCTTCTTGCCTTTAATTGTTGTGATCGTGCCTCTCATGACTTCTAAAGCTGGCGTTTTGTTCTCCCATTTGCTTCAGGTCATTACAGTAAAATCTTTTCATTCCTTAAATCTTTTTTCCCCCCATTAGTCCTGTGAAAAATAAATTGATTGTGATTTTCAGAGGCAACTGGGGTGGTCAAGCAGTTCCCAGAGAAGTCTGTAATAAGATTACTTGTGTAAGTAATCTGAGGACTGTGGGCTTTTGAAAATCCCAAGTCTTCTGGCTACATTTTGGCTTTTTAATATTTTTTCTATTTGCTTTCCCTTTACAAAGGGTATGGTAGCTTTATACAGTTTGCACCATTCTTACGTAAAACCAACATTTATTCTAACATAGAAATATCATATCTTGTTTAACTTAGAAAAATAGGACATTTGCGGTCATCAAGTCCTGTCTTCTGCTTTTACTAGCAACTGTACAATATTATTTTGTTCCTAAATATATCAGGTTCTGTTGCCAAACTACTTTTTGATTTTCTGCTCTGATCCAGTATTCTCTTGCAATAGAGGTCTGTTTGAACTGAAATACTTCCAAGAGTCTAGTTATGTCAGACTATGTTTAAAATAATCTATATGATTAGATTTAAAATAAGTAAGATTGCCATAGTTTCAGTAAAAGAACAAGGAAAGCTATGTTTGCTTGAGGGATTTTATCAAGTAAAGGATACTTGTTCTTAAGGTCTTTCTATGACTTGGAAGTCTTTGTCTTAATACCTCCTCTGATCTGACAGAAGGTCTGCTTGTCCGTCTGCCTGCCTGTCTGTGCTGTAGGGACGTACCATTATCACCATTTTGTCAATGAGAAAGTAACACAGGAAACACGGGAATGAATTGCCTGTGAGCTATGATAGTACGAAGGACAAGGCAGCAGAAAATCAACCTCAAACGAAGAATACTAGAACAACATCTCCTGCGTAGTGCCATAACGCTTGCCCAGTTTGGGATGTTTGATGATGCCAGTGGGAATTTTGACCACGCTGAGCCTCATGAATCCAAAGTTTGCAGTTTGTACTACCTGGGTAATGACTTGGGATACTCTAGGGTGAACTATAATGTTGTTACTGACTACGGTTGTGTTGACAGCTGTATCTGTTGTTTCTTTTCTAACTGGAAGATGCAAAAGATGTGTGCTCACTGATTTTTCTCAATACAGATTAACTGGAAGGGTCTTCATTTTCAGCCTCAGATTCATCTTTTATAAGCTTCAACAAAAGCGTAATACTTCAGTTTACCACTGCCCTCAAATCAAAGCAGGGAGATCAAAAACCCTGTCTTGAAAAGATTATGCAACTCAATAGGACCTGATCTTGCTGTATTATTGCATCCATTACAACAGCATAGTTCAGGCAGGTGTTAGTTTCAATTAACCTGGGATTCAGGTATTCACAACATCTTGTCTGCCAATTACTCACATAATTACATGGCCCAGGACTGTAGAATAGAATCAGCCATCATGCTAGGCATGTGTGATTACTGAAGAAAAGAGGAATTCAGAGGGTGTATGAGTAAAGCACAGCTCCAATGATCATGGACAAAAGTGGTCTTTAGTGCAGAAAGCTTATTTACTAGGCTCTTGCTGATCTCTTGAATGCAGGAACTGTGCCAACAGTGTTTGTGTGACACGCAGATGCCTCACAGCTGTCCGTTGTTTTTGTATTCTTATTCAGTCAGTAGGTAAAGTGAGAACTTATTTAGCATTTTTCAAGGAAGAAACTGAAAGGCATTCCAGGGAGCTAATGACACAGCCATATACGGCAAGAAATCAAAATATGAGAGTCAAGAAAACCTTAAATCCAACTTTCTCAGACCAGGATGTCAGCTGAAAAAGACAACTGCTGACATTTTGACCTGAAATATCCACTGACTTGGCCAATATGAATACCTTTTTTGTATGGCTCTGTCACTGTACTGTCAAAAATCAATCCACCATGGGCCTCCACATAAAGATCTTTTAAGGTCAAAGGCCAAAGGTCTTTCTAGATGTAAATGCCATGTATCTTTGTACTATTTTAGGCTGTARTGCCATAGAAAATTTTGAAATTATGGATGAATGCTGTGAAAAGTAGCAAGCATCTTCATAATCTAAAATTGTATACACTTAATTATATATACTTAATGACCTCTAAGTTTAATGATAACATCATGAAGGAAGCAATAGAAAGGTAAGCTGTTTCTTTCCACTCATCATATAGATCCAGACTATGTTAGCCTAAATCACTTCCTAGCAAAATAGCTATTCATTTCAGTGGAACAAATTGTGAAGAAGGATGCTGCTCAGCACTGATGGCAAAATATGGGCCTTTATTTCGTCAGGAATCTGACGTGAATATGATATAAAGCTAATATCATTTGACAATGTTACAAGTGTACTTCTGATTCTAAACGAGAATCTAGGCTATTATAGCCTACTTTTTACATGGGAAGTTTTTTGATATGTGTGATAGATTTTGTTGTGGTGTTTTTTTTTTKTTTTTTTTTTTAAATACAGGAACCTCATCAAATGTAATGCCTATTTTTAAATTTCTTCAAAATTTTCTCACTAAGCGGAAATAATTAAACAGGGAAATTCCCAAAGGGCATACATATCCATGCCTTTTAATTTTTATAGAAACCTTTTGCTCTTAATAGAATGCATGGGATATGATTAACTGCTATACTCTGGCTAAGACATATTTTTATGCCTCTCTCCATATGTGTATGTGTTCATGTGTATATTTATTTATATAGATAATTTTTAAAAAATCTAAATTATGTGATTTGTAAATGCTATATTGAGGTATTTTTGTGGTTTTCTAGTAAGGGAGCTAGTATGGCTTCTGCTGAAATTCTGCATTACGCCGAGATAAAGCAATTCWAGTGTATATCAGTTCTCCGGGAATTAGAGTACCAAAAGCTCAGGGACTTTTGTCCCACAATGCAGCCTTTGCTCGACGTCATATCCATACATCTTATATCAATCACAGAAATAATCTGTTTGACAGCTGTGCATTTGGGGCATTGTGATACACGAAAGTTCCAGATTAATACACGAGCTCAGACATATTTGCTGTCATGAAAATAACAGTTTTAATGCAGTTTGAGTGTTGTCTGTATTCAGAGACCAGTTTTAACAAAAACAATCAGGCCCCAAACCTATGGATATTTCTACTGTTACATGCTGTTTTAAATGACACAGTCCTCTTCTGGATGACATGTAGCTTTTCTATCATAGGACCAAGGCAAGAATTAGATGGTGAAAAGAAAGCAGTCGGGATTATTCCTATGCTGGTAAATATATTGCTAAAGGGACACTTACCCACCTCCCACCCAGCGGTACTGGTGAGACGTAGCAGTCTTAGGAAGGTTTCTTCTTGTCTTTTATTTATTGCTGTCCTTAACATCATCACTGAAGGACATCTCAAGCTTCTCAGTGCTCCTGCAGAGATTTTGGAGTGTGGCCAGAGTATCCCCTTTTTGTGGGGGAGTAGGAGTCAGAAAAAGGAGAAGAAGAAATGGGGTGACAACAATGAGTCATTTGACTCACTTGATACATATGGGTGAGCTGCATCTTGCTTCTGCATTCCCATAAACATAATCTGGGATGTATAGGCAGGAACATCACCTGTAAGACATTGCAATTACCCTCCTGCATTCTTCAGGTTTGCAAAATCTCAGCTGTAGCAGTATCCAATCTGGTTCGGGCCATGTGTTACAGGGAAGATATAACCCAGCTGGAGAGTGTCCAAAGAGAATAATAAAATGATCAGAGAATGATCCAGAAAATGTCATGCTTGGAGGAAGATAGAAAGAATTATAAACTGAGAAAAAAATGGAGAGGCATGTTTACCTGGTGTATGGCAGGACCCTGCAAAAAGGAAAGGAATATGGCAAATAGGAAGTAGGAGGATAGTTTAGGTTAACCATTAAAAAAACCCTTCTCTTGGAAGTTCTTATGAAGCACTGGAATGAGTTGCATGTAGAGGCTCTGGATTCCCTGTTAGAGGAGGCCTATAAAAGTAGGTTAGACAAACAGCTCTCAAAACCAAAGTAGACATGATCTTCTGGTGTAGTGAGATGGATCAAGCAATCTCTGGAGGGTTTTTTTCAGCTCTATTCTCTCTGATTTCATCTTTAGGCAGGTATTAATCTACCATAGTTTAGCAGATTGTTACATCTGATAGCTTTTATAGGTGGCACAACCTTCAGGATAAGCTTTGGGTGAACAGTTCACATCTGTCAGCATTGCAAAAGCCATAACCATAACTGGCTCTAATTAGCAGCCTATATGGCAATTTTAGCAGTCAGGACAACAACTTGGCTCTAAAGGATGAATGATCCTTTCACCCCAATGGGTGTTTCTTCAAGCTCAGTGAAGCTGGTAAGTCAGAGCGAGGAAGCTGACAGTGCTGCTATCCATGATGTATCTCTTTTTCCTTTGCTGTACTGCAGAGGATATGGGTCTCCGGGACTGTGCATTCAACATCTTTCACAAGCACTGCTTTCATACACAGAATAACCTACTTGTGCATTGGTGTTCTGTACTGAAAATTGTAGGGGTTTCAGCAGAGAGGATGAAGGGAGGGAGAGGAGAGATTTATGATAAGCAGGTAGTTGGCTGCTTTTTGCCGAAGGCATGTAAATACAGCAAAATTCTGACATCAGCACGTTTTCAAACTTAGGCACTGTTGTGAGCTCTCCCTTTAGATGTGGGTATGTTTTTAGACAGGGTAGAAGGATGACCCAAGAATTCCTCTCAGCCTCATGCATAAATATGTGCATCACAGGTTTCAAGAGCAGAGAAAAAGCAGTCTTTGYCTTCTCCTCCCCAAACTGCGTGCCTATCTCTCTCAGTTTTCTACTATCCCAATGGCAAAAAATACACTTTCAGCTGTGATGCGTGTTTCCAATTTGTAATCCAGGCCAGTCTGTGTCTTTGCAAACTGCCAAAATTGTGAAGGATGCTGGTCTTCGCCAGATGCTCATATCTAGGGTCAGAAAAAGGCTGATCTTTTGAAATCTGTCTGCAGTAAAGCCAGAAGACATATGTGCTGTACCTGCCTGAGGGCCGCTTGAGATTGCAAGGCTGATATATTTCTGTCTGTCTTTTCAACCAACTTCTTTGTTTCTCCCACACTGGAGCTGCATAAATTCACATTGCTTTCTTTGTTATATCTGTTTCATTTAAAACACACAGGAAGCCTTGTAGGAAAGTGAGACATTCTGGAGCTTTGGCTTTGATACCTCCCGATAAGAAAAACCCAAACAAATTCATGACAGAGCATCAAGGAGAGCTGTTGAGAGGACACCGTTTAGAGGACACATCAGGCTAACCCAATCGGTTGGGATGTTGATGCAAATGGTGACCGCTTAAAGGCAAACCAAAGCAAACCCACAAGTCTCTGTAAATGTGGAAAGGGAAACAGTGTAATAGTGTGATTTATCTAAAATCACAGTGCATGTAATTTGATGAAATTGGGGGGAAAAATGAATGCTCCCCTAATTTCCACATGCATATCCATCCCTTAAAAATCAGTAGGGTAGCTAAAGTGGCATGTAAGCCCTGTGGCAACTGTCAGATAAATTACACAACAGTGAAGAAATCTCCTGAAAGTAATGCAATATCCAGCTAACCGTTTTTCCTCTTTCAGAAAAAGACCTTGAGCTGCTACAGTTGATTCTACTACAGAAATGTTACAAAATTTCTCGCTGAGAAGGCAGATCTGTGTTTTTGTGTATGAATAAGCCTTTTATTTTCTAGACAGAGTGCAAATGGAGGCATAGTGAAAATTATTAAAGGGCACTAACAAGGGAATACCAGTCTTTAGGCTAATTTTTGGGTAACTATTTCTATTTATTTTTTCATTAAACAAAGTCTGCAGTTGCACAGATTGTTGTTATGAAGTCCCTAAAGCCCTATAAAGCATGGTAATGTGAGTAAGTTTTCAGAATTTAGTAAGTCTAGCTCTGGGATTTTACTATTACCTAATGTTTCCATTCTATGGTACTGTGAAAGCACTATAAATGGCACCTTTCATGAACCAGCTCTTCTGAGACTGGCAGGCTGCTTCTGCAGCGTGCTGGTGGATCTTTCTTAAAACACACACAGACACACAGACACACAGACACACAGATGCACAAACGGACACACACGCATGCACACTTTGACCGCTCCATTATGAAAGCTTTCATAAGAAAGCCGAATTGTCCCACTCATAGCCATTATATCTGATGACATTCTTAATACTGGCTATTGTTTGCAGAAAGAAGCTATTGTCTAAGATTGCATATCTGCTGACCAAAGCACATGTAATAAGCATAGCTTTGGACCAACTGAGCCTAGCCCCAGGGAACAGCTTAGCGGTGAGTTTGTTTGAATGTCCTGATTCAGTGGTGATCTCCGAAGAGGAAATGCCCACCATTATGTAAGGATTGCCGTCTATCTAAAGTCTGAAAAAACATCATTTGTTCCTTTGTGTCCATAAAGGAGATGGATCTTGTTTAAACCAAGACATAGTGTTAATGAAAAATTGTCTGAATAGAAAAATAGAGAAAAAAAAACCTTTCTGCGTTAGAAAAACCCTAACTCATCTACACTATCTTTCCAGTAAGAGATCAACAGATAGTTTCAAATACAAAACTTTTCGAGAGGGTACAAAGAGGCAACTTCGAAGGAGACAGAAAACATCTTTACATTCATATATGTCATCTGTACCTAGACAGTTTTGCTTTGATTAGGAGAAATCACGTGGGACTCAAAATGAAAATGCCGGAAATCGTGTAAAAATAACTTCAAAAAGGCACTGGAGCATTTTCTGGTTTTCTTATTTTACTCAACCCTTAGCTATATTCAGTGGACATTATTCAGCTTCCAGTGACACAAAAGTAAATTCAGAGTAGGGCAAAATGATTTATTACCCTGAAATTAATTATTAAAGGATGATTATTCCTTTTTCTGTTTCTGAATTATTTCTGAAGTAATTCTAGTTTCTGTGAAAACAGCATACTATTTAACAGTATTCATAAATTGTTTATTTCTTGTTTGTTTGTTTGTTTTCAGACTTAGTCTTCAGGGTGTGCTTAGATCCTTAGAGCCATAGATTATCAAGTCACAAGGGATCATTGTAATCATCTAGCCTGACCTATATATTTTCAGTTTGAACTTGAGTATGAAATGTTTTGAAAAACATTTGGTCTTGATTGAAAGCATTTGTTAGTTGTTCCATTGGCTAATTACCCTCACTGTTAAAAATTTGTTCTTCATTTCTAGTCTTAGATTTTTTAGCTTCAGCTTTCAGCCACTGTATTTTGTTATGTCTTAGACCAAAGATATCATGATCAATGTTTTATTTTGTGTGTTTATAGACTTTTCTATCCCTTAGCCTTCCCTCTAACAGACTGAATTTCTGGAATCTTTTGGTACAAGGAAAGCTTTTTTAGTGGCTCATCTCTGAATCTCTTCAGTCCTTCGAAAACCTTTTAAACAGTGACACAAGAACTAAACAAAATATTACAGGAGCAGTTGCATGAAGGTCAAATGCTGAAATAACATGAACTTTGAGCACCTATTCAAGATGCTTTCCACATGGAAAGATTGTATTAGCCCTCCTGGAAACATTGGCACAAGGGAATTTTGGTCAACATAACTATTCACACTGGACATCATTAAAATAAAATTTGCATGCAGTCTTCCAATCTGTGTACCACTGACCTGAACTCCTCATGATTTATTATTATTGCAATGATCACTTACAAACTTTAACTGTGATTGTTTTGTGGTTTGTTTCAGATTTTTAACAAAATGTTAAGTAAAATACATTCAAGAGCAATTCCATAGAAATGGTCTCACTTTTATAACAATATTTTGAGGGATGCTTGTTATCCATTTTTAATCCACAGGTGTATACCTTGTTAAATTTTAATGTGCCACATTAAATTAGCATCATCTAATTAAATGTAAGGTAATTTAAAGTTGAAAGTCTAAGGGGGAAGACAGGGTTAATACAATTTTCTTCATCAATCAACCCATAATCCCATAAAATATATTGCTAGTTTGACAGAATTATTTTCTGTATAGTTTGCTAGATTGGCATCAATCATATTTCCTTGCTTTAGCTCTTTTCCGAGTCCTGCATCAGCTGGGACCCAATGCTTGTTTTGCCTGAGTTCAATGTCAACCTGACAGCTTATCATTACAACAGTCGTCTTGTTACCCTTTTCAAATATTTGCACAGCATTTTATCTTTCTCACCTTCTGGAACTTCTGTAGAAAAGCATCAAAAAAGACCCAAGGTAGCCTTAGGTAGCACATTTGAAACTCTTGTGCATATTATTGAAATGTGATTTGGAGAGGATTAGAATTCATACTTGCTGAGTAAAAATTTCTTAAATTTCTATGGAAGTGTTTTGTAATCACCTATGAGAAATCTGCTTGTCTAGATTTTATCCAAAAAAGGTGGAGGTATTTGAAGAAAATGTTGGAGTTTTTTGAGTTAACTGCTGCCACCACCTTCATCTAGGAAGAAAAAAAAATCATAGTTAGGCTTCTATTTACTCTCAATGTATGTCTCCAAAATATGCACTTTTTCTTAAAAATATGTACTTTTCTATTCATCCTTCGTCCTGATAAACCTTTATTTCTCTTGGTTCTTTTTTGCTTACAAACAATTTATTAGAACAGGAGACGGTACAAAAAGAACAACAAAAATGATCAATGATACGGAACCTTTCGAAATGAGAAATGACTCGGTCGACTAGCACTCAGCCTTGTGAACAGATGAATGAGAGGGCATATGGTGCAGGTCTACAAAATCATGTAGGAGCTGGAGAAGGTTAATAAGGAACAATGATTCTGTATCTCTTTGACCATAAAAACCAGGCAGTATCAAATAAAACTAACAACTGGTGATTGAAAACAGGGAGGGGATTTTTCACGCAGTGTGTATTTAAGTTGGGGAACTTCGTGCTGTTGGATTTACAATGCTGAAAGTTTATACAGGTTAAAAAAGTGGTAAGTTCACGTGGAAGAAAATCCTTTCGGGGTTGTTAGATGCAAAGACATTCACACCAGCTCAGGAAGCCTTTGAGCCACAAGTACTGAAAACTGGAAGTGTATTCTAGGGATGCATTGCCACAGGCATGCCCTGTCCTGATAGTCTTTCCTAAGAGCATCTGCTGTTCGCCGTTGTATTAAATTTAGCTACCAGCCTCTTGTCTTGACCTAAGATGGCATAGCTCTTCCTATCTGCTACAGCTGAGCACTTTGCACCAATGTTAACTCTCATGAACAGCTGCTCAGCTATGTCATATGCTGTTGCTTATGTTTCTTGAATAGCTGAATATCTTTTTGTAAACAAAACAAAAAACCCCACAAAAGCGAATAAGTGCATGACAAGCAAAAACCAGCTAATCCACATGCACAAATACCTTTGCCATCATGTGAACATGGGTATTGTTTGGAACAGCTATCTCTGCAAAGATAGTGTGACCAAAAAGCTTAACTGCAAAAAAATAAGTATGATCAAAGATGAGCTAAACAGCTGCCATAAGCTGAAGAAAGACTCACAAACACTGCTTTTGTGCTCTCCTACTGGCTCCAGGCCACAATAACTGCACTGAAGTTGATGTGATTAATTCAGAACTACACGACTGTAACATTAAGTTTTAATCCAGTACAAAATAAGATGGGATGTTTCCTAGCTCTTTTTTTAATGATCCTTTGTTGTATCATTACTGTAGTATGTGTGTGAGCATTTGGAACAGCATGGGCAGGTACTGTGATGCCCTGGTGAAATTAGAGTAAGGTGTCAGGCCTGAACAGTGAGAGCATTTGAAATGACTGATGTGGGGCTCCACTGTTTGACAAATGGGTTGCAAAGTTATGCTGCATGCAGGGATTCAGTGATTTTAGCCTGCTACCAGACTTCCCAGTGCTACAGCCTGGCTGAGGAATATTGCAGGAGGTTAGATTCCTTGGGGACGATGAAGGTCATGTGAGGAAGCCTATTTCTCTCCATTCACTGCAGAGGAAGCCTCAGGTGATTAGGTTAGGTATAGATATCAAATTTCTAGATGGCATTTTATCTCATTTTAAATCCCTAGAGGACTGTTCATCTCATCTTAAAATATGTACCTAAGAAAGGTCAGATGAATTGTCATGTGAAATGGCTATTTCTCTCTGCTGACCACAGAGGCAGTTTAAGGTCAATAGCTTAGACTGAGACATCAAATTTTTATATGGTTAAAGCTGGAAATGAAGAATACCACCCTTTTGTTTCATGTTGAGTGAATTAAATGCCATGACAGATATTCTCTTACTCAGTAATAAATGTAGTGTTGCATGTTTCACAAGTTGGCAAGACCTGCAAAGTCTTCATTTGAAATTAGATTTCACTCAAGATAATGTCAGTGAGCAATTAAACTATTTTCAGGAAATTCTATATTACCCTAGGATCTTTATGACAAAGGCATCCAAAGCTGGGACAAAAGGAACTATAAATACCAGATGTGTCTGTGTGTGTGTCACAGTGAGTGACTTTCAAAGGCAGAACAGAGTCCTAAGCAGTCTGCAGTGTATATAGAATGAGATTTCCCATGAATTTATGAGTTATCRTGATGCATAACCCAGCATTAGGCTGTTTTCTTAGCATAAGAGACCAAAAGTATTTTAAAGAGTTAGTCAACACTCTTTGAGGTGAAATGTTATTCTGTCAAAATTAGAATGTTTCCAGTGAATGTGTCAATATATATTTCTAATGGAATCACTTCAAACTGCTGTCATATTAACTTATAGACTAGCATATAGGATTTTATGGGCATTTTCTTTTTAATCAAAGCTAGTAATTATGTTACATTTTGGGTTTGATTTAAGGAAGGTTATTTAATCACTTTAAATCATATGTAATATTTTATATTTTATTACATTTTGTTTTGCACTTCTAAAATGTAATATTATGCTTCAATTCTTTAATAATTTCAAAATCATTATCAAAAAAAGAAATGTTTACTAGAGTCCTTTTGCCATTTATAAACCAAAATATTTTAGTAATTTTGGCTTCTGAAAAATATTTTGAGATGTTAATCTTGATTCTCTACCACATGCCAGGTTCAGCAGGAAACTTTCTTTCCCCACAAGTCTGTTTTTTGGCTATTTAGAGTCTCACTGACAAGCTGAATTGTCAATGGAATGTATTCATTTATTTATATCAATAGCATTGTCCTGTCTGCTTTGTCTTCCTCTGAGCCTTATTTTTTCATCAGCAGGTTGGAAGTGAATCAGTGTCTGCTTATTTTCTAAAGGAACTGTAAAGGGAAGGACTGCTAATTGTCTCATAAAAATGTTTGTCAGGAAAAACATGTTTGTTTTAAAAAGTACTGTTATCCATGAGTGATCTCATGCATTAAAATTTTCATCTTTGAGACATGTTTAAATTGTCACAATGTCCAGAATGTTATCATACAGCCAGGAGGGCTATAAAACCTAAAGATGGATTCAGGGTTTGTCCATGTTGACCCTTCCTTGTCTGTCCATGTCTTCTCATTTCCCAGATGTCAAATAGTAATAAGGAAAAAAGATTTTAATAGTAGTTAAGAACCATCTCATCATTTAACTAAAATATTTAATTCAGGTATTAGGAAGTCTGTAAAAATACAAAACTAGACAGAATACATGCTGAAACCTAAAAGCTGCTGATGGGTTCTGATAGCTTCTGATAGTCTCTTTGCTTCCGTAAATAAAGAAAATATTTGCTTAAAATTTTAAAATATTTGTTTGAATTCTCAGAATTTCTCATAAGAAGCAGGGATGCAAACAGTTGCATATTAAAGAGGAACTGAAGTCTACTAGTCTCCAGAAAATTGGTCCGTTTGCTTTCTTTTTGATGCTTGTCTATCTCAGAGTTGACTCTTTGGAGTAGCTGAAGTTATAGCAAGATAAAAGTTGTATGAGTTATAAAATGCCTCATTTGACCCATTGCTGTATGAAAAAAATGTTAATTGACCCAATCTGTAACAACACTGGACATCATTGAACCAGAAGCAAGTTTCTCAGAACTAGATCATGGACCTGTTGGAGCGGGTCCAGAGGAGGACCACAAAAATGATCAGGGAGATGGAACACCTCTCCTATGAAGGCAGGCTGAGAGAGTTGGGGTTGTTCAGCCTGGAGAAGAGAAGGCTTCGAGGAGACCTTATTGTGGCCTTTCAGTACTTAAAGGGGGCTTATAAGAAAGATGGGGACAAACTTTTTAGTAGGGCCTGTTGCAATACGGGTAATGGTTTTAAACTAGAAGAGGGTAGATTTACACTAGATAGAAGGAAGACATTTTTTACAATGAGGGTGGTGAAACACTGGCACAAGTTGCCCAGGGAGGTGGTAGATGCCCCATCCCTGGAAACATTCCAGGTCAGGTTGGACGGGGCTCTGAGCAACCTGATCTAGTTGAAGATGTCCCTGCCCAGGGCAGGGGGGTTGGACTAGATGACCTTTAAAGGTTCCTTCCAACCCAAACTATTCTATGATTCTATGTTTCTCGATAGTAAAAGGTTTTAAAAGGGACCTCTGTTAATCCTTTTCCCTGTGTTCCCAATCATAGCTAAAACATATTATTCTGTGTATACTATTCTGCATTTAGACATCAGTATTCAATAAAAGTGGAGGACCAATGGAAATTTAAAAGGTATGTCTGTGTCTTTTCAATACAGAAACTTCTCAGCAACTTGTAGTTGCTTATAAGGTATTTCTAGACATGGAGTCCTAAGTTTGTGTTTCTTTATTTGTGAGTGAAGGTAAAAAAGATGGTGAAGAATGAGGCCCACTATAACAGTCATGGAACTGTAGGTAGTAACATCTCCATTTGTTATATACATAAATAAAAATATTAACATTTGTTCAGAAAAAGTCCCTCTAGCTTGATGATGCTTGCATTACATGTACAATCTCACTGGATAACAGAGTCCTACTTCTGTCTTTTTATAAGGCTAGGAAATACATTGTCTACTGATGTGACGAATAAAACTCAGGTTCATTTGTATGATTTGAGAGATAAGTAAAACTGTATACCTGGATTGTTTCTTATTCTGCTTAATGCATGGTGTTACTTTTTAAACCAGCACAAATTCTGAACTGAAGGTGGCTCCAGGGTGGGCAGTAGTTCAGGGAGATGCAAATCAATGTTTTGCAAAGAATAAAATCTAATTTTGGTGTCCATCTAAAAACAATTTTTTTGAAAATTAAAAAACAAAAGGAAAATCACAAAAACCTTTTGTGGACAGGAAAAAATAGTTGACAGAGAGAGAAAATTAACATGTGCTTATCTGGTAATAGAAACAGGATTGCAGCTTGTATAGATAGCCTGGCTTTCAGCTAGCATTTACCATTGATAATAGTGGAGTCATAACATCATTAAAAGTGCACCATGAGGTCACAGCACTACTGGGATGCTTAACACCCATGCAGGTCTTTGGGTGAGCACTTGAGCCACAGGCACAGTGAGCTCTGTGCTGCTACCAGATACGTGGGTAGTTGTCCCTCTCCACTTTAAAGCTTTGAGTAATACCATTAACAAGTCTTGTGGAGCTCAGACTTTTTCCTATACCAATAAGAGGGCACTACATAAATTCTTTCTTCAGAGAAAACAATGGTACTAAAGGCATAAGAAATTATGGTTGGGAGTTGAACATGGGATAACTAAATTTGACTATTTGGGTGATAAACTTAGGTGTTTTCAAATCAAAACTGGATGCCCTTCTGGCCTTTATGTTTTAGTCAAGAACACTATATCTGGGCTTGATATGAAAGTGATTTAATTTAGATACCTACAGTTGAGTTTAGGTACCTTAGGTGTACAGGATTAGGTCATCTGCCAGACATAGCAGTGGTACAAACATATTTTTAAAGTCCTCTGAAAAGAAAAGCCTTTCAGATTTTTTCTTTGCAGTTTAATTCATTACATAGAGTTATTTTACCTGTAGTGCTTGCAGTGGGGTAATATTGCACAGAATTTATTATTTGTGTAAGTGGTCCAGCAAGGTTTGGCCAGAGAATGGAGAATTTTCCTATTAGAAATTGCAAGTTGTTCAAGAACCCTGGTTTCACTTCTGACCCCTAAAAAGAAACTAAATTATTTAGGGCAAAGATAGCTAAAAACTAAAAGCATTTGACCAAAAATATGTCAGGAATGCAGTGGAATAGCTCTGTGGGGTGTAACATCGTGTGTTTGTGCCAAATGGGACACTTGAGAAAATATTCAGCAGTGCTGGTGGAAGACCATCACTGAGTCCTACCACCAAAATTTTATCTCTGGGGTGAAAGGAATGACATATCAGAATGGAGGCAAGCCAGTGCTTCTTTATGTGTTTTAAACTGATATAAGTCTGCATGTGAAGGCTGCATCATTTAATTGAACAAATTGAGTTGAATTATGGTAATTCTTTTATGTAGATAAGTCCTTAAAGAGCAATTTTAACTGAGCTTAAAAGTTGAAATTAGGATGCCTCTTGACCAATGTCAGTAGTCATCACAGTAGTCACAGTATTTACAGTCACAGTAGACACCAGTATTTATTTAAATAAAAATGTAATATCTCCTCCCATTTTCCTCATAAATACAATTAAGACAAACTGAGTAAATTGTGAGAAATATAACTGAGGGCAAATACTGCTGTCTATTCATGAGGGAAATAATGTGAACTTTCATCTTAAATCAGATTAGAGCCAACAATTAAAGCACAAGGTGAAAAGCATGGAAACCCATCCCCGGACTGTTTTGGCTTGTACAAGTCCAAAGATCTGAGAGCAGAAGGCTTTGTTATATTCACTCTTAGGCAGATTTTTCTGGGAGGTGCACCACCTTGCATGCAGTCCTGTCATACCTTGCAGAGGTGGTAGCATTCCCTGAGATCCGTTCTACTTAGAAGAGTACCAAGAAAAAGCAACTGGAGCAAACAATATTGGTAGCTTTTTTTTCCTTGGAGATATTACTGAACCTAGGTCCAAGTTGGTGCTAGAGCTGTTAGGTGGCAGAGGGCACAGGATTTTTCCCAGGTGAGATGTAAAATTAATACTGGGGTTGTTAAATAGCTAATAGTATTTTTTTGCAAGATTAAAAGGCTTAACTACAGCATTTTAGCCAGATTCTGACTCAGCTCATTACATCATAAGCTCATAAAGTTCATCCTGTAGAAAGTATTATATCCTTCCTCTCCTCAGCTGTTTGTTAAGTGTCACTGTGCCCTGGCATGCAGCTGCCGTATCCCATCAAAGAGATGGTTTAAGTGATGCTTATACAAGACACGGTATTTAATAACATAGCAAGGCTACTTTGTGGTTCTGGATTAACCCTGAGGGCTTTCCCTTCTATTTTATACCTGATCCTTCATGGTTTTATTTCTCTCTCTTATCCCTTTCCCTAAAGCTTTCAGCTGTTTTTTCAGTTTTATACTCCCATCCTGCCTTCATTCCCTCCCTCATTTCCATTTTCCAGTGCTGCATCTTACTGCATTCAATGCTTAGGGCTCTAGCCCCCAGAGACAAATAATTTCCAGGGAAGAATCAGCTTGCTCTCTCTGTTAAAAAGTATGTTTTCCTCTTTCATAGTTTCAGGGAAAACTTGATAATGTGATCCCAGTGAATCCTCACTGCAAGCTCAAAACCCAGAAGTTTAAAAATCCTGATTTCTAACCTCAAGTTGTGACTTTAGCAGGTACCACTTACTATTTTGGAACTAGAGATTTGTTTCATTTTAACATTGCTTACCAAGTCCCTCTGGGGCATGAACATATCTTCTTCCACTGTCCCCTGTTTCCTCATAGGAAGCTTTTTAGAAAATTACAGTTTATCACCCAACTGTTTATGAAGAGATGCCAGTCCTTTTTTTTACACTCACATCCATACTGTAGACAACTTCCTCCTGATAAAGGGCTACCTTGCCAGCAGACCTTCTCCCAAGAGGCATTGCATATCTTTATGGCTTCTGGAGGAAGCATTCAACGCAAAATTTCTGTGCACTGGTGTAGAGTCTGGACATTTAAGATCCTGTTCATCACTTCTAAAACCTTTGGGATCCTTAAACACACATGACATGAAGCAAACAAAGAACCTCCAGTACCACGTCGGTGCTTTCACAAGTCTCCTGTACACTCTGCGTGTAGTCTGGAACCAAGTTGCCTACATCATTTTGAGTTTTCATACAGGGTCTCAACCCGGCACGGCATTGGATTGATTTTTATTTAAAACGGCAAAGCAGTCAAGCTGAAACTCGGTTTGAGACCAAGACCTCTCACCCAAGGGCTCACACACAGCTGATGAGGACCCATCAGTACAGCCTATGGTATCTCACCTGCGTTCCCAGTGCTGCCACAGGAACGCAGCAATGGTCCCCGTGTTACGTCTGCCAGATCTATGGGGCTCCCAGATGCCCCATGTCTTTCAATGGCACTGCATGGCCGTGTGCTGCCGACTGAATATATCCCCAGGTACCTAAACAGATTAGCTTTAACACAAAGAAATTTCCCAAAGTATAACACTTTGATTAGCTCAGTCAAAATCCAAGATGAGCCCATAGCAAGACTAATCCAAGCAATTACAGTATCAAGCATAGCTAAGTCATTGGAGTCTCAGAGCTAAGTCATTGGAGTCTATCAGGATTTTTCTTGAAGCAAGAATGGATCCAATGGATCCCACTTACGGCTTTGTCAGATCCATTCTGTGACCCAGGACTAAACCTTTCTCCTTAAAGGAGAAGCTTGCCAGGGAAGCTGCTGTTTCATTTACTGTGTTTGCACACACAGTAGAGAACAGTGGAGTTCATATTGTAAGTGGAAAAAAAGAAAGGACAAAAAATTATACACAGTTTATCATAAGTATCACAAGTCTAAGAACACATACTAAGTGTGGTTTTCTTATCAGAAAAAGCCAAGTAAATGTATTTAAAAAATAAACTTTTATAAAGTGTTTTGAGAAATGGAGATAAAAAATTATATAAAATAAAATTATTTTTAATGTTGGTTCCTATTAAACTTCTGAGGTAAAGTACAATCCTTACAAGATTGTTTTACAATGCACATTTTGTGGAAATGGACCTTTTTTTCTTGTTCCTTGTCAGAAATATGTGATGGTTTTAGCATAACAGTTCCCATAAATAGATATTACACATGCAAGTTATTTGTAATAAAATGAAAGCAAACACCTGTAAATAATCTAAATAAATTGAGGTGAGTGTCTTTTTTTTTTATTCAGTACCAGTCATTCTGATTTCCATACCTGCCACCTAATAATCTCAATTTACTGGTGTTAAAGAATTGTTCTCTGTAACATTTTTAATATTGGCCAAAGTAATTTACAAGAAGCAGAACTAGAAACTGGAGATTTCGTCTTTCTGCTGTAATCCTTGCATCTGCTTTAAGAGCTCTAATCCTTGCATCTACTTTAAGAGCACCGTGCTCTTCATGCTAGCTGGTTCAATGGGCGAATATCATCAGTTTGTTTAGCATCCTCAGACAGGTGAATGGGGAATAATTCTTGCTGGATCCCTGAGTGCGATCCCTTCCCATCCTCTTGGCAAGCTGAGGACTTACAGGTTATGTCTGCAACTCTTCACTAACCAGTGTGAAAGCAAGGGGCTGGGCACTGCTAATTTGTGGGATGGCCTTTCTCGTGATGTTGGCCCATGCCCAATAGTACTCTCTCAAATAATTGCCAGGAATGGTTTGGGGCATAGAAAAACCCAGGGATTGGTCTCAAAAACATCTTGGATGCAGCCGCAGCTGCAGGTGATGAAACAGTTTAGTTGTATGGATGCAGGTCACTGTACATCCCTTCCTCCCAGGATGACAGATGACTCCCAGTTTGTTTAACTCATGAATTTAGACATGGACAATTTAGCCAGATTACCCCAGGAAGCAGCGTTCTGCCCTGGACCCGGAGCACACTCGTCTGCGCCCTGTTTCCGTGCTGGTAGGAGCCTGGGCTGCTCACAGATCCTCTGCACATCACAGCTCTCTTCCAAGGGACGCCAAAGTCCTTGGGTCAGCCACTGCAGACAGCTTCTCTTGGGAAACACAACCATTTCTCCCCATTCTAACTGTGCAGGGTACTAGGGCCAGGCAGACTAGGCAACAGGAACTGTTCGATCTTCTGTCAAACTTTTAATGTCATAGGAATATTGATGCCATTTTAAACAGCTACAGTAGATGGTCTGAAAATAACCCTCTGCCTCTCTCACCCCATGTACAGAGTGCAATAATATTACTCTTCCTCCTCCTTGAAAGGCTGTGATGAAATATTTTCTGATCGTCAGGTGTTGTTATTAACAGAACACGTATATTTTTCAACTACAGCCTGGTACTTCCTTGGTGGAAACATGTTTATGTGCCCACACGCAAATACTGAGAAAAGTGAGAGAAATGTAACACATGAGAATGAGTGGTGAAACTTGCTGTTTTAACAAGTTGGAAATGAAAACATAATGTGGTACACAACTCATTAATTAATTTTATTACAACTTTATGCCAGTTTTTATTAGATGTTTTTATTGGATTAGGAATTGCATTTTGAGATTATGTTAAAAATGTGATGGTGTTTGCCTATTCTCACAGTAGATGTAAAATTTAAATGGTCTTATTTTAATATATATTTCTTCTATAATTTAGCTTTTGCCATTTGGCAAACTCTAAAGAGTCAAACATTTGGCATAAAATCAAGTCTAACTCTTTCCAGTCAGAGATTAATGATCTGTCCATAAAGTTTCTTTACTGTATGGTTAAATCCCTTAGCATCAAGTGCTTCCACTTACTAATGTTACTTTAGCAGTTTGTAAATGACATTCAGAAATAGCAGTCATTTTATGGTGGTTCTATGCACAACTAGCTCCAGTGATGCTACCTCTTCTTCCTTCTTGTAATTAAAAGAAATATTTTAATCCAAATGGTACATCTGTCAGGGAACTGTCAAAAAGAAAAGGCTAATAGGAATATCCTTTCGCATGCTCTGAAAGAATCTTATCACATATATGGATTTAGCAAACGTACTGTCAGTTGATGCAAGAAGAATTAACAGTCATGCAAGAGTTTTCGTTGATTTAGACAGTGATCAAGAGAAGACTCTGTACCACTACTGTTTTCCTTTTTTTCTTCCAGCCACAGAGAGCCTCTGTTCTCAGACGAGGTCTGTGTGTCAATTCATAAAAAGGGAAGCCATCTCTGGTGTCACTGGCTAACGTTCAGTTTTAATAAACATTTAATTGATCCAAGTCTTTACTGTTGTTAAAATGCATCATAGTATATCACTTTGGATACCTGCTATTTGATATTTGAAACTTTTGATTATATGAGGATTATAACAATAAATATAGAGAAATTAAATTTAGTGGTTAAAGTAAAGTTTCAACATAGCTGATTTCTGCTATACAAATACAAGTTCTGTTGACTTCAACAATTTTTTTCTAAAGGAAAAATTGGCTCATACTTTAACTTGTCTGATCAAAACTACCATATTCTAGCTGAAGCACAAAATAGATTAACTGTATTTAATTCTAAACCTCTTCCTAATGCAATTGGTAAAGGTATTCTTTGCTTCCATTTTTTATACCATTATCAATTCTTCTGTGCATTGTCAAATAATTATGCACCTCCCCTGAAGACTCATGAGAACATTTCATACTCTGTTTCACTGAGTCAGTGATACTCTGCACCCGTCAGGGTCAAGTCCAGTGCATGGGTCAGAAGTTAGGATGATTTCTTACAGCACCGCAGGTGTGCACAAGTACACATTCATTGGCAGGGTAAGGTAAACGTCTGTGTTTTTCTGATAGAATCTCTGCAAAACATGAATGGCAGTGTAATCCCATTATATTGAAGAAGCAGTTCTGAGGCCTGTATTGACACTATTTCACATTAAAAAATAATTTAATGCAGCATKTGAATTACTTATTACTTCTTTAACTTCTTATACTTCATTCATATTCTTTAATATTTTGGAATTTTATGGCTTGGTTATACAGTAGTTACTTTCTAACTGTCCATTTTGCTATGTCCATTTAATTTCACAGTTTTTAAACTGAAGCTAAAGTACATGGCTGGTTTACTGCATTTTAAAACAATCTTCATGTTTCTATGTTGATCCTACAGGCTTACATGTAGATACACCTGCTGTTGAATTCTATTAACTTCTTTACCGGAATATTTTTCCTTGCCTTTCTATTTCTTGCTCATGCAACCACATTGTATTTGCAGGACACACTCTCATTCTCCGGGTATTTTTACAGACCCTTTTTTATAACTATTGTGAAAAGAAACAAATGCCAAGGCCTGAAAGTTTTCCACATCATGCAGCTCCACCAAAAGAGAATGAAACATGGAGAGTCTTGGAAAGTGGAGGTTCTATGAAAAAATACAAATGGATTGCAGAGAACTAATTATGGTTATAGACCATGCTGCCAGAGTGAAACAATTGTTCCTATCACGGGGCAGACTCAAATATTGATAAGCTTAATTCCACGTACCTGCAGACACATTGTGTCTATGGCTTCGTGGGACAATGGTTTGTCCCTTTTATTCTGCATGGGATATAGGTTTTAGATATGGCTGCATGAATGGAACTGTCCTGAGATACAAAACTCAAGCATAAACTTGAAAGAGCATTCAGGCATTTGTGCAACAATCTTCTCAGAAAGAATCTGCTTTGTGCAAGGAAGAAATTACTCTGCTTGGGAACTGGGGTAACATTTTGAACTGTGTAAAAGATTCAACTCAGACTAAAGGGCTATATGGTCAAAATCTGTTTGCCTAAGGACATCTAGAATTTCCCCAGAATATCCTGTTTATAACTCTATGGCTTTAGAAATAAGGAAACTTGAATGATGTCTGCAACCTGGTAAAACCCCGTCTCTTCAAAATTCAGTGCAAAATTTCCACTGGAGTCAACGATACCAAGATTTTAACTTCTGGATATACCAGGAAAAATGAATTTGGCTGTTAAAGCGTAGACTTCATAATGTATTTCATTTCAGATTTCATTGGACCTCACACAAACATGACTGATGGAATGGAATAGCTTTAATTAGCTGTCAGAAATGCATTTCAAACATGTTTTCAGGAAACTGTGCTTTCAAGCAAGTGTACATTTTTGTTGCATATGATATTTGTGCAACAGTGCTTGATCTGTCAATATCTAAATGGGATTTTATTTTTTTTTTAAGCTGCTTCATGAAGGAATGTTCTAAAGCTTTTAAATAACTTGAAATATATTTAGAAGGAAACTCTGGAGTTACTGAAATCAATAGAAGTTGTACTACTGATGTAAATAGGAGCAGAATATCATTTTTCTTGTTTTATGCCTTCTTTCAAACAAGTGCAGCAAGGCTATTCTACTCTTCTTTCTACTCTTTTGTATTAGCATTTGTATCAAAGCACCTCTGAAAGATCATTAACAGAAACAGCTCTGATCTCAATATATATTTCCTGTGAGTGTATGTAGTGAGATGTAGTTCAGGTGCTAAATTTGAAATATTAACTGTATGTAGGATTTTCAAAAGCACTTCATATTAGTTATACGTGTTTCCTTTGAAATTACTGGGATTTTTACTTTGACATAATTTGGAGCAGGGTTAGGAAGAAGGGTGCTTTTGAAGATTCCAGACTATGACTAAGTTGGCATGGAATACAGCCCCATTCCCTTTGATGCTGATAAAAAACTCTTTCATTTACTTCAGTGAAACTTGGTGGTTATGTCACAAAATTTATAGTGGCGCTAAATTATATAAGTATTGCAGGCTGAAGTTTTAGTGATTTGTAAGATCTAAACAAAGGATAAAATGTTGATCCATTTTCAGTGCATAACACTTTAAAAGCAATTATATAGACTTCATTGGAATTACTTATATGGTAATATACTGGTGGATATGAGTAAGGTTATTAGAATCTGCTCCAAAGAGGGAAAAGAAAACAATATTTGTCTTGTAAAGTGTACAGAAGTACTGACTACACCAACCAAATGACAATAACTTTCTCCCCATTAAATATATGTAGTATTACACAGAGAAATGAGTGGCACAAGTATGAAATTAACATTTCCAAAGTTCTGGTTTTACCCAGAAACAGCGGGCCAAATAAACACTTAAAATACATAATGATTACTTTACTCTCTTTAGTGGAGCTGAGAAAAGTGGCATGCACAACTACAGGAGTTGTGGGTTATGGCTTGTAAAAATATTATGGAATGAACACAGTCATTTGACCACTTTTACTGCTTGTTGTTGCGTTATGTAAGTTTCATATAGGTAATTTCATGTATGTAAAATTCATATAAAATTTCCATTACACATGTTAAACTTAGGAAAACATTGTCCTGTTCAAGATAATTATTTTTTTTTTCTTTACATATGAAGTCTATTTTAGCTGTTTTGGAATTAATTAACTTATTAGGTATACCCTATTTCTTGTACCAGTGTATGAAATATAACACTCAGCTAATGATGCTTTGTATGTGAAAGACTATTGGATTAACTGACCTTCAGTTAGCCCTTAGATAACTTTCCATCCTTTCCTGCAATTTTCTCATCTTCTATGATATGTAGATCAACACCCGCTCTGAGCTGAGTTGAACATTAGCCAATAGATGCCTTGAAAAGGAAAAAAATATATATTTTATTCTTACCACCTCCTGGATACAGTCATTCAAAAGATTCTGGTGAAATGGAGAGGGATTATGCTGACATTGTAAAAAGGGAATTGACCCACAGGTAAATGAAGTTAACTGAATTTTTCGGCCAGCTGAATTGCCCAGGAAGAGAGTCAGACTGTCTGCTACCTTGCTTCCTGCCCAAGACAAGATGAAAGCAGAAGGTAGGTTTCTAAATGTAAGATGGAGCATTGCCTGGACTTCTGGGTGCCTACATTTACTCAGCTTCGATATTTTTGAACCCCACATTACCCTTTTTGCCCCATTAGCTACCTGTGTTACCTTTTTAGAGATTAAGAGTCAACCGAGGCTTTGTCCAAATTTCCAGAGAGGTCCAGTCTGCCAGGTCTGCTCAGAACACACTTATTACACAGAGGACACCACACATAAATGTAAGTGTAGCTAAATGGGCATTGCCATTGTGGAAAAACTTTTGCTGGAGAACACAGGGTTAGTAGTTTCCCTACTTTCTTCTGCGCAATAGCTGACTTTCTAATATACTTACCCAGAAAGTAAACCGCTTGTATTCAGCATCATCTTGACCTGACAGGATTTAAATCAGCTACTCCCTGAACACTGCCCTTAAAACACATGGCTAAGGATTGTGACTGCCAAATTATACACACAACTATTAACAGCCAAATATTTTATCATCTCCTCACCAGATCTTGTTGCCAATCCTATGTCTCTTCTTTGCTAAATAAATGTTTCATATACAATTAAAGTCTTGTATGAAAAAAGAACTTATGAAAAAAACTATTGTGTCGACCAGTTGAGGATATTGCCTTTCTGGTGACTAATGGGTCCCATACCTTTGGTCAACAGGATAATGATAATAAAGGTACTAAATTGCATTTTTCTGTTAATTTTGCAGTTCTTATACCATGAAGTTCATACATCTCCCCGGTACCTAGAGCGCTAGTAGAGTCAGAATAGTTACAGAAAACACACCAGTGAGGGGGTGAGTTTAATGGAGGGCATGGATCACCTCATAATGTCTGTAGAAGAAATCTTGCACTGGCTTTGGCTCCTGTTTAGCAAAACATGCAATCAGATGCTTTTATACACCGTTTAGAAACAAATCCACTGGAAACTTAAGTTAATCACATGCCTTATCTCTTTGTTATACAGAAGTGAAGGTGAGCAGCCCAGTTCCCTGGTAAAGACACATATGCTGTGCAGGTCAAACAGTTTTGGGCAGTCAGGGGCAATCACTTCACCTCTTCCGAAGTATAGTCCTGGAGTCTCATGTGTTTTAACCACACTAGCTCAAGGGGCTAGCTAAGGTTGGCTGACCATTCAGATCCCATGTAAATAATCCTTTGGAAGAGAAATTCCTTAACAATCCAAGCAGAATTCAATGGATTTTGCCTTTGATGAGACTATTTGCATGATCTGTTTTATTAACGTAGTGCATGTTAATTCAGTTCTTAACTTGTAACAATTTAATGTTTTAAAGCATTTCCTACCACTTAAATCTCACAACATACATGTTTCTATTCCCTCCTTTGCTCTTATAAAACCCAAAATATAGGCGGAGGGAAGAAATTGTAGGCATGAAGGCAAATGCAGTCTCCCATTGGCAATAGTTATCTTGCAGAAAGATTTGTGAGTGTGCTGGTTTTGAAAGATTTTAACAAAGTCAGAAACTGATAGCACCGGCTAGAGCCAGGCACGACGCAGGCAGGTGCTGAACAAGCTTCCCCAGCTCAGCCTCTGCCAATGCACGTCCCCCCGACCTGCAGCACTGCAGCTGTTCCTCTCCGTGCCAAGTTGCGTGGTGGTGGCTTGGGGATTTGGAAAAACACATTCTCTGCACAAATACGTTTCAGGTCTCCAAAGGGCAGTGAATTAACCCACTGTATCACTTCCAGTGTAATGAATTTTTAAATTCCTCCTTCTAAGCACAAAAGCCTCCTGTTTTTCTGCAGGGCACAGTGATGAGTGTCCTTTTCATTCTTCCTGTAACCCACTGCTACATTTTGATCTTTGTTGTTTTGCTGGAATATACTGCTTTAAAAGAAAAGCATACTTTTCTTATAGAAAGAATAATATTCTTTGAACCATATTTATTGAATTAACAAGGTGAGAGAGGAAATATTGTAGTAATTCAGGGGCAGATTCTCTACCCTTTGAAGCAGTGATGAGCTCTCTGTGGTGTCAGTGATCTAAGTTAGTTAGTGCCAACAGCGGGGGTGCTGGAAAGAGATATTTGCCTTATCTGTCTGTTAAAAGGGTACTCATTAACTGGTTTGATATGTGATTTATAGTACTGCACATGAGTCCTGAACAACTATATTTTGAAAGACATCTCAGGTTTTTAAATCTAGGTCGCACTTTTCAGTCCTGATTCAACAACAGCCTTGTAGAAGAGATGCAAGACCTTAGCTCATTGCTGTCAGTGATGTACAGGATCAAAGTTGTGAATTAGTTGATGGTAAAAGAGAGTTACGATGATTTAATGAACTACCAGAAAGTCTACTGATTCATTGATAACTGTTCATATTCATGTTCTTGATCTTTTTCAAGGACAGGGTTTGAATTTACTGTGTTTTATGCCAGAACTGAAGTGGGCTTGCTGTGGGTGTGTGGTAGGTGGTGTGGGCTGTGCTGACATGCAGTAACCAGTTACACCAAAAACTCATTGTGTTTCCATATTTAAACACACCACGGATCACCCCACTGATGTAGATGATCTCCAGTTCCACAAATTTCATTTTTTTTCATTCTGGAATAAAAGAAAGATGCATTGCTTAACAGTGCAGTTTTTGCTAACTGCAGTTTCTCACTTTCAGATTTGAACCCAATGGGTAACAATGAGACTTTGAATGACAACTTTGTTGTTGCCATTCACCCTGTCCCTTAGATAAGAGTTATCAAAGAGTAGTGGGAAAGGGATATTTGTAAGGTTTTTGTTTATTTTCTTGAGGATCAGGTCAAGCTGGGTCAAAAAAACACAACACTCTTCTCCTTTCCCTCCCTCAAAAGAAACCCCACTCTGCACAAACAATTTTGCCCTTTCCCTCAAAAGAAAAGATTGATTTTTTCCTTGACCATTTGTTTTCACTTTTTTGGTGAATATTCCATTTTATCATATTAAAAATCCATGGTTCCATTTTATTCCTTTAAATGAAAGGAAAATGCTAACATGTTAAGAAACAATAAACTTAGAAAAGTGGAGAGCGAAAAGGAATGCCATGATATTTATTTATTGTATAGAGATAATATTTTCTAACTGTGGGACACAGCTCCCATCAGAGGGATAGTGAGAGACATCTTAGTTATTCTCCAGAGTTCCTGGTTCTGTTACTGTCTTTAGCCATCGGTTGCTTATGGTTGGGAATTCTTTTCAGAAGTGATGTCTGATGGTGTTTGTTGAAAGCTTGAAACTTTCACTGAGGAAAGCAACAGTCTGTGTATATTTTCTGTATGTAGTAACAAAGGAAGAAACTTTTAATGTTGAAACTAGGTAATATTTTAATAATCTCAAAACATGGAAATAGAAATGGTGAAAAAGAAGTAAATCCTCTGTTGCCCTGCCCCTCCCCAAATGGAACATGGCTTTTAGTAAAAAAACCAACCAAATAAAAAMCAAAACCTGAAAAACATTATTCTTATATTCTAAAAACATAAAGCACTGTTTTGATGAACATGGGGCATTTTCCATTAGGAAGAGGAAAAGACCTGAGTGATACATCAAAAATCTATGAATTGAGGTGAATCAGTCCTTAAGAACATGCTGAACGACACCAGGAGGGATTTTTGGAAGAGGAAGAAGTTAGAACTTTCACCTTCCCAAGGTGATATATACAAATTTCAAGTTTGAAGTGTGCTGCAGAGATGAAGGTATTCCACTGAACTAGGCACATTATAAGAGGAAAAATTTACCCTGAAAAGCTTGTGATCTAAGAGGTATGGCAGACAAAGAGTGAGAGAAAACAATAAAAGTGGCTTAATCACTGGTATCCGACAAGTACGGATGCCCTCCTGGTCCCGTTCAGTGCTTGGTCCCCTCAATGACTGTAGACAGATTATCCATACGCTGGCTGATAACCGTGGAGCAACTGCGCTCCCTGGGATGAGTCCCTCCAGTGCAGCACCTTTTCTCGGTGGTGTTGGCTTGCAGTTGGCAGGACAGAGAAGCTGCACAGCTGTTGGATTCCTTCTTGTGCAGCTGCTCATAACTGGGTATTTAAGGGCTTGCTATCGTGTGAGTTCAGAGGGCATGGAAGTCTTTGGAAGTGCCCCAAAACTGGCATCCCATCCACAGCTGTGAAAAAGTTGGACAAATCTAAGCAGGTAATTAAATCTGCAAGAACATTTCTTTTCCCAGTTCTGGGTCTAATTCTACAAAGTGCTGAGTCCCTGAGCATTGAGTGCTGAGTCATCTGAACACACGAAATTAACTAAATTCAATAGGCTCATTTATAATATCACTTTACATCTAATGTGAGCATCACCTTAGTTACAAAACCTCCAGCTAACACCTTAAGGAGGTTCTGTATACACAAAGTACTAAATAATATTTCAAATCATGTTAGCTTACTTAACTTACATGAACAAATAGAAAAATAGCATAATTTGCCTCATCTACATAGGGAGAACTAGCTCTTCAAGATATCTGTGCTGTATGAAGATCTTGCTGCAGGCAGCAATGTTGAGTGTTTTAAATCCCCCTGCTTAAAGTAGTAGAGAATTGTTTTTAACTTTCTGCAAAATATTGAGTCTCATTGTAATATCTTTTGGAGGATCCAATAAAATTACTTCATCAACTAGTAAGTAAGCACTTTTTAAATAGTTACATTGAATAGAATAGAATTTGGTAATAGTTTCTCTTTGATGGTAGATATGTCTTAAAAGATAAAATATCTCAGAACCTCTTAGAAATTCAGAGAACTCTGAATGCTCAACCAAATTCAGGAACAATAACATCCATGAAAAGCATTTGAAAGAGAGTATTGACCAAAACCACAGAATAATTTCCTTTCACTTTAAAACTTGCAAGGTACTTTTAAAACTTTGCCTGACCCCCACTGAGATCAAAATGGGTTTTACCATTAGTTTTAGTGAAATCTGGAACAGTCTAAAATGTTTTATTTACTGGAAATTAAATGAATGCTTGTAGTTTATGTTACGCAGCAGATGTAGTGGCAATGCTTGTTTGACAAATCTGAAAGTTTTTTAGACAATCGAGGAAGGTTCATTGTCTTTATATACTAATGTATATTGCTCCACCAACATGCTCACCATGCAAATTAAACCTCTATGTAGGCTCTGAAATGTTATTAATAGTCACACATGGAAGAATTACGGAAGTACAGGCCTTCTTTCAGCATATATCAATTAGAAGAAGAGTAATTTCAGAGGCTACATGGGGTACTGTCTGGCATAGACCTTCCACACAGAGGTCAGTTACAAAAAAGTAGGGCCATCTGAAAATGTGTAGACTTTGATGCCATGAAAGAAGTCAGCAAGAAAGAATACAACAGAGAAGCAGGATATCCCTCACAACCGGACTTCATTGTCTCATTCATTCTCCTGGTAATCAATAACAATAGATGAAATTAATCTCAACTTCAGCAGTCTAAATCTTGTGCAGCAAATATAAGCCAGTGCTCTAGGTTCCTTCTCTTGTCAAACTGTGCAGGAAATGGGCTTCCTCTACATTACCCACCTCTTCCCGCTGACTGTAGGGGGAACAAAGAAGACTAACTTAGACTATAAATGTAACACTGAGATGGCCAAAGATAGATGAGGTGAAACCTTCCCCTTTTTGGATTCTGCAAACTGAAAATGCTGGAGCTGCATTTGTGAGAATATTTAACTCTTTTCCTCCTAATTAGATCTAATGCTCACTAAAATCACTAGAAAAATTCCTACCAGCTGCAGTGAGTGCCTATGCTGGCCCTTGATTTCTGCATTCATGTACAGTTGTCAATAATAGATTTCTTATCTGTTGTAGCAGATTATCACTGTTACAGCTCTGTTCACAGTGAAGTGCAGCCTTGAATGCATGACCCAGGAACACTCTTCTTTTCATAAGATGACATCAGTTGCTTCTTTAGGCAATGCAGTAAGTGGACTAAAAACATGACGCATACATACACTTCTTTAAAAAGTGGGATCAGCTAAGGTCTTACCAATGCATAGTTTTAAACCCTTGTATGTGAAGAAATCAGCACAGTATACTGTTACATACTGAATAAAAACAGCCCCCCAACGCTTAATAAGATGCTTCAGCTTGTGCATTAACACTGTAAAAACAGTTGATTTAGTAACATTGAACTACAAAACTTAACTTGTGAAACATTAACAGGGATATATTTTTCTGTCTGTAAATCTCCACTAATCTTACAGCAGATGAACTGGTGGCTCAGCAGTAAGCAAATAAACATGTCACTTGGGGACAAGCTATGTGAACCTATTGACAATCATGGTCTACCACTTGACGCAATTACACATGTTAACGAAAGCTATTTTAAAATAAAGATGTCATTTATTGTCAAGCTGGTCACTAATTTTGCAGTTTGTTGTGTGACAGAAAATGGGTTGTATGTGGTGAGAGACTAGAAACAATGAGAAGAGCAAAACACCAAAGCATTTTGTGACATTAAAGACAGCCTAAGAGTTAACAGAAATTCCCAAAGCAGCATATCAGGGGGAACAATAAATACAATATGATAAAGTCACTTCCAAAGAAATTCTTCTCTAGTACCCAACACACACACACATCCCTGACAAAATAAATTACAGAAAAGCAGACAAGGAAATACAAGATGATTAATTATAACTTAAAAATAAGCCCTGTCTTGTAAAACTTGTAATGTAATTAGCAAATAAAATACATGGCCATTAGCCAAGGTGAGTAGTATAAAATATCAGTGTGTAGGGGACACAGAGTAAAAGATACTAGCAACTGCGAAGCTGGTGAAATATAGAACTTTCTAACCTGTTCAGATTAAGTTATTGCCTTTGATTATGTGTATGGTTTCTGCTATGTGTTCTGAAAACCATCAGCTGTAAAAGGGTCTATATTACGAAGTCTCTCTCTTTTAAGAGATATGCTTTATTTTGAGTAGACCAAAGCCTGTACTTTTGCAAGCTGAACTATAACATTCAGAAGTCGATGGAGCAGCTTGCAGTGGCCAGTATTGCTTTGTAACATTTATGAAGTCTTTTTTTCAAAACCACAGCTATAAAACATATGCTATTTTTCCAGCTTAGGACTGGCCCAACCCACAGAGATAATGCTGCCCTGGTATGCCTACCCGCGCTTTCCTAATGATGGAGAATGTTTCTTCAGTTAAAACATGTCTCCTATACACCCTGCATGCTCCACTAATTATTTTTCTCTTTGGTGCAGGACTTTGTCTCTTCCCTTTTGCCATTCTTCACCAAGTCCCTGCAAGAAAATGAGGTTTGCTGAGACCACTAGAGCTGTGTTGCTGTACGGTATTTAGAGTGGATTGACTTGTGTTTCAGAAGCTGAACAGCCAAAGGATTTAATCTCACATTCTCGGGGTACATTTCAGAGTAAAAGTGGTGAAAACATGGCATTAAAGCAGTAAAGAAGGGGACCCAATTTAGAGGCAGGAAGCCAGATGTTAATTAATAAAACCAACATAAGAGGGCTGTTTGGCTTGCCGAGAACATTCTCTCAGCTGCCTGTTTGTAGGCTGTTCCCCACTTAATCAGTTCTGCTGCATTAAATTTCTTTAAAAGAAATTTTCTTCCCTGGTTGCTTAGAGCTCTGTTGAATCAATCTGAAAGCTCTGTGAGGGGTGGTGAGCCAGGCCAGCGAAAGTAATTTATAGAACGTTACAACTCTACTACTACTTTCAGCACGGTTCAATTTACATCTGCAAATGTCCCTGCCTGTTTCACACAGACAATTCAGCTCATTCTGTGTACTACCGCTTGCTCAGATGGCTCTACGTCGGGAGCAGAGCGAGTTTTCACTTGTCAGGCTGAAGTGGTACAACCCTGGGAGCAAGGATGCAATAGTATAGATATGACTGTGTTGCTGCTTCTGTAGCTTCTTCCATACATTGGGCATTATATTGCTGCAAGTGTAAGTGACTGAAGCAATATGCCTTAAAATTATTGAGTTGCCCTTAAGTTCCCATCTTTTAAATCATCCCAGGAGCAGATTTCATACTGTATGTTATTTCAACCAGAATAAAGTATTGTTTTCAGCTGTTTACTGAAGAGAAGTCAGGACAAGCAAAGGAGAATGTAAAAGTTTATTAATCAATAAAATCTTTATTAGATAATTTAAGTGGATTATTTCTCTATCAGATATAGTTATGTAATGCTTATATTAGGCTAGTGCCTTGAGACTCATCCAGTTGTTGTGCTAGAAGCAGCCAGCGTTAGTATCAAGGAGACATTCTGCCTCAGAGGTTACAGTCTTAGTAAATGTTTATTTAAATGTACAGGCTACCTGAACGTGGCAAATATTTTGTGTATTCTTTCAGAACGTCATGGAAAATAATACTTGAATAAAGTAAATGCTCTATTTTCCTTCAAGGAATACTTTAAGAATTTTTTGCAGATACATGAGTGAAACCTAACCTAATGGAAAGTGATATGTTCTGAAGTATTCAGAGGACTATAGGCAAGAATAATTTAATTGCATTGGATATTGTTCATGGGTCAGCAAATTGTAGGACTTCAGTCACTATATGGAATTAAAAGTCTCAAGTTATTCCATTTCAAAGTTAGGAGAGAGGATGCCTCAAAGGTGGAAAATAGAGCATGTTAGACTTTCAGACAAAAGTGAGATTACAATAAAAGTGGAAATTTGGAGCACATGAGTGTACCCAAAGCAGTGGGATTTTAAGAGACACTTCTTTCATCCTCAGGATTTCATAGTAGTTATCTCAGGCAGCTCCCTGCTTGGTTCTTGGTGAACCCTAGTCCAAGGTGCTGCAGTCTCCCTGTAAATTATTTAAGGCTTCTCCACAATCACACTTAATTCTGGACTGTGGATTTCATAGGTTGTGCTGGGCTTTTATGGCCCTTTGTAGGACTAAAGCTGGGCTGTTCATGCAGGCTTCGGTCCCTGGGATGATGTTGTCCTTACTGGGGCAACTCAGCTGATAAAATTTATGATATTTTATCAGCTTGGTGCCTTTGCATAAATAAAGTTTTTCCAAAAATGAAAAATGGCAATGATAATGGAAACTCCTTCTGTTTACTAAAAATGGGATAAACCACATTTTCTACATGAAACTTTGCACAGATGCTGGGAAGTCAGAAATCTCAGTAGAAAGCTCTGTTCTGTGTCACACAGGGAGAAAAGGATGACAGCAAAATCCAGTGAACCTTGATTTGGGAGAGGAAAATCTTATATTTTCCCTTTCATGATTTCAAATCCTTTGGGGGAAGAACTGTGAGGGTGGAGGAGGAGCAAAGAAGAAGTCAACACCTTTGAGCGATAACATTTGTATGGGGGCTGGCAGGCGGCAAGAAGAGCACAAAAAAGACAGTAAACAGTGATATTTCTTTTAAAAAGGAAAGAATTGCAGAAACTGGTTTATTAAATGCCTAATGCATGCTCCTTTGGTCAGGTTCAGGATATGGTTGCAGTGATACTTGCAGTGGTTCTGATCCAAAATAATAAAATCAAAGGAAATGCCCCCATTAACTCTAACAAGCTTTGGATCAAACCCCTGATGAATTGTGCTGCTCACTGGCTTATAGCTGAGCTACACTAGCTGTCAAACAACCAAAAAGTCTCTCCCCTGGGTAGTTTGGCATATAACCCTTAGGTATCCTTACAAATCAACATGGGGAATGACACGCAAAGAAAGGGAAATGGGCATTTCTGATGTCAGACACCATCCGTCTTCAATTAAGTTAGCTTCCAAAATGTTTCAGGCTCTTTCTGAAAGCCCAATTGACCCAGAAGTCTCTAACAAAGCAATCCTTAAAACCAGCCACATCGTTAGTTTGTTTGCTTGATGGGGGGTTCTTAATGCCATAAACCCCAGTGCAGAGTTAATAATTTCATACATTATCACTTTGAATATGCAATAGAAAACTCAAGGCAGCTGTTTGAAATTCCCTTTAAAAGAGGACAGATTGCCTTTATTGTGTGCACTACTTCATGGCTTGTTTGAGGCCAGGGCAATTATGGGATGAATGACTTCCCTTTAGCTGTTGATGTGTAGGCTTGTTGTTGTGTGTGCATTGTTTTGGGCTTTTTGTTGTTGGTTTTCTTTGTTTTGTTTTGTTTTGTTTTGTTTTGTTTTTAATGAAACTGGAGACCATGTGATAAAGCAACAAAAAGCTGACAGGTAATGATCAAAAAAGGAAATGGCCACTGCTGACACGGCATTTTATTATCTTGTAAATGTAGAATTAGAATAACAATTACATTTCTGTGGACCCCATTCTTACTGGTTTACTACTCCAAGGGTGGGTGTGAATTTGTGCTTTAAAGATCACAGATAAGAAGGCAGAAAGCTTGTCAAATTATGCTTTTTTTTTTCCTCTTGTGATGTAGTGATCTTTGCTATCGGACAAATTGTTAGCTAATTAAAAAAGTATTCATTTTTATTTACTTGTGCTGCCAATGGTCTCACCAACTGATTGTTCATAATTGGGTTTGGCATTTTATTTGTGAACAGGCTAGTTCATGAAGACTTAATCTACTTCCTTCTAAATAACTAATTTTTTCTCTTATTAGAAATAGGGCAATGTTCTAGTTGGAAGATTATCCTGAAAGTACAATTATATACATAGGGATAAGGGAATTTCTGTAGTGTCTAACTGGCTGCTTTGGAGGGACTTTTCCCTAAACTGCTCTCTATACAGTTGCTAATTACCAAAGAAACAGAAGTCAGAGGACCAAACCTATAATGAAGAATTGCCAACTGACAGTTCTTTAAGGAAGTGGTACAATGAGGAGAAAAATGTTTTTTTACTCTAGGAGATAGAGTTAGATATATAGATATATTGGGCACTTCATAGTGGCTGCTGTGGGTTTGCATTTTGGCTCCTGATGAAGCTCTTTCAGACAGAACTAGAATTTACACCAAATATTCAAAAATATTAGTGCTAGTAAACATTTTGTGTTGTTTTATGGCTGTGCTGTATGACTGCTACAGCCAAAATAGAAAGGCAAGGTAGAAAATATATGCTTTGTCTTGAAACTGGGAGTGTTTCATGTCAGATATTACTGAGACTACACGTTGCACAAAAGCTGTTGACACATTATCTTATTGAATATAATGTTGAAAAAACTTACCAGGAAACAAATGTAGATGTATGTATCATACCTGTCTAGGAGACTGCACTATTTAGGAAGGAATTAAGAATACTCTAACTCAGTAACTTAAGGTTTATGACAGAAACTTGAGGCAAGTTTTTTACTCATCCCCATGTTCTTGTTTACATTATGAGCATTATACACAGAATAAAAGTAAGAAATCTATTAGTGAGCCACAGTGTTATTGCTGAGGGTTCAAATGGTGCTGTCTTTCTGGCCTCCAAAATTTCACGGCTGTTCATACTTGTTTAGTTCCTCAAATGATACAATACTTTCTCATCTCAAAGAAAAAGTCTGGTTGTTTAATTGCTTTTTAGGCACTTTAAACTTATTTCCGAGGTTCTAGCTTGGAGTTTGCTCCTCACAGACAAGGAGTCTTCTCTGTCATCCACGGAGGGGAGAGACAGAAGGCTCAAGGCTGCTTCCACGGCGCTGAGGTGGCTGTTGCTGTCATCTCAGTACAATTACGACCTAGTCCAAATATATCTGCTGCAGGGATGGTCCCTCCCTTTCAAGTCTTTTCCTCAGGAAGAATTTGAACTTTAAACTTTCATTTTTCCAACAAGCCGCTCTACAATGTTTAGTGATGTAGATCTTACAATAGTAAGGTATCATTTGAAAAGCAAGTTTTGTAGGGATGTATGACCTGTTATTAAACCTGTTGATGTAGTTCAGAAAAAATAGATATTTTTTCTATTCCTTTATCCTTGATTCATGATGACTACAACAACACAGCTACTACAGTATTATACTGGCTGGCATATGGGGAGCATTTCTTATATTCAAAGTGCCTTGCAAGAATTAGTAACTGCAGCAAATTATTTCTGGTCATATTCTTAGTCCCAGTTTACTGGCCTGGTTTGCAGAAGAGAGGTGAAACCATGGTTCTAACACAGCTCAGTGAGTCAGAGGAAGTCCTAGCTCAAGACCTTGACCTGGATTTGGCCATTGCTGATAGCATTAAATGATCGAAATTATGCCTGCTAACAGTAAAACCTGCAAAGGAAGAGATAAATGTTCCTTCCAAACTTTTAATAACCCTATTCATTCTTTAATCTTCAATGTCATTCGGGTTATGGGGAGAATGGTTTTCAAATCAGCCCCAAGCTCACATCTTTCACTTGTGGACAGTCCTGGCCCCAGTGCTGCCAGTCAGCAATGCTGAGGACACATACCGTAGCTTAACTATGGTTTGGAGAAAAATTTTTGCTACATGTTATCAATGACCAAGGCATAAATAAAAGAAGAGAAATTAATTGTGATCCATCAAGATGCATAATTATCCACTGTGAGTCATTTCAGTGAAAATATTTCCCTTTTCTTTAGTCTAGTTATCTTACACAGTTTCAGAGAACTAAAGTATAAAGACACACACATGGTATCTTCCCACAAGTGTACAAATACATATATATGCACAATAAGTAACAATTTCCAGCCTTTTAAAACTCAATTCTTACTCTTCTCACTCTAAAAGTACTGCTTTCTCTCTAGACTTCCTGCTAGTCAGCTAGCTAAGATCCAAGCTCCTGTGCAGCCTTGTACGGGCTGCCCTGGAGAGCATCATGCTGAGGCTTTGCTAATACCAGGTCTCATTGAAGATGCTGTATTACATCATATCTCCCAATTCTAGTGTAATTTTTCTCTATATATTATAATAGGAACACTGAGCAACCTGATGTACCTCACCCATCACATCTATGGGTTGTTAGAGCTACTTAGTTAAGCCACTGGTAAGCTTCTTTAATTCTATTATCTTAGATAAATACTTTACGTAGTAAGTTATTAAACCATCACAGTGCTATATACCCTGTTGAACCTCTGACACGTTCAGTCATAGACCAGTGCTGCAGAGATAGCAGAGTGGGATAATGAATCAAGACTGAGTGTTGAAGAGCTGTTTGCACTGCTAGGGCTGTATTTCTAGGAGATGGATGGTGTGTAGAACTTAAAAGAGAGACTGAAATAAAAGCAAAGAGTCTTATGGGTGGTGAGCTGGTAGTATGAAAACAGACTAAAAGAACTCAACTATAAAGAAGTTTTGAAGGACTATTCTTTACAACACGTTATGGGGCTAAAGGGAGAAAATATGTCTTAAGAAAAAGGCCCAGTCTTGGCACAAGAATAGTCTGAGGAGTTGCAGAGGAATACAGGTTAACTGGAAAACTTACATCAGAGAAGTTATGTTCTAGACCTGCTTTACAGTAGAACTGCAGTTGAAAGAAGAATATTATCTAACATTAAGAGGGGCATGGAAGGCTCATAAATAGGATTATATGGTGCAATATATTTCCCAGGGTATTCAGACACCAAAGCATACATGCTTAATGCCATCTGAGAAACCCTTGGATACCTGAGATGTTTGGACATAACTGGCACATATGACATGATACCTGCTGGACAACTGCACCCTTCTGGAGTAATAGCTGTAGGTGAGGCTGGATACCTCAAATGGCACTAGTGCCTATGTTTAAACTATTGAATTTAACCCTCCATGTAATATGTGCCTATGGATAATGCAGCAGAATTTCTGATACTGCACATTGTGTAGAAATGTCTATACTTGTTTTAAACACCTCAGATTAATCTGAGAAAATTATTAGGTTAAGCCTAAACTTGCTACACCTGTGTACACCTGTAATATAAAGGTGCAAATACATTTTCAGTTCCTTAGCAATTACATAGAAAAAGCAAACTAAAATATGTTGGAATTATTAGAATTATTTATTTTCAGAAATTTCTGAGGACCGAAGCAATGAACTGAAATGTTTGGGATCACATAGCGCAACTTCTGCTTTGGTTTTGAGTTTTCTTGAATTTTTAAATTCAACCAAAATAAATTATGTCAATTACATCAAACAAAAAGGGAAAGCATACAGAGAAAGAACACTTAGATCTATAAATGAACGTATTTTTATTGTATATAATTTACTTTTTGATTGAACATATTTGCTGAGATTGACAAGATTTCATGAAAGGCTTTGTTTCACTGCCTGCATTTCAGAATAGTTCAGTCAAAACTGTCATGCTTCCGATCTCTATTGCTGATATTTCCTAGCTGACCATGAAACTTTATTTATTTATTCTATCTGTCTGTCTTTGCCTACTGCGAAGAGTATAAGATATGTAAGATATATAATCAAGAATATGTTGAGTTAGTATTCCAAGAAAGTATTTTATTTTTCTATGCTAGAGCAAAATGAGTTATTATCTTGTTAGTATGACAATACATATGCTGAATTATTTTAAAGTTCTGCCTTTAATGCAAAGATAGTTATTTAAAAATATTCATAAAGAAATCTTGGAAAGAGCTTAAAAAGACTTTTGAGGTTTATTTGCATAATTCATTTTTAGAACTTTAAGTTACAAGGATCTGTAATTGTTCTTCTTCCCACTTCTGTTGCAATTTCCCATGCAAATACAAATTAGGAAATGCTATTTTTACTGTACCAGAAGGACTGTGTATGCAGATAGCACTTAAAACCAATTGTCATATTGCAAAGTTTTATCTTCTGGACATTTCTGATACTACGATTTTTTTTAACTCTTCAGGGCTCAAATACGTTTTGCTTGTTTGAAAAAACAGTGATGAGTACAAAATGAGCCTTACTGAAATCAAGAGGAAATTTTCCACTGGTGATGGAAGGGACCAAGATCTCGCATTGGACACCTGCAAACACAGAAACTGCTAGTGCTGGTTCCTCAGCGATTAACACAAAACAAGTGAATATACCAGGACAGAAAAATGATCTTTGGTATTAGTGCAGAAAATAACCCAGTCCTCTTGGCAATGCTTTCAAGTAAACACATAAAAATTATATTTTGTCCTCTTTTTACAACTTATACAGAAAACTCAACAATATACGAACTCTTAGGGAGTTGCTTCCCCACTTCTTTTATTTAACTGCCCAGTAGACTTGTAGGTCTGAACTTTCAGCTGTTGTAAATTGGTGTAACACCTTTGAAAAACCTGCTGTTCTTAATTCGAAATGGAGAATGAGAGAGTGAAACCTGAACAGCTGGAGTAGATAGTAATTTGAATTTTCTTTTGTTATTTTTGTGGCTGTTTACCTATATTTCAGTCCAACTCTTGGCAACTGCCTCAACTCCACCTCGCCTTGTAAAATAATCTACATTTCTTTATGCTTTCACTTTGAATTTCTTCTCTCTTCTCTGTGTACTTTTTTCCTCCTGCTCTTTCTCTGATTTTGCCATAAATGTACTCTTTAGAAACTGTCAGAAAACATCTTTCGTATGTGGGTGGCTCTTCAAAAAAGTGGCATCTATGGGACATATCTCATATAAGTGTAGGGTTAAGTGAGCTACTTCATCTGTTGAGCTACAGTACTAAAGAAATACAGTTAGTTCATTTATACTACTAAAAGTAATTGTTACTGACAAATCTTGAAATAGGAAAAAGCTGAAGGAGGTCAAAACAATAGTTCTACTCTATCTTTTGCATGGAAGATGGATATTTGCTACTGTAACCTCAGTCCTCAAGAAGTGGTAACAACTGTCCCTTACAGAAAATTTAATCTTTACTTAAAACTAAATCTTTAATACTCTCTGTAACAAAGGCAAAGATTTGTCCCTTGCAAAATCCAGATATATATTTTTAAATTTACTGGTTTTAATTTATGCTATCTTTTTCTTTCTATTGCCTGCTACTTTTCTTTATCTGCACTTAATATCCTCTTCATCTTGCACAAAGTGACACTTTGTTACCTCCCACTTTACCCTTAGCTACCTAAAAACCAAGGAATTATTAGTCTTGTACAATGAATACTAAACCAGTGCCATACATTTGAAGCTCTTCTTTTGCTTGAATACAACAATAACACCAAATAATAATATATGCTGAATAATGCCAACCTTTATAAAGTTGTCTTCATTCATTCATCAAGTTTATTCATTATATTTGCTATTTGATATTTGACCTACACTGGGGTATGTTTATAGGAATCACCTTTTAAAAAGAAAATTGAAATGGAAAGAGGAGTAAACCCAGTAATGCTGTCCTGATAGCATCTACACTGCACCATCCCACAAGTTTTCTGCACAAAAGCCTCTTCATGATATTTACAGGTGTTTGAGAAGAGATATCTGACGAGCTTTTATCTTTCTTAACAACAAATCATCCTTGATACAGAATATACAAAACATTTTGTTAAAAGTCTCTGTTATATTCTATAAAGTTACACCAGGGAATCCCAATTTCAATACTCTGTGATGAATAAAACCAGCATTTACATGTAGCTAAATCAGAACTTTGTTTTTCTGGTGGGTTTTAACCTAACAAATGACATAAAACAGACTTACACTTTTAATGTAAATTTAATAGAAATGGAAATACTGGTTTGACAGCTATTAAGAACAAACAGTTTGATTTACCCATGGTTTGAAGGAATATGAAAAGGTCAAGATTAAACTTCCCCCTCCCCTCCCAAGATCAGCTTAATGATACAATACACTGTAAGACTTAACTTCTTTGTGATGAACTATAAGAATACAGTAAAATGGGGAAGTTTGTATTGCACAATGATTAATTCATGAAATAAATATATATGCAAATGGAAGGCTTTTTCTATATTAGATGCCTTAAATACACTTCAGCTATATGCAGCACCCCTAATCAGTGCATATAGCTTTATGTTTAGTTAACAAGAACAGTAGAGGTTTTAGATGAAATAATGTACCTTCAAATGAAATTTAATTATAATTATTAAAAAATACTAACTCTAGTTCCTTTGTTCCTACTAATATGAAGACATGATGCACTTAATATGATCCCTTTCCCTCATGATAACCATATGGTGTGTAAGAACCATTTTAACAATAAGGATTACAAGTGACATTTTATAACATTACAGGTATGACATCCTTTGCCCAGTATGTCCTAAATAATGTTTTCCACTCAAATCCAGCAATACGTTGTTGAAAGCAGAAAACTTTATGTTCAGAGCTAATTAGTTTTAATTTCTAGTTTGTCCTCAAGTATTTGTACTTCATAAATACAACCGAAACATGGAGGCAAATTATCTCTTTTTCACTGTTCTGACTTATAAGCTCAGATAAGGAAAGAATACAACATAGGATGCTTGTTAGTGGATTCCACTTTTTTTTATTTCAGCTGGATATTTGCAAACTGGAACAAAAAATTACCAACCTAGGTTCCTGGGCTGCCTTGAGGATCTTCTAAAAATACCACAAGAAATAAATACACCCACCTGTTTTCCCAATATTATTTATTACTTGTTAGTAATACTAACAATAAATCCGGTGTAATAAACAGTGAATATAATAGAAACAGAAAATATTTTCAATAATTCACTGCTCAAGTTATTACTACGCCTACAGGCAAAGGAGGAATTTCAATACACCTCAGCAGCTGACAGACAGTCTGTGGAAAAACTTCAAAAAGAGATGTGAACGAAGCCCATATTTCTCAAGCATTTGTGAACCACCCCGTCTTCCTCAAGCCAGGAAACCTGATAAATAACCTAATAAATAAATTAAAGCCTGAGCAACCTGGTCTGACCTTGTAGCTGACCCTGCTTTGAGCAGGAGGTTGGACTAAATACCTCCTGAGGTCCCTTCCGACCTGAATTACCTTATATCCTATGATGTGGGTGTGTTTCTATGAATATGTTTTAAACTGTTCATATGCTTCTACCATGCTCGTGTTGTTAAAAACTTGCAAAGGCAGCAAAACAACCACCTCCTAATTATAAATAAGGATGATAAACAAGCAATTAGCAACATTCAGTTACTTAGTTCTAGAATCGATGTCACTCCTGCAAAATTTTAGCAGACATTTTCTGAAGCAGACCAGGTGTTTTACAGCAGCTCCCATGTGTGGAACTTAACAGCAGTTTCTATACAATGATAAATGGAATTCTTACAGCTGTCTTGCAGGAGTACAGAAATACCGTAATGTTAAGTGCCAAATGACTTGTCAGTGTTACACAATTTTTATATCAGAAAGGGAATCCTAATTTTTCATCTCCCATTCCTGCAATGATAAAAAGCAAGCAAACAGACACACACACCCATTTCAATCTCAGAATTACTACAAAATTGTGTTGATGTTACTAACAATGACAATGATGATAAAAGTTTTGTAGGTTCATCTATTCTTAATGGCACCAACACATGGGGAAAGAGAATTGGGGTTATTATTGTTGTTATTATTATTACTGCTATTATTACTGTTGTTACTATTGTTATTCTTTTTAAAATATTAACTTGGAGAAGTGTGCCAAAATTAAGGCACTGGAAAAACAAGTCATCTACCTAACGATATGAAAGATGTAGTACATAGTAAAATGTTATTGATTACTAGAGTCTGCAACCAGCAGCCATCAGTCTGGCATCAATTTCTTCTAATATTTGCCTGTTTAACACTTGGCATTTGTGCTGCTATACCAATTGTCTGAATTAATTTTTTTTATATTATTGAGTCATAAGTTCATAAACGGTTAGGTCAGAATGGGCCATCAAGCATCATCTGCATAACATAGTACTTCTTTGGCAATTTCTGTATGAAGGTGACAACTCCTGGTTGAAGCTAATCTTTTAGAAAGTCGCTCACCCTTAATTAAAATTCCTAGAAAGTTTTAGACAGTGATACAGCGTACTTTCTGTTATTCTGAATGTATTTATTTATTTGACTTCAGGTAGATCTTTACATCTCAGCTAATTTTCTACTCTTTTTTTATAAACTGAGAGAAATAGACACTTGTAAGTTGCAATCCATTACCTGAAAGAGATGTCTAAACTAGGTTAGATCAATCTTTTCTTAAAAATGGACCTGGTGACTAACACAGGTACACCCTGCAGACATTCAACAAACTGAAGGTTTCCCCCAGAAGGTTGTTCAGTAGCTTACCCTAGTTGTTTAAAATCACTACCATTTATTCCTCTCAGCCTTAACATTCCCAGAGCAGCTAATTGAAGGTATACACTCACAGAATAACTCCTACTGAGTCAACCTGCTCTTGGAAATAGGCCTCTCTCCTTCCAACATTTGCCAATCCCAGGTTTTAGCAGAGGGAATCCACAGTTTTACCTACCCGGTAAGTTATAGAAAGGTCATGCTACTATCTATATTTTGTAATAGCCTGCTGGTTACACCATATTGCTAGAAAATGYGATTGTTAGGATCTTGGTTGTCTTCAATTTTGGGAGTTTTGAGCTCATAATTCAAGAGACTGTCCTTACTAGTATGTTTTTAAGCATCCTGAACAAGGACATACTCCTGCTCCATTCCATCTTTCCTCTTGGAGCTGGGCAATCAAGCAGCTAGTATCTGAAAAGACATGAACTAAAAAGACAGGAAAAAGAGAATCTGGTTCTGGTTTATCATTTAGAGTTGTCCCTTGAAATGTGAAATGTGTTTTTCCAACAGAAAAAAATCAAAAAGGCATGTTTCCCCACCCTGTGCAAGAACTCCAGCTACTACACTGTTAAAGAAACATGATGTTATAAAAAGATGCTATAAAAAGATGACTATTATTTTCTTCAAGTGAGCTATTCCATGAACAGACAGATACATAAATGTGAGGCTTACTGGAGAATATAACCAACAGGCAATTCTGGCTGACATCCACAGGAGAAAGGAGGAAGAAGTGGATGATGTGCGATGTGATAGAGATAAAAGCAATGAACATGCTGGCTAAGGGTTTTAAAAGGCTTTGAAAGTGGTAATCTGGTATGCTGAAAAACAGTATGTGTAAGACAAGGAGATTTGAAATGTGCCTAGTCCTGGTTTGTAAGTAGCAGAATAACTCTCAGTTACTGCTTGTATTGCAATGTGGGCATGTAGTAATTCTTGTAATTGCTAGAGAGAATAGAACATTACAAAACCTGGTCCTAAACATGCTACAGCAAGACACTGTTCTTCCAGGTTCAGAAGAAAGGCTAGGGTACAGTTCTGCATAGGTCCATCTGGGTCTAATAATTTATTCAGGGTATGTCTTGCAACAAAACTACATGTAGTACAAATGATGTAAAAGGGGATAAAAGAACTTACTCAGTTAAGAACACTCATATCATCAACGACATCTCTCCTTCCTTCTCTGAAATAATATATACAAAATAGTATCATGCAGTGACTGTGAATTACAGCATAAACTAATGAGTTTTATAATGTACAGAGCATTCAGCTTACTGAGCAGTTGGTTTCATATTGGTTTGTAGATGACATAACCAGGACTGCCAGGGTGAATACTATCTTAGTTGGCAGCTAACAGTAATGTCCCTGTGAACTGATTATAACTTTATTACAGATACATTTTTTCCTAATGCACAGTTCACAAGGGCATTCTGTTCCAGAACACTTCTGCTGTCACAGGTAGTTTTGAATGTTTGCATAGGAATTAACACAGGCTTTGAAAGCGAGAAAAATGCCATTCTCATTGTCTCCATTTTCTAAATGGAAAGACTGTATTAAAACATCGCCTTCGATGGCTTTTGTGCATCTATTGTCCTATGCCTTTATAATGTAAATTATTTATTTGATGAATACATTTGCCAGAGGAGCTCAGCAATATTATCAGAGTGATTCTCTTTTGAGCATGAGCAGACTGAAAATGAAACCTCCCAAAGGCCTTGGTACTGATGTCTGTGGTCCCTTTGTAATACCAGATAACATTCTGGCATTATAAATTCCTTGGTAATCTTGCAGTGACTTCTTGTTTTGAAGCAATCAAGTCTCTTTTGAATAAAGCTCATGACTATGATAATTAATAATCTATGATCTCTTAAGGACATTAAGTTGAAAAACACTGTTTCCCATTAGTGACCTTTTACAACCCATGCTTTGACTAAATTATTCCTATCAGAGCATTTCTTTCAGCTGGCAGGGGGAGTGGGGTGTGAAGGGAGTCAGTCAAGAGCAACCTCTGCAGCTAATGACAAGGGACCTCCTTGATAATCTGGCAGCCCCCAGTACCGCACTGCTGAGCACTGTGAGTGGTGAAATACCAGACTGAGGGATATGGGTAAGACGCAAAGTGGTTTGATGCAACAACACCCATCTAAATAACACAGCAAAAAGCAGCACATTTTGGGTAGACCTGAAGATAAACAGAACTCCTGTAGGCATTGTCTTTGACCCATGTGCACCCTGAAGCGGACCTCTGGTGTTGCTCAGTAGCAAAGCATGATGGGAGTGTGATCAACATCTTAAATATTTGATCCAAATTGATCTCAGGTGTCAATTAGATTTACATGAGGAATTAGTTTGTTCCCTAGTGGGCTTCTGCTGTCCTTTGTCAGGTGAATGAATCCCAGGATGTGATTCTAAATAAACCAGGAGGAGTGGAAATATCTGGCTCTGAATAAAATTGCCTTTGCAGTAGCCTATAACTCTTGTAATGCTCCATAGCCTACAGTCTGAGCTTTTGTGTCAAATGCAGAATTAATTTCCTCATGAGTAATTTTTATACAAGCCTGCAACATAATAAAAACCTTACAGGAGCTGACAGAGCTACCTGTTCACCTCATTCAGATTAGGTCAATATTATTGAAAAGCCATGCCCTGGAACTAGCGTAATTTAATGTCTGCTGATCTGTTCTTTGATTTACAGTAAAGTTATCCAGCAATTCTATCATGAAAATGACTTTATATTAACCATCAACTTTCATAGAAAGCAACTGCATTTGTAGATTGCCTTGTGAAATGCTTTGCTGATATAAATTTAAGCCATGAGCTTCCAAGTCTCCATCTTCTGCAGAGTTTTTTTTTTATTTAAGGAAAACAGATCTGGGGATGAAGGGTCTGATTCTCAGAGTTAAATAAGTGAATTTCCCCTTATTTTAATGCCTATAGATACACCAGCTTATACAAAGGTAAATATGGGTATATCGATAAGACATTGTACTAGATAACCTAGACAGTCTGAGTTTTAGACACTGGCAATCCCTAGGCACCTACCACTCTATTTCTGTCTATGTCTGAAAGATTTTTTAGCAGTTTTGTGTCTTTTTTGAACTTAAAGCTTAGCAGAATTCATGGATAAATTAATCTTCTACCTGTATCATGGGTAAGTTTTTCCTCTATATGCCTCACCAGTCCTGCTATGGTGAGCACCCTGAGGATGTTTAGGATGCTGAGGTTGCTCTGAGAGCTTGTCGACTGAATCAGACTGCACAAAACAGGAGAAGCCAGACCTGATGGTCAGGGCACTGACACTAGATGTGGGAGATTTGCATTCAATTCCTTTCCCCACACAAATGAGATGAACTCCTTTGTTACAGCCTCTTAAGAGAGGGTTGTCAACCCCAGTCTACAGAATACTCAGTGGAGTGACGCTGGACGCATTTTGGAAATGCAATGGGGCATCACAACAGTTTTAGCTCAGTATTCTCACTGCCGTGCTTTGCTGCAGAGCTTCCCCATCCACAAAGCACTTCACTGCTAGAGCATAAGTGCATTAGATATGAGACATGGTATGTGATTTTCAAGAGAGATGTGGACAAAATGGAGTCCAGAGGAGAGCATTGAAGTTGACAAAAACATCACGTATGAGAAAAGTCTCAAAAGAATGAAATTATTTAATATAAAGAAATGAAGACTGAAGAGTTTTCATAAGTTAAAGGTAGCCAGTAGCAAAACAGTTGAATGTTGTAAACAGGATAAAAAGGCAGCAAGGAAGATTTAGCTTGGGAAGAGTTTTCTTTCTGCTTATGGGTATGGATGAAGGGGMAGGCCAACAAGGCAGATATCCTGCTGGGAGTCTGTTATAGACCGCCCAATTAGGATGAAGAGGCAGATGAAGGATTCTACAAGCAGCTGGCAGAATTCTCACGATCGCTAGCCCTTGTCCTCGTGGGGGACTTCAATTCACCCGACGTCTGCTGGAAATACAACACAGCAGAAAGGAAACAGTCGAGGAGGTTCGTGGAGTGTGTGGAAGATACATAACTTCCTGACGCAGCTGGTGAGTGAGCCTACCAGGGGAGGTGCCTCGCTTGACCTGCTGTTTACTAGCAGAGAAGGACTGGTGGGAGACGTGGTGGTAGGAGGCTGTCTGGGGCTTAGCCACCATGAAATGATATAATTCTTGATTCTTGGAGAAGTAAGGAGGGTGGTCAGCAAAACCACTACCATGGACTTCCGGAGGGCGGACTTTGGCCTGTTCAGGACACTGGTTGAGAGAGTCCCTTGGGAGGCAGTCCTGAAGGGCAGAGGGGTCCAGGAATGTTGGACGTTCTTCAAGGAGGAAGTCTTAAAGGTGCAGGAGCGGGCTGTCCCCGTGAGCCATAAGAAGAGCTGGCGGGGAAAGCGACCGGTGTGGCTGAACAGGGAGTTTTTGCTGGGACTCAGGGAAAAAAGGAGAGTCTACCGCTGTTGGAAGGAGGGGCGGGCGACTCAGGAAGAGTACAGGGATCTCGTCAGGTCATGCAGAGAGAAAATTAGAATGGCAAAAGCCCAGCTAGAACTCAATTTGGCTGCTGTCGTGAGAGACAACAAATAATTTTTTTACAAATATATTAACGACAAAAAGAGAGCCAAGGAGAATCTCCATCCTCTACTGAATGCCGGGGGGAACATTGCCACCACAGATGAGGAAAAGGCGGAGGTACTTAATGCCTTCTTTGCCTCAGTCTTCAGTAGTCAGACCAGTTATCCTCAGGGTATTCAGCCCCATGAGCTGGAAGACAGGGATAGAGAGCAGAATACACCCCCCCAATAATGCAAGAGGAAGCGGTTAACAACCTGCTATAACACCTGGACGCTCACAAGTCTATCGTGCCACATGGGATCTACACGAGAGTACTGAGGGAGCTGGTGGAGGAGCTTGCCAAGCCACTCTCCATCATTTATCAGCAGCCCTGGTTAACAGGGCAGATCCTGGATGACTGGAGGCTTGCCAATGTGATACCCATCTACAAGAAGGGCCAGAAGGAGGATCCGGGGAACTACAGGCCTGTCAGCCTGACCTTGGTACTGGGGAAGATTATGGAGCGGTTCATCTTGAGGGCGCTCACAAGGCAGGTGCAGAACAACCAGGGGATCAGGCCCAGCCAACATGAGTTCATGAARGGCAGGTCCTGCTTGACCAACCTGATCTCCTTCTATGACCAGGTGACCTTCCCAGTGGATGAGGGGAAGGTTGTGGATGCTGTTTACCTGGACTTTAGGAAAGCCTTTGACACTGTCTCCCACAGCATTCTCCTGGAGAAGCTGGCGGCTCATGGCTTGGACGGGTGTACTCTTCACTGGGTAAAAAACTGGCTGGATGACCGAGCCCAGAGAGTTGTGGTGAATGGGTTCAAGTCCAGTTGGCGGCCGGTCACAAGCGGTGTTCCTCAGGGCTCAGTTTTGGGGCCCGTCTTGTTCAACATCTGTATCAATGATCTGGATGAGGGGATCGAGTGCACCCTCAGTAAGTTTGCAGATGACACCAAGTTGGGCGGCAGTGTTGATCTACTTGAGGGTAGGAAGGCTCTGCAGAGGGATCTGGGCAAGCTGGATCAATGGGCCGAGGCCAATTGTGTGAGGTTCAACAAAGCCAAGTGCCGGGTCCTGCACTTGGGTCACAACAACCCCAGGCAACGCTACAGGCTTGGGGAAGAGTGGCTGGAAATCTGCCTGGCGGAAAAGGACCTGGGGGTGCTGGTCGACAGACGCTGAACATGAGCCGGCAGTGTGCCCAGGTGGCCAAGAAGGCCAACGGCATCCTGGCCTGTGTCAGAAACAGTGTGGCCAGCAGGAGTAGGGAGGTGATCGTGCCCCTGTACTCGGCACTGGTGAGGCCGCACCTCGAATCCTGTGTTCAGTTTTGGGCCCCTCACTACAAGAAGGACATTGAGGTGCTGGAGTGTGTCCAGAGAAGGGCAACAAAGCTGGTGAAGGGTCTAGAGCACAGGTCTTATGAGGAGCGGCTGAGGCAACTGGGGTCGTTTAGCCTGGAGAAGAGGAGGCTGAGGGGAGACCTTGTCGCTCTCTACAACTACCTGAAAGGAGGTTGTAGTGAGGTGGATGTTGGTCTCTTCTCCCAAGTAACAAGTGATAAGATGAGAGGAAATTGCCTCAAGTTGTGCCAGGGGAGGTTTAGACTGTATATTAGGAAAAATGTCTTCATGGAAAGGGTTGTCAAGCATTGGAACAGGCTGTCCAAGGAAGTGGTGGAGTCACGATCACCGGAGGCGTTCAAAAAACATGTATATGTGGCACTTCAGCCCATGATTTAATGGGCATGGTGGTGTTGGGTTGACAGTTGGACTTGATGATCTTAGAAGTATTTTCCAACCTTAGTGATTCTATGATTCTATGATTCTATTCTATGATTCCTTAAGTGAGGATTTTTAAACACAGAAACAGAATTTGTCAGAAGCTGCGGTGCGTTTAAAGAACTGGTTAGACAACTATCTGTTGGGGATAATTTTAGCTGTTGCTTCATTAGGACAGTAGTTTTATCATACTATGGATATTATATGATCTCTGAATGACCCTCCAACCCCATCTGTCTGTGGTCTGTGGAATTCTTGGGCTATGAGTTGGTCTGAATTTATGCTTCAGTGAATGCTGTGATTCTGAAGACTTCTTTGCAGATCTGTTCTTCTCTGACTTCCCACCTGTAACCAGATGATGAAGGGGAAATATGCTAAAGACTATGCACAATGTTAATGCTAAGTGTCCGGTGCATCGGCTTTAGGATCCCTCATCATAAGACCAAGATAGGTTGTTTCAATCACAACCTTGTAATATGTCCTTGTAAAGCATTCAAAATACTATGAGGTTAATAACATCTGAAATAAGTACTTAAAATAGGTGTATCGGTACCTCAAACATCAATGAGGTTATTCTCGTGAGCCCTGTAGGGGATGTCTGTGTTGCCTCTCTTTACTGGGTAGTGAGCTAAGGACAAAGATGAAGTGACTTTCTCAGAGTTGCACAGGAAGCTTGTGGCCCAGCTCGGGAGCAGAGTACAGCGGCTAAGCCACAAGCTTCTCATTTCCTCTCTAAACCATTTCTAACAATCAGCATAAAGCAATAACAGTTGTTCTGATGAGAGAGAGATGTTTTGTTATTGAAATGCTCTTGGGATGCACAAGGTAGCAGGACTGTCTCAATTGTGTCATTCAGAACTGGATTAAGATTTCTTCTTAGGAATAAAGAGAACATTACTAGATTTACAGTATTTATTAAAAAGAGGTCTAAAACCAAAGTGAAAATAAAGCCTGTAGCGGAGAAGCCCAGAATAAAGTACATGCTTAATCGGGTGTAATAGGATGAACTCTGAATTATAATTGCAGGTGGAATTCAAAGGTTGGGAGGTGAAATAAACAACTCAGGATTATTGGAACAACCTGTCTTTAGTGAAGACTGGCATGTTTACATGCAGAGTGTGCCACCCAATGATTTTAGTAAGCAACAAACAACTGCCACCATAATTTACATGCATTTGAGGCCCTTCTCTGGAAAAGAGATCACTTGTAATTCAAAAAGGAAATAGCAAGCATTTGCAGGGCAAGAGGAAAAGGAACAAACCATACTCACGTTGCCTGTACATCTAACCAATTGAAAACATTTACCAAAACACAATACAACAAATTAGTTTCTTTCACATAGTTAAGACTTCCCACAAATTCAGAACAATCTAAATGAAGTTTGTTCTAGAATAAACGAGCTCTAGAATAAATGAATGCATTATAACACAATGAGAAGAAGCTAAACAAGTGATTTTTGTACTCATCCGGAATGCAAGCTGGAGGTCACCTGAATTTAGTTAGCTGGTACTGCATATAGGATAAAGAGAAAAAAGTGTAAAAGTTTTGCTTTACSTAAGGAAATTGTGAATGTAATAAAGAAGCATGGCTTGTTAATCCCTTAGGTAAGAGAAAAACCTTCTGAAACATTACCTATCCAATACATCACAATAAACTCACAGTAATGCTTGTTTCACACACACACAAACATATCTATCTATATGTTATATATATTATATATATTCAGATGGATGCTTCCAGGTTATTGTGACTTTCATATGTTAAAAAATCGCTTTGTTTATTAATTGAAGTACTAGCTACCCTACTTAACCAACACAAATACAATGACAAGCTGCTGTTGTCTTAGGAATAAGGAGAATAAGAGGTAAAATGAGCATTATTAAAAAAAAAATAAAAGGGCCTTCCAAAAGCAACAGGCCCTTTTTAAGCATCCACTTCAAAGAAACAGCAATTAACATCCACAAAATTCGAAGGGCTGGGCTACAGAAAGCATACTGGAAAATGTTCTTACAAAGGGATAGACCTGGTTTTGCAAAAGTCAGAATGGCTTAGGCTGTCGGAGTAAAATATTTTAGCACAAATGTGCCGTATGCGTCATTTGTCACATGAAACTTGTACAAAACAGAACTTGTTCAAACCTACTAATGGAATAAACTTCATGGAATAAACTCCATTGATTTGAAAATAAGGTATTTATATCATACTCTACAAAACTATTTGTTTGCACATGATCTGTTTATGCCTTTTCTAGTTATGGAAAGTAGTCCAGTCCACTTCATATGAAATCAGTTTGTACAATCCTATCTGCTCTGCCCAATACACGCTAAATATTTTATAGGCCTTTCACAGTACAAGATTGAAATATGCTTGACAGATTTCAATTAATTTGTGATCTATGTTGACTATTTCAGCCATCATGAAAATGCAAGGCATACAGAAAAGATTGAGATGAGTAGTAAAAATAAAAAGTAGAAAGTACATTGTAGATAGCAAAGAGTTATTCATTCAAGATGAAGTTTGTGTAATAACAGCTGCAGGATTCTTACTCTCATGGAAAATGTTATCTATTTATCAGTTCAACATTTTGAATATTTTTAGGGGTCCACCACTATTTATATATGGATGTTCACATGTAAACAATTTAAGTCTCCTCTCTAGGGATTCAGCTATTAAAACAAATCAATTGTGGGAAGAAGGTCTACAACACAGACAAATTCTTTAGTAGGTGCAAAAATAACAGCAACATTTTATGGTTATTAGCAGAAAATAATTAAATAGCACTTCAATGTTAAATCTTCAAAGAACTACACATACATTAACTAATTGGTCTATGTACTTCTGCTTTGCTGTACAATAGGTAGATATATTTGCATCACCTATTCACTGGGTATCTTTCTTTCTCTGACAAAGACTGTTTTGGACCAGTAGTTAGGTCATGGCAAAGTAAAGAGAACAAGTAAAAAACATAAAAAAGGTACTGAAATGATTAGCTTTGAGAATTGGATCAATTTCTAGGTATTATGCCTGAGAATTTAGGTTCTGAATGATCCACTGAGTTGTACAAATCTATCAACCATTACTTTATTTTCAGTGGAGTTCAAACATGTTAAGATCAGACTTAGTCTGTTTTCCTCAGGAAGTATGATGCCGAGATGTTTTAGTGTTATACATACACATACCAAAATTACAGTATTGCGAGTGTATATATTAACTTAATATACATCTAGGCCAGAGAATTGTGACTGCAGAATTCTGAAAGAAAATATAAGAATTCAGACCAAAGGAAGGCAGGAGTTATCATATTTCAGTAGATCTGGCTGGAAAATATAAATGATGTTTCTGAAAAATGTCTGGGATTTATTTCTATCCCAGTATAGAAAACAAGAAAACATTATCTAAGAGAGTTGAACAATTGAGCAACTTGCCCTGGAGTAGGAGAAGGTGGATATATAATTCTATTTTCTGTCCAAACTAATCTGCAACAAAATCTTGAAATCTTCACGTTCTACGTGAATTGGACTGACCACCCAAATTACAGCATCAGGGCACTGCAGTGAAAAGTGGTTGCTGATTAGACACCATATTCTCTTTAAGTAAGCTAGCTTGAATATCAACAGTTATGTCACCGCAGGAAAATAAGCTCAGGATCTGGGGCAAATACATGCATGTCATTTTCATACTGCTATAATTAGGGAACTAGCTGCATCCCTCGCTTTGTATGTAGACATGCCTCAACATCTGCTTTGCACCAGGATTTCTCTCAAGGCCAGTGGAAGACTTTCCTATGAAATTTTCATTATAATTAACATTTTTCCGTATGCTTGAGAACATTGCAGGCACATGGACTTCTACATGTTCTCTTTGCAGCCTTCCAGGTCAGATAATGCTTCAGTTTCCTTTGAGTTATTGTAGATTTGGAGGGAATTAATAGCTTTGAATGCAATATTTTATAAAAGCATGTTTTATATAAATGTCATAAACAGGTAGATATCATGAATAACGTGTTTGTCTGAAACATTTTTCAAAATTTGTTGCAGAATCCTCTTCTGTGAAGGCTTTGTAAGAATAGGTTAGACAAACATCTCTTAATGATGGACCAGATATTGGACCCTGCTGCAATTCACAATATTGGGTTGAAACTAGAAATTTTTAACTATTTTTGATTTGTGGACTCCTAAACCTTCCACTGGAGATGCAGAAATTTCACACACATAAACTGATGTATAGTATACAGGAGCTTGATCTTCTTAGTTACCTTTCACAGATCCTTTCAAAACAGTTAGCAGACCTTCATGTCTGACTACAGATTAAAAACCGTTGGTCTGTGAGAAGGTCTTTTTTAGACCTATATATGAGTGGTTCTGTAATATGCCTGTACTTCGATGTTTGGTTTTTTTTTTTATTTATTTTTTGGAATTTTTGCTTAACCCACATGACAGTCCTGGTGCTAGGTTTCCACATCTTTTTCCAGGGCAGGATCTTTTCCCGGAGTTCCTCCTGCCACTAGTTAATTCAACAGCCTTCCCTCTGAATTTAATAACAGGGAGAACCTGGCATTGAGGAAGCTATTGCAAACTTTCCATCCCCCTGAGAAGAGAGATTTTATTAATTTTAAAAGCAGGAACTAGGTAACGCCATCAAAAACCTGCCTATTGTTCTCTGATGAAGCTATCCATACTTTTTTTTAATGATGTTGTTTATTTTTGTTTTCCCAGTAGCCACTGTAATGTAGTCACTTTAATAAACAACTATAAGAACTACTTACCGCTACAAGTCATCATACCACAAGTGTAGTTAAAGCCTGTATGAACAATTGCTCTTCCTGCATGTAGCAGCTTGCCTATACCCTGTAACAGTTTGCTAACCGATCATTTTGACTGGGTTGTTTAGTTTTCGTTTTAATGATGCCTAAAAAGAGGAATAGTCTGTATTATGGACTAAATAACTGTAAAAATGTATCCATAAAAAGAAACTAATTGCTCCTTACTGGAACATGAGGAAGAGGGATGGAACTACTAAAATAAATTGTCACTATATTTTAGCTGGAAAATGTACATAAGAGCCCAAATTCTGGGAAATTATTGACTTCAAAAAGTTCAGGACTAAACTTGTTGTAGTCTTAATAAGTGTCTGTTAGTTAGCCTGCATTTTTTTCTGGTGTATGAAGCAAAATACATAGCTGTAAAAATGCTCATTCAGTTACAATTTCTATTATACTGGGGTTTGAAATTTCTGTCTTTTTTTTTTAATTGCCATTAAAAGACATAGTTGGTCATAGAGTCCTACAGCTTAATACATATTATTATACTTACGGACTCTCAGAAACTTGGTGACTGTAAGAGCTTTTAAAATGCATTTTGGGAAGAACAAAAAGCAACAAAAAAGAGAAGGTGGCAAGCATGAACAGAGACACTTTCACAACAGAAGAAAAGGGTCAAACAGCAGACACTAACAGCAACAGAATAAGTTTTAACTTTATCACTTACAGCCATACTTCTCAGCAGTAAAATATTAATCTTTGTATTGGTAGTTCAGTTTGAGACCATTTGCTACAAACTTGAAAGTGCCAAACTCACAAAACACAAGGAGGTGAACTGTATAAAGTAACTTTTTCCAGAACAAAGTTGACCAAAATGCTCTGAAGAGGTAACAGTCACCAAAGGGAACTGATGCTGCGCTGTTGATCAACAGAGAGAGGTTTCCATTTGCCATCAGACAGGCAAGTTCGTGTTTTTTGCTGGGACTTGACAACTGCTCGGGAAAAGACAATATCTACTCAGGACTCCTAGTCTGGACTGTCAGTCAAGGCTGGAAGATCTCATGGGACCAGGCATCATGGGGGTTTGCCAAGCTACAGGGATGGAATAAAAAGGGAGTGAGTTTAGTTGATCCAGCATGTGGGATACTGGCTTGCTGGCATGTCTTGGGCCATGAGGATGATGTGAAACCTTGCACTAGAACAACTGAGTTGGTGTACAGTGGCTTGCAGCATGATGGAGAATAATCTGTTCTTATTAATATAGAAGAGGGACAGGGTGAGGAAAAGTAGGAACAGAGGTGAGCATCCCATCACTGAGCCCAACACAGCTGGGAACGCCCAGGAGAGAAGTAGGTGAGTCATAACTCATGTGTCTTGTTGACAGATCGTGTGGGAAGGGAATTCTCAAAAAACACATGGCACTACTGAATCATCTTTTTGTCTAGCAGCTTCTTAACTGATCACTGGTGAAACAGTAGGAGATTAAGATTGCCATCTTCTGACTAATCGTAAATGTTCACACCTCAGTATGCAGTTGTGCTTCCATATTTACCTTCTTCACCAAGACATGAACAAATTTTTTAAGTGTCCATTAAAATCTACCAACCACGTACAGTTTATAAGAGATGCATCTTTGGCTTACTCCTGAGATGTCCTCTAGACTTGCAAAGTTCTGATGTTGGATAAGTTAAACTTAATATTCTCCAGTGCACCCATGATATTTCCATTTCTCCTCATGTCACCTGAGCACATCCCTTATTGTACTTCCATATCCTCAGAGTGCAAGACAGTTGTTCTATGGCTAGTCTGCAGTCATGTTGGTATGAAGTGGCCAGCTAGAAAGATCTTGCCGATTGTTCTGCATACAGACTGAGGAGAACCGCATTGACTTGGCTTGGCAGCCTTTCTCTCAGAGTCAGTTTTACTTACTCAGCAGTTCTCACAAAATAAAAGGCAATATCAAAAGCAAGAACAATATTGACTATCATTAACCTGTTGACATTTCTATACTGGAGACAGAAGTTGTCATAGCAAAGATCGTCCTAGTATGTTAACATTTTTTTGGCTTAAACCTGTATGGACAAAACTCTTTACGCTAATGCAAGTGTTTACCTAAGAGAAACAGGTAGCTATTAGATTGCTTATGGTTCTCAAACATACTGCTCATTCCTTCAAGACAGAAATATTTGAAAACTAGTATTACTGCAGGGGATCTAATTTTTCATGTCTATATCTAATATTTTTTTCTGAGTTTTATTATCTTTTTTCCCTATGGCATTTGCTAAACAAGAATTTATTTTAGAAGTCTTAAACATTCTGCTTTTTAATCAATCGAACGATTGCTTATACTATTCAAACAGTGTACTTCAGTCCTTAACTGGCTAATTATTCTTGATATAATGTTATTTTATCATGTGACTAAAGATAAGGAATGTGGTTTTATGCTACCTACAGTCTGCTAGCAGAAAAGTTGAAGAAAATTTGTATCAGATCCATAGTTTATTTTTCTCTGCTGAGTCCATTTATTTAACATTCTTAAACCTATGCCAAGTATGAATTTAACCCTATAACTTTTACACTGAGTTTTACAAGTATTTCCAGACTTCAGGCACAGTCTAACAAGATGATGATGATGTTCATTGCTAAGGGTGTTTCTCCTCAGCTCATTCAGCTGGGACTCAAGTAAATTATGTAAACATTTCCCATGGCAGCTCCCCAAGGTGTACACAAATGCTAATATGGAGTGGTATTTTCCCACATTTTTTTTATCTTGGGCCTTTTTTCATGGAAGTAATTTAATCAATTTGGAAATAAATTGCCTTTAAAACATGGGGTAGTGGGTGCTTTCAAGTGTCTACTTTTGGATCACATATGAAAGAGGAAAATAAACAAAGTATTATGTTTATGTTTAAGACTCATTTAGAAATGGCTCATAATGGCATATGTTAAAGATGATGAATAATTAAGAAAACTGGTCATGTAATTATTAGAAGAAACCGCACATTGTCTCAGAGAATGTAAATCAACAAATTCAAGTCAGCCACAGCGAGACTACTCCGGGGATTTACTCTGTTGCTCTGACAAGACCTCTGTTCTGTTGCTACTGCTGTCTGGTTCCTGGGCAGCACACACTCACTGTGAACTAGCCCTGAGGGTTAGTCCTGTCCTACATACTATTTATGAATGCAGTCCAGCATTTTTTTTGCTAGCCTATGTATTTCCAAGAAAACCATAGCTTTTCTGTTTTCAAAAGGTGACTTGAAATAATATGTTATGAAAGTCAGAAAAAATCCCCATAAGGTCTTTAGAGAGGACAGGAGTTAAAAAATATCTTTCAAACAGCAGTAATATTTTATGATAATAAAATATCTCAGGCAGCTCCTCTTTGTTGTTTGAACTGCACATTCCATGTGAATTATCAGGAAGAGGCAAGGTTGTGGATATATTTTTAGAAAACATGCAGTAATTTTCCTTTTAAAATCACAAATAGTGAGACAGTAGAAGCAAATAGGCACTGATTGATGGCACACATTTTACAGATATATCTGAGATTATATCTTTAATTAAAAACATAATTCCTGTCAACAATATTAAATTTTCTCTTGAATTTACTTGTCAAAAACACATAATGGTGGTATCTGGCTAGACAGAACATTAAATAAATAGAATATAAGTTCAAATGTTTGTTGTCATTTAAGGTTTCTTCCAAGACTACCCTTTTTACTGTGCCATGAATGTTTCACGAAGGTCCTAATCACTATCATTAAAAGACTTCATATTGCATATTAGGCCTCTCACAGCAACTTTTTGGGACAATGAATAAAGGAATCTCTATTAACTTTGAGAGGAGAAGGATTAGGGGTCAAGCTGATGATGGAGAACTTTATTTTCTCCACAGATAATTTTATTGACATGACTGCCATAAATGGCTGGCCGGTATGACTGAAAGATCAGGAGTGGGATAAATATATATATTGCAGATTTTGAAGTAGCTGAGTTTGCAATGACAAAAGCTGATGATATTGAAGGCTACAGCCATACAACCATGGAACAAGTATAAGAAGTCAAACCTCGACTCTTAACTTTTTATTATCTTGAGTTATGTTCCAGTGGTACAGCAGAATGAAGGTTCTCCACCTGTTGCTTTCTTCATCGTGCAGTTTGAAACAGTGGCTAAGAGTAAAAGTCCCACCTTCCTTTCCCCTGTAAATCCGTGACTGCAAGAGGAAACACTGCTGTTTCAGAAAGGAAGGCAAATGTCTCTAAAGTTCAGGTCACTTTGTGCCTCTGCTAACTCTTTTAGCAAGCTACAGAATTAAGGCTGAAGATTTTTGTCTTACTGAGCATCCTTGCCCAATGAACGCACTCTTCTTAAGTATTATTTATCCGGCTATTCTACCACAGTCAGTTATCTGTGGCTGTGCTGACCCCCTTTGTTCACTTTAAAATTCACTTCTGTGGTAATGCAAAGTGATGACAAGCTAACACAACTTCTGTCCCCAGAATAACTATAGCACTGACAATTTATAGTAATCTCTACTGAAATTACCCAAGGCATTGATTCTTCAAACATTCTGGCTGCATCAGTATAAATTAACACAGGAATGGTTGAAAGCCAACAAACTGGGTCCAAATGCTGAATTTTATCCACACGTTTCTTCACTGGAAGGCAAGATGGCTTCAATTTTCCTCTACCTTGTGGAGGTTTGGAGTTCAGTGTTACTTTGACAAGAGGATTCACTGTTCTGCAGTGTTTCCAGGAAAAGTTAGATTTACTCATTCCAAGATTTCCTTAAGAAAATGCTACCCCTAAAGTACAGGAAGATGCACTGGTAGAGAGTAGGTGACCATGAAGGGAAGAGCTGAGAGTGAATAAGGAGCAGCTTGTGAACATGTGAACAAGGGCAGTAAGATAAGGGAGGCCCAGACAGGGAGAAAGGGACTGTCTAGGGAAAGACTTGATGGGAGGAACATTCCTAGAGAATATGGCATCCAGGAACAGAGAGGGGGCACACAGTGGGGTGTAGGGGGGAAAGAAGTATGGGATAGCTCAGGAAAAATAAAAGGTAGCGTAACAGAGGACTGAACAGGCACAGGAGTATGGTTGTCAATGGCAGGTGATGACTAAAAGAATAGTAAGTGTGAAGACTTAGGCAAGAATGAAAGGGAAGACAAGATTATAGTATGGCAAAGAAAGAGCCATAGAATAGCATTTCTCTGGGTAGGAAATACTCTTTTCATATCAAGTTTAAAATTAATCAAGGCTGCAGAACTTAATCATGCTCACAGCAGAGTCATCTGCTCTGAGGAGGAAAAATAATTTCTTCAATTCCCTCTCAAATTCTTGCAACTTCAAACAGAACAGAGTCAGACATCTTCCATTTCAAACTCAAGTATATTTCTCTTTCTCTTGTAAACACAAATTAAGTGTTAGGTCATCTTACACTGTTTATTTCCAGCTATACTCCTGGTGCAAATGCTTTTATGCATTTGTTAATCCCAGTGTGGCCTTCTGCACTGGCTCACAATTCCTCTTGGAAAAAATCCAAGATACACTGTATTATATATGCCACTTTTAGAGAAAAAGTCTTTACAGCTGTAAAAAAAAAGATCACTTTCAATTTGTGTTTGAATTCTTCTGTCTTAATTAGCTTTGTTTTGTGGCTTAAGGAACCAGATTTTGCTACACTTATTAGCAAGGCAGACTGCCTTATCAGCATCATTCTTTGCTGTGTATACTTAAGTATTGCTGAGCTCTACATTTTTATAATCTGCAAGCTTTCATTTATTTTAAAGTTTGTTACAATTATATTATGCAAATTATTAAATACAAATGTTGTTATATTACCAGTTAAAAGTGCCAAAGTAAAAATAAAAATAAAAATAAAACAAAATGTGAAAGGGCAAGGAGGAAGAGATAACAGGAACAAAATAAAACAAATTAAATAATGCCCTCAAAATACATATTTATGAATACTAATCCCTCTAGTTAATTTCTTTTACACTAAAGACACTACTGTATGAGAATGATGTAGTAAACTAACATGGGTAATAAATGTAATTCTCTGTTTTATTCTAACATTGTTTCTGCAGTGTCACCAACACTGTAGTTTTGAAGACAAGTTAAACCACAGCTATAGACCAAAGATTTACAGTTTACAGGCCTGTTTTTAAAACCGTATTTGTTTATATATAAACATCTAAAAAATTCCACTAAGAACCCTTTGTGGAAGTATCTAAGCATGTAATTTCTATCAAAGTTAATGGGATTAGACACTTAGGGCAAGAAATGTAAAGGGATTCACTAAAATTCGCAGCCCTGGGAATTCATACCTTGAATCTGACACCTAGACTATGCATGTGCTGGAAAATAAAATAACCCAGGCATGGTTGTACGCTAGAGCGGCCAACTGGCATGGTATGGCCAGCATTCACATGGCTAGACACTCTCTTGCTCTAAAACAGGCACATGCAAATGCCTATTAGCAAAGTGAATCCCTAGGCAATATACATGGACTTTTTGAGAAGGTGCTCTGAACACTTTGTGTGAGGAACAGGGATCAATAATAGGTGATCATTTCAAACGACAGTAGGAGGGGGGCACAGCAGCCCGACAACATAGTTTGTTGTTCAGATGTGATCCTAGAGTCTTTGTGCAGTTAAGCACTTCTGACTGGAAATTATAACAGACAACATGCTCTATGGGGAGCTGCCTAAGGTAATAAGGGGAAAATAGAAAGATAACCTCATGATGTTTGATTTGCTGTCTTTGCTGCTCTTTGTATTATATTTTGTCAGTTCATTGCTTGGATCCCTGCTCTCATCAGCAGTATGATAGCATTATAATTAATTCATAGACTTTATTCTCCTCCACCTGATCATCTGTTTTGCACTCTGGAAAATTTTTCTCAGGCTACAGCCATACTAGTGTTAAACGCACCAGAGCCCAGCTCCTAGAACTCAATCACCAATATCATTATATTGTTAGCGTGGACCTTGACATTGTTTTGGACAGACAGTTAGCACTCTTCCAAACCAATCCTAGACACAGTTCAGGAGCTAGCATAGTCTAGGCACCATTTCTTACAGGCAGTTTGAATATGGTCACCATGATTTGGAAACAAGTTTAATAGTATGGACATGGAGAGAATGAGCCAGTCTTAATAATCTTTGAGGGTCAATGTTACTCCTTGACAACTCCTGGTATGGTAATATAGTTCCAGATTTAGCACTAGATTCAGAGATTTTTATCATATTATTAGCCACTTCTTTATGCCTGCCTTGTTGGGCTAAGTCTTGGTAGCTCTAGTGTATTTGGAGGCATTAAACTGTGGCTTTCTTTAAAGCTTCCAAGCAATTTGTTCTCAGCCTACACAGATGAAGACTGAACTAGATTCCTTCCAAAGCTGGAAACATCCATTCCAGGGCCTAAAATCAGTTCCTTGTCTGACTGTATCTACCTCCCTTCTATGGCTGCCAAAACTCTCCTGTAGGATACGCGTTTCTCACCTGTGTTTCCCAAATGCATCTTTCTAGGTCTTGGACTGTAGCATTACTTGTTCTGTGAGCTTGTAATTCTGCAGTTTTTGTATTTCACCTCTAATTTTTGTTCCTCTTCCAAATCTCTTTCCTGTTGCCAGCTGCTGTCTTACCATCGAATTATTATGTCCTACTCCCCTTAAGATTTCCAGGTGACTGCTAGGTCTGCACATAACCTAGAAAGAAAGTTATCCATCCCTATAAATCACTGAATTAATTTTGTGTCACATGATGTTGGCATTTGCTTCATAGTTAGTGGGCTAATTTTATTTTCTCTGCTGTGGGAGAGTATCTTCTGTTGACTTCAAGATGCAATGCAGGACAGACTGTGTCTATCTTGTTCCTAAAGGAAATTTTTGACATTATAGTAAAATGCAGAAGACATTCTTGCCAAAAGTGCTAACATTGCATGTAAAAGAGAAGGCTTTCAATTTAAAACTGTTAATGACTTTCTTAGAATAAAAATGTATGACATAAATTTCTTCGAAGAAAAAAATTGCAACAAAAGGAAAAAATTTCTAATATTGTGCAAATATTTAATATTTAGAATTAAGAAACACTCAACAATTTCCCTATATCAAAATCTGACTTAGATCAGACAGTTCTTTCACTTGTGCAAAAAAAAGCAATATATATTCATTCAATGTCAAGGAACCATGTCAGAAATAAGAAAAAAACCTTTTGTTTCTGCTTTCAGCATTTCCAAACTATTACTCCATTAATTATGATCACCAGTTTATGTAATTCAACATTTGACAATTGTGTTAACCTCCTAGATATTGACTTACTTATCTATAGTGTTGTCATTGACAACGGAAGTCCTTTTAGAGAAGAGTATTACTGTTGTGCTCATGAGGAGCACAGCACTTAAACTAGAAGTCCCAGGAAATTTGAGACAACTTCTACAAACTTCTCAACCAAAATTTTTCTTATTTATGCTGAATATTGAAATGTTCAATAACACAATGACTGATGGTATCAATCCCGTGTTTTTTAGCAGAGAGAGATAACATAATTATGTTTTCACTCATGTGAAAATAAATATTCAACTGTTTGATTTGAAATTGCATTGTATTTTATTCATCTCTGGTTGACTGGACTGAGATTAAAATAAATTATTCCTTTTAGTAAATTGTGGTCAGAAAAAAGCCATTCTAACTATCCACATACAAAACCTGGCATTCCAATATGGATATTCGTGTGAATACTCTTGCTTTGAAAGAACTTGACACTTAAGGATAATTCCAACGTAACTTGACTAAAATTTATGACCTTGAATCTTAGTAGCTAAACAAATAATAAAGGTGATAGAAAAGTATCGTCACTGTAGTTGATATTCAGCTTGCCGTAAAAGATTGAGGAAAACACTATTAAGTACCATGGTTAAAATTAGATATGAATTTGGAAGTCTGGCTTCAGATGAAAAGAGCATGTTCATCATAATCACCATTAATATTAATATAATGAATAGTAACATACTGGACTATATTATTATGACTTTACTTGGCCTGAATTTGTTTAAATTGATTTGGATTGTCATATAACTGCTTATATACACTATGTATTACATATATGTGTTCATGTCATTCATGCACAGAACCTTCACTCATCTTTCTGAAACCTAATTTAAATCAGCTCCTATATTAAGAATAGCTAGCTGGTGCTGAACCAAGGCTAGAAAAGGGAAAGGATGGTAGATCTTGGGAAAAAATCTCACTCTCTTTATAAAATAGTCTAATTCCAAAGGCACTGCAGATTGCTGCCTTGATCGACAACTTGGGACACTCTTGGATCAAAAACCTACATAGGCAGAAAGTCAACATTTTCTAGCCCCCTCCCCAGAAGATTGAAAGTGCCTGGTCTGGGCACAGTGGCTCAGGGATTCAGGCACATGCAGTGGGGAAGCTCCAGGTGGCCAAGCAATTCACAGGTCATCACATCCGCTGCACTCCAGGTATTTCTCTTTCTGCATTTTCATAAATAAAATCCAATTCAAGGTCACTGCTTTGTTAAATAGAGCCATCCAAAAGCCAAAGTCATCCACCTAGTTAATGAGAGAAAGCCTTTCCCTCCATGACTTACACCTACTCTGACACTCTTGTTCCTCTTAAGACAGCGAAACACCTGCAAATTTGGAAGAAGTTCATGACTATAGGAGTTGGTTTTGCAAGAAGTTAATAAAATTACAATGGATGTCCTCACATTTGACTCAAAACATAGAACTCTTCCACTGTGGCTTGGCTCCCTTGTATGAATTCATAACTTACAGAAACTCATAGACAACATTATGAAATATACTGAAAAAAACATGAGAAGTGTTAGTTTTTTTCCTGTATATTTCCTATGTATTTGAATGTGGGAGAAAAACAGATAGATATTACTAAGCATTAGAAGCTCAAAATACGTGTCTTTTACTGGTGTGAAACTCCAAACTTACTTGGGGGAAGTCTAAAAATTTTATTGATTGGATATTTTTTGATCAATTTAGGCAAATACCTGTCAGGGAGATCTGGTACTAGATGTATTTGCCCTCCCTCAGTGTTTATTGGATGCTTTCTTGAAATTCTTTCTAACCCTTGCTCTTTTGGCAGACTGTTGAACAGCCACTTTCTGTCTGTCACCCAGTTTTTCATTCACTGTTTCAGACAATGGTGAGCCTTCAGCAAAGTGAATAAATGGTGAGATGGTCCTTCATGTGGGCTGGAACAATCTAGCTCTACAAACCTGAATTTTTGGACTGTTGAGACTTCCTGCACAAATTGTTCCTGCGGGTTTCTGGAATCAAAATTTCCCTGTTTAAAGGTGTCAGAGACTGGCAGTGCACATGTGAAGATGCAACTCTTTTTGTGTCTATGACTCAGGAAGACTATGGGATATATTTTCATCCCATGATTGGAACCAATACAACCAGCTAAATTCCCTGGTGCTCAGTGATCTGGTCCAGGCCTTCACCTGGACCCTCACACATGGTTATACTCTATTGTTACAGTTAGGAATAAATGTTAATCACTATCCTGGACACCAGAATCTTTTATGTGTTGTAGGTACTATTGATACACATTGGATACAAAGATTTTCAAATGGTTATTTGCATTTAACTGAGCTAGTGGGGTCAAGACAGAGCTCAGCCCCCATTATTTCAAAATTGTGGCAATATTTAGAAACGTGTCTGATATAGCCGTTTCGCACAGCCAGGGCCATGAGCCAGCGTTCAAAGGCTATCTCGTGTCAGTGACATCAGTCTGTCAGAGAGAACACGTTACATTGGGATTCACATAATTTTGCATATCTTCAGGCTAAGGAATGTAATAAACAAGACAGAATAATACAAATGTTTAAACGAGACATGTATCATAGCATAAAATTTCATGGAATTCCCTAGAGGGGAGGACCAAAGGTTGACATTATGGTTAAGGATGACAGACAAATCTTCAGATATGCAGAGACTATGATCTACATAACTTCTAAGGGTCCGCAATCCTATCCAGTCTAAGATTTCTCTACCTTCTTTTATTTCTCAATGTCCTACTTAAAGCTTAGCAAATAGAAGGAAAAAAAATCTGTATTGTAAATGCAGTCTTAATAAGTTCCATTTAAATTTTTTTTTACAAATTATTCACTCTTATTTTTCAAAGCATTTAAATTCTTGTCTTTACTGGTTCAAAAGAAAAAAAAATCTCTATATTAAGATGAAACAGACAGACGTTTCACTGGAAGCGGATTTAAGACTGGTTGTTCAACTATTGTTGAGGAAGTTACACGTTTCCATGGTAAGGCTTCATGGTCATTGGGACCCTACAGAGTTGGTAACTGCCCTTATGCCACACAACCTGGAGTGTACAACACAAGGTGAAACATGGACCAAAACTATGCAGGTAGGAAAAGAGACAGGGGAAAGACATGGTCACCAAAATAATCAGAGGCTTTAGCAAGGGTTACACTGGCTATATGCCCGAGTTGTAGGTTGATTAAAACAATTGTTACCAATAATAACATCATTTGGAACATATCATCACCATTTGTTACTAGATGGTACCTGGACCACAGCAAAGATAAGCTTTAAGGAGAATTTTGATGAATATGGTAGCTTTAGAGATTTTGACCACACATACAGCTGGATAAGAAAATGGTTTAATAACTCTGGGAAAAGCAGACATTTGGGTGTTAAAAACCTCATAATATTTATAGAGCAGAGGGGATGGATGACTAATACAAAAACTGGAATACCCCAACAGAACATTTTTAAACAACAAAAAAAAATCCATATCGCTGGAGTTTGATTAAAATCAGATGAAGATTAGAACTAGTTTGGACAGATTTCAGTATTCAGTCTAATGATAATAACTTGTAGGTGGAAAACAGATAAGTAATACAGTCTATAGAGTATTCATTTTTTATAATCATATTGTTAAAGTTATAATGGTCTAAAAATATCAGCCAGATTTATTCGGAAGGCCAAAATCTTGCATGTTTCAAGTTTTTTTACTAACTGCATGAGTTACTTGCCTCACACATTTTATTCATACCAAATGCTATGAGACACATTACAAAACAATTTATTTTGAAAACATTGAAAAAAAAGTGCAGCCTATTCCTAAGCACTCCAAGTCATAAACTTTAATGAAAAATGCTGTACAAAAAAAGGCAACACCATTCCCCTGCAGTTCAGGTGTACTAGACAAGCAGCTTGAATTTGCTAAAATATCAGTCTCCTATCCGATTTCAAATCCTCAATGCTTATTTGTGAGAAATGACTGTAAATTTCATTAACATAATGAGACATCCATCTATGTCAAATAAAAAGTATTAATACAGTAAATGAGGCAGGTAAATAGTTCAGAGGGAGTTAACATAGCCTTCTGAGTTCTCAGCTAGAGTGCAAAGAGCTGATTTTACCAAATTTTAATATTTTTTGCAACCTTCCATCCAGCTTTGTTTTGAGGGGAAGAATAACAAGATCTTTTTCTAAAATAAATAAATATATGTATATTTTTATATATATAAAACTACTGTCATTCCAAGGATTTTTTTTGTTTAAATAAACATGTATTAACAAAACAGACATGCATAATAGGCAGATGAGATGGAACTTTGAAATATTATCTTCTCAGACATTTCCTGAGCAATCTAGGACATCTAAATTATTAATGCTATCAATCTTCTTCAGCAAAGGAGATTTATTTTGCAAATTCCACGGACCCTAATCAGCTGAATTTTTAAATACCCCGTGTTTCTGTATTCCTTTACTGTTTGTTTTCAAGTGTTGATTTTTTTTTTAAATACCACAAAAGAGGAAAACAAATCACATCATATATTAACCCATAACCTTTTAAGCTACAGAAACAGACAGGTCATTTTTTTTTTTTAGTGTTGACATTCTGCATGTGTAAGAAAAACTTATGTATGTAGATTTCTCTCACAAGAGCTTCAGGGCATAACCCAGACAGAGAAGCCATCACTTTTCCATTCTGCACCGAGGCTGCTGACAAAAGAATTGTGCAAATGAGCCTTTAAATCCTTAAATAGTCCCTACACAATGCATGAAAGAATGCAGCACAGGACAAAGGGCAATATTCACAGTTTATCTCAGGGTGATGGATCTGAATCGACGCATGAACATGGGTTTGTTACGGGATGGAGTAGGCCGCAAACCCCTACTGAGAACCCAGTGGCCACAGTCTGTAATGCAAACAGTCAGGCTAAGTCCTTAACAATTAGGGTAAATTGAACCGGCCATTATCTGAACTTCAACTTGTTCTCATGATTGATATGGGAAATGAAAAGTTGTATATATCTCTACAAAGACTGCGTGTTTTCTTCTCCTGACCAATGCTAGGAATTGGTAGATTCATATTTTAATGCAGAAATTCCGATTCTACATTTCCATTTAATAGAAGTGCTAGCGCTTACATTCATATTGCAACGAATGTTATCAATTTTGTTGTTTTCCTAGAATTTTATCTATATATGAGATGTAAAAAGAAGCTCACAAAACTGAATTTATACAGACTTATAACAGATAATCTATACAAACTAATCACCTATATGGACAAATAGCTGTTCTTCCGAAGTCCTCCACACTATCAGTCTGTTGTCAGTCTACAGACTATATAGTCTGTATATAAATATTCATAGGTAACCAGTAGCAAAAGAGTTATGTGTCTTGGAGCATTCAGTACTTCAGGAAAATCAGGGTCCTTTAAATAATGCATATAATGTAGAGCATTTATGAGTATAAACAAATGCATTTTACCTATACTGTCCATAGCAGTTATTTAAGTACTTTGTATTAATGTTTGAGGTTTTCTAAAATACAGGAAGTGTAAAATTAATCTTGAGGTAATGCATTATAAAGAGGCAAACGTTAACTTTTTRGTGCTCAAACAGGGAATGGAGGGGCTGGAGCGAGGGAATGCTGTTCCCTGTGTATTCTCCCTTTTTTCAGCTCACAGCAGTAAGAAGGGGGAACATGACATAGCTACCTGTAAAATATGTGCAAACCAAGCAGTCAAAGCATCCACAAAGCATCAAGTATTCATGCACACTTGCGGTGAGGAGGGAATTCTCATTAGCTTATTAAAAATACCATATTGAAACAATATCTCTTTTGATTAATATCTCACCTGCTAATATTTAGGGCTCTATAAATTCAGGTAACATTCCAGGAAACGTGATCTGTGAAAGGGCATATGATTTCACATAAAGACCTGCATGGAGGCCACCAGGACAGCCAATGAAACACAGAGACTTCAAGAAACTCTCTTCAAAGCAACCCAATGTATTCAAGTATACACGGCATTCAAGTTGGATGGATTTCCCTTTTGTCTATAGTCATCAGAGGCAAGTGACATCTTGAACGCCTCAAGAAGATTAAATAGCAAAGCTCAGTCGGAAGCTTAAAAAAAAGAGAGAGAAAAGAAAAGGGCCAACTTGGCCATTATGGAGCTGGTCCTTTCTTGTCTGTGAAAGAGCTTTCAAGGAGTACTATTGGAAGAAGAAGGCCCAGATAAAGAATACAATGATGTTAGAAAGGGAGAACTCCGAGTGGAACCAGAGGGTGTGGGTTGCGTTGAATGAAGGATTAGTGCAGCTTCACAGCAAAGAAAAGGGGAATCCTAGTCAAGATGAAAATGAGGAATTACTTTTTTTAGACTCCAGTTCACTGAGCAGCGACAATGCATGATGGGAGGTACTTGACATAACACTCTTCCAGGCCATGTTTGCTCTCCATGTGGGACCAAGAAAAAACAACAACAGTGGCACACCAAAACAAAACAGTTTTTAACCTAATAAACTTACTCAGAAAGTCTTTTCGACAAACCTTGGGTTTTATTTACCATTGAGTATCTGCACGTTGAACCAATCACACATGGGAAATTAGCATGCCAGATTTCCAGACAATGTGTCTTTTAACATGTCTGTATTTTGCAAAAGGTTCAAATCACTGCGTTCATCTTGCACATTATAGGAAAGGAAGATACTTTAAGTGTTGAATTCTTCATAGTCATCAGAAATAGTTACCTTCCTGAACATTTTAGGGCAAATTAGAAGGCAAAATGATGTAGAAATAAAAAGGATTTTGGGTTCTTATCTTAAGATGTGTGCATAACAGTTAGTTTGAGTCTGAGTTAGGGAAAGGACAGTGCAGAAGCAAGAAGGTACAATTTAATTGCATCAAGAGGTGGGCACATATTTTGATTCAGGACTATTAATATTGTTCTGTAAATCACTGACCTATTTTCCCATGTGTGAGGAATCTGTAGTCCCAGAATCACATTACTAGTTGTGATATAGCCAAGGTGGAAGAAAGGGCTGGAACACAGGGTCTCTGTGACAACTTATTTGTTAATATGATACAAACACATACTTCAGGTTGGGGTGAGAAGCAGCAAGTTAGGAGCACTCTGGAGACGTTGCCACATCCCCATCACATAGGGAAAGGAGCAAGCCAGGACTTTCTTCACCTGCTGGTGAAATCATTATGGTAATAGAGGGCAAAAGAAACAAGCTGGTCTGCCTCATCTACTTCCCTAAAGTGTCAGGAAAAGCTCAAGCAGCTTAGGATATTACAAAGTATTAATCTCGTGCAGAGACCCCTGCTGTCCTCATGGGCAAGGGACCCTTTGCTGAAAAGCTTTCTGCAGGGCTTGATGAAAGAGCTGAATGGGCAAAAAAAATGACCCTGAGATCATTCAGTTTCCTTGGCTACCTCTCAGTCCAGGCAAACATAAAGTTTTGTCAGGGACAGGACAGAAGTACCACCTCCTTTCAGTACCACACCAGTTCCTGAAACTGTTAATGATGAAGTCAGAGATTGGACCTCAGGAGCAGCTGGAACAGAACAGATGTGGCTACAGTAAAAAGGAGGTTTATTCCTAAAATGTAGGGATTATCTGTGCTTGTGGTGAGGTGTTAATTAAGAAAATCAATAAAAAGAGAGAATTCTTCATGTTAGAAGAGTTTGGCTTGATGGACTTAGCTGTAAGAAGGCACAGAGGGGACATAACTACTCTCTAAAATGTACACTGGCAAATACCATGAAAGCATTAAAAATAAAGGAAAGTATGGCACCTGGACAAATGATCGGTGGTTGTGAATACATTTAGGAAATCAGAAGGTCCCTTCCTGGTCTTTTGCCAAGAGTCTTCCAATAGGAACAAGAACTGAAAACATAACTAGTTCAAAGGCTGAGCCATATGTATTTATGGTATTACTGTTGCTGTTGTTAATAGTTGACTGGATGCGATGACCTAAAGCTGAGGGAACTGAACTGTGGCTTTTGAGCACACATAATTCTTACAATTTCTGGAACTGCCCAGGGTATAGTGTGACATGGAGATTCTGGCATGCAGCCTGCCAGTCTGCTCCCTTTCTACCATGCTTCCTATGATTGTTCCCTTTTCTTCTTGCATTATCTGTTCTTTCTTTCTACTCACTGACTGCTCACTTCTAAGGGATAGATCACAGGAGCTGGATGGTGATTACTGAGAAACCAAAAATGTAATAATCCACATGACTATGCAAGGGCAGTCACTGCCTCTTCTGCTTCCTTGCATGTGTGTGTGGTTGTGTGGAACTGAGAGTGTTATATATACCTCTGGTCTCCAGTGTAAAACCCTGTTTTGTCCTATTTATCATATCCAGCCTCTTTTTCTCTACCTTATTAATAGGAACAGTCTTACAGTCACCTGGGCCTGCATAACAACAGAGATCACCTGAGTGTTTCACATGGTGACTGTGTTCAGGACCCAGAGCTTCCGTCTCATGCAATAGTCAATTTGGAGACTGATTTCGTCAGGTGCTGCATCAGAGGAAAGAGATTTTTAGCCTTTTGACAAGCTTAGGAAGAATTTATGATTTCACGGTGTCTACACATATACACTAGTGGACATGTAAGCATATTTGTGGTACCTTGCTATTGGACATGCAATAGGTCAGCCAGATGGGCATTGCTGGAGAAGAAAATTTTCTTTCATTTCATTACGAAGATGTACGTCTTTATTGTTACTTTGATTATTATTACTATTCAGAATTGGAAAAGCTAGTTCCACTACTTGTTTTTGAAGAAAAAGGATTGGATGTTCAGCTCTCATAAATGAGTGTATCTACACAAAGTGTAGTAACTATAACTTGTAGCTGAATGGGCAATCTGTCTTATTGTACTTAGAAATAAAACCATTTTTTGCTAATACTTTTTGTGATGATAGCATGAATTTGTGAAGCTGCAAGCAAGAGATCTGTGTGGGCACGTGTATGCATGCAAGGGTGCACTCTGAGAATATTGTATCCTTACACCACTGAAGCCATTTATTTGTTCATTGCTGGATAATCTGCCAGCCTTAAAAACCTTTTTATGCAATACCTTTTTTCATTAAAGAATTGTGAGATTTTGCTCTGAAAGTGATCCTCTTTAAAATTAAAGAGGTATAAAAACACATTATATGGAAGCTAATCTGAAGAGACAATAGGGATAAGTAGTGTGAATAAATAGTTTTACCAGTGGAGTTCCAAAAATTGAGTGGAGTTACTTTGGTTTGCACAGCAAGGGCCTCACTCTGCACTTCAGAAAAGGAGTGGGTCTATGGAGTTTTGAAATACTCAGAGGAAGCTGAAGGGGCAGTGACATCCCAGTCCTCGATTTTGTACCTTGGTTATGTAAAAGAAAGATAACTGTTATCTTGTAAATCCAGATGATTTTTCTGTAAAGCTTCTTATTTGACAGTGTTGCCTGAATGCAATGATCCTTTGTTTTACAACTCTGTGTTTAAAGGTCACCCTACTTTTGTACCCTTGCTGGTTTAGAGCCAAAATTGCAATGTTGGCTGACTCACCGTGTTCCCCCTATGCAGTCTGGTGCCAGGCTGCTCCAACTTTCCCAGGCTTCTGTTTGAAGGCAAGGATGAGTTCAAGAAGCACCTGACTTCCATGCCCTAAAAAAGCATTTTTCACAAAGATAGCCCAAGAATTCTTTCCCTAATTAGAATGCAACAAAGTAGATCTTTATTCTTTACAGCAAACAATGTTAAGTCAGGAGATGACTGACTTGATTCCAATTACTGTTGTTATAACCCATGAAACTATAATAATGCATGTGGGAGAGTAATTGCTCCTTTTTCTCCTCTCTTTTTTTTAATCTCTGTTTTTGTATCATAGCCATCAAGACAATATAACAGCTGGTGACAAAGTAAAGAAAAGTAAAGAGCACCTGGTAAATAGTCAGAATAATTTTCACACCATCTACATTAACATTTTTCTTGCATTCACTCCAAACTGTTGGGTAGGAAAATGAGGTTAATTGTGCAAGTCAGGTGTATTAAATGTCAAATGTTTTCCTTTGTAGTTTGGTGGTTTGGGTAATCCTGCACCCAGGATTGTAAGGAAGGAAATTTCTCTTTGATGAAAGGAAAAGCAAAGTCTGTAGAGGACAGACAGAGAGTTTCCATACATGTCTTTCCTGAAGTTCACCCTCTCCTCCAGTGTAAGAAACATCTTGAACAGGAATGTAACAGATCAAGAATTTTAATTTGCATTCTATTTTCTTTAAATGGATCAAGTATAACATCATAAAAAATGTGACATACAGTGCAGTTATGTTAATAATAATGAAAACGAGAAATTCCTTTCTGTGTTGGAGTTAACAAACAGAAAGCAGAATCAGACTGAAGAACTGGAGTTTTTGTGGCCTTTTTTTGGTTTTGGTATTTTTAAAGGTGGGATAATTCAGATTGGAAGAGACCTGAGAAGGTCATGCAGTAGGGCTTCCTTCTCAAAAATGATCAGGTATAAGGTCAGATAATACCTTCAGTTGCATTTGTCAACTTATCTGAAGAGGAAAACAACCAAAATTTAAAATGTTCACTTGTTTTTCCACTTTCACCTAATTTTATTCCTTTTCCTCTACTACTTCTACTATCAAAATCAGAAATCCATATTCTTATATTATATTCACACCTAAACAATTCCTTTAACTTTGGAATAATCAAAATTCTTTGTTAAGGTAGCTCAAATTAGTCTGCAGGGCAGCATGACAGAAGTTAACATGACTATTCTGACTTCTATTTGTAAGCACAGATAGCAACACAATTGCTAATTAAAATAGAACATATTCAAATTGGAATCATTTTATGGTTGATTAAGCTGCACGATATAACAAGCCATGTGTTGTTATGGATATTACCCTAGAGTTTACAGAGTTCCTCTGATAGTCCAAAGAGTGCCTGTGGGGAGAACAACTCATGCACTGGAAGTGTCTTCTCTATTATTTTAAAATAGAATGTTTTCAGAGAAGCTGGTATTAAAGAAAACATTTTCATAAGGTTTATCTATTTAAAAAGAAGCATAAAAATCATTTTTCAAACAGTGGATTTGATTCATTCCTGTATGCACAGAATATATATCTGTGGCAGTGGGAGGGTGCAGTAGCCTTTGTGATGTCTTTCATACAGGTTACAGTACTGGATTTTACCTCATGGATCTAAACAAGACACCCCATAGTGCTTCCCCAAGGGCCTTGCTACAAATCTTCCCTGTCCATCTTCACCTCTACAAAGCAGTTAGGAGGTCTGGTGATTTGTGCTGCTGTAACTCTTCTCCAGTTTTATCTTCTGTTAGTATGGGCATGAAACATGGCTTCCACTGCTGGCACTGCAGTAGAAATCTGATGCTACAAAGCAGAGGTCTTCATTGCTTCAGTTGGTGTGGGCAAAAGTAAAGCAGGGCATGATTTCAAACAGATATCTTTGAGGTTACTTTTACATGGAAAGTATCAACATAACTTCAAAAGGGCTAAGAAACAGTGAATCAGCTGGTTTGCTTCTCAACATGCTGAGTGAGTACCAAATTTCAATTTTTGATCTGAAATTCTATTTCACTCCATCTCCAAAATTTCACCATGCCGTTACTACAGCTGTCCTTCCTCTGACAGGCTACAGCCAGTAAATGTGTCGTTTCCTCTGTCCATAAAATCTTCAACAGGCAGGGGAAACACTTGCCAGAGGGGAAGAGCCTTGCTAAAGCTTAATAAAAACTGTTGATGTTCCCTGCATGTACTAGCATGTCTAATCTAAAAAACAAAAGCCGTAATGTAGTTCCTGATTCTCTAAGCAACAAACTACCTTTATGAAAATGTTTCAGAAAAAGGTGCTAAAAGCAACTGCATGACTGCAATTGCTTGATATTAACTCCATGACTGTAGCAATTAAACAGAAATGCTTAGGATGTTCTCACTAAGCAGTAATATTTTGCAGTTTCATTGACTGGTATGTCTTAGCATCACTGTCTTCAGCATAATCTCTATATAGTATATTACTGTGCATTACATGCTATATAACAGCATGCTTACACTTCTCATCAGCATAAGGAGTTTCCCCCCTTGAACATTAGCTGCAGCTGACTCTTACAATTTTTACTGACATTACCCATCAGAAACTTCTAATTCAACCTAAACAAACCAAGCAGGATTTAAGAAGCCTCTTTACTTTCTGCAGAAGATCCAAAGAAGGCAAGTGAATTTTGGGGAGAAGATTCTTCTCCCTTTCAAACCAATAGCTCAGGTTTTTCAAAATAACAGTGATGGTTATTTTGTACCGTGGTATTTTTAGTCTTTGTAGAGCTCATGGACCTTTTCAGAGCCATAAAGGTATCCATTTCACAGCACAGAAGTTGAAGAATATGTCTCCATCACTGACAGACTCCAGGACACATGGCATAAGCACATCATGCTCTGTGACTTCACTTTTCAAGTACATATATGGATTATGAGAACTTGTTTAGACTGCCTGGTAGTATATCAGGTATGCCAGGCCCTGGCTATGCCAGTGCACATGCATCCAGAATGCATCTTCTGGCCATGGCTACTCAACATTTTCAAGTTTGATGGAAAACTTTGATCTTCAGAATGACCCTCTAGAAATTATCTCAAAATATCTGGCACGTTTTGTGCTTAAATGAGTTGACACTGCTTTTGCCTAAAAAGCTGAATTTCAACTCAAGAGCTCCTAGCTTTAGGCTCACACGAATAAACTTTGTAACTCTGAAAGTAGTCCCTTCTTATGTTGTTTTGCCAAAAAGGACTTTTGAATAGTCCACATTTCATGTATTTTTTGCGTTGTCTCCGTTCTGGAGGTAAAACTCACTGTAAGGTAGAAGCCCAAAATAGAGTGTTGAAATAAAATAAACCGAAAATCTAGGAAATATTTTTATTTGTTTACTTTGTGCATTTTTAGACACATTCATCATCTAATTTAATTACCCCCTGGCTCACTTCTTTCATTAAGGTATTCACACTTGGAAGTGATTTGTGATGGAAGCATGTCCAGATGTCCATTAACTAGTCCAGCATGTCCATTAACTAATGGACAAATAAAAATTCATTTTCAGTCATATTTAAATGGGTAAAGAAATAATTTCAAATCATAGTTTTCCCAGATGAAAGGAAACAAAGATGACAAATAGATATCGAAAGCATTCAGTCTGAGTAAATCTTTTCTTTCAGGACAAAACTTTGAAGCACAGGAAAAAATTCAGACTGTCAGTTACTTTCCAGTAGGTTGTGAAAAACAATGCTCAGAAGACAGATGCGACCTTCCTACCCCAGCATATATGGATGGAAATAAATGGATTAACATTTGCATTAATTGGGGTCATTAATATCTCAGAAGTGCTTGCAAAAAATGGGCATTATCCATAGATAGCTGTGGTTGGAGCTATAACAATTTGCACAGGCTTATGGTAGTTTCATGAGTCTCTGAATCTTTCTGTACGACTTCTCAGATACAAGGCATGTTTGGAAAAAATTAAAGAGGATCCTCTTGCTAATTCCAACATCAGAGCTCTTACAGGAGAAAATCTATTCACCTCTTGCTCAGATCCTGTCAGAAAAAGCAAAGGTGCAGAGTGTCAGATCTGTGTCTTGAGTTTGCCTGTCTTTAGGGACAGTGGAAGAGGTCAGAGTAAGAATATATCTCTGCTATTGTACAAAGAACATTTCAAACTAGGGAGATGGAAAAGATTCTGGAAGCCTAGAGGCCATTAGAGTTATGGCCTTGTGGGGGGTGGTGATGTAGCCACCGTAGCTCGAACAGCTGGCTGACTTGGCTGATAGTGTGGCCAGCAGGAGTAGGGAGGTGATCGTGCCCCTGTACTCGGCACTGGTGAGGCCGCACCTTGAATACTGTGTTCAGTTTTGGGCCCCTCACTACAAGAAGGACATTGAGGTGCTGGAGCGTGTCCAGAGAAGGGCGACGAGGCTGGTGAAGGGTCTGGAGAACAGGTCTTATGAGGAGCGGCTGAGGGAGCTGGGGTTGTTTAGCCTGGAGAAGAGGAGGCTGAGGGGAGACCTTATCGCTCTCTACAACTACCTGAAAGGAGGCTGTAGAGAGATGGGTGCTGATCTCTTCTCCCGAGTAACAAGTGATAGGACGAGAGGAAATGGCCTCAAGTTGCGCCAGGGGAGGTTTAGATTGGATATTAGGAAAAATTTTTTCACTGAAAGGGTAGTCAGGCATTGGAACAGGCTGCCCAGGGAAGTGGTGGAGTCACCATCCCTGGAGGTGTTCAAAAAACGTGTGGATGAGGTGCTTCGGGACATGGTTTAGTGGGCATGGGTACTGGGTTGATGGTTGGACTCGATGATCTTAGAGGTCTTTTCCAACCTTAATGATTCTATGATTCTATGATTCTATGATCTGGGATTGACCTGAGCAACTTAAATATTATCAGAAACTGAGTCTTCCCTTTGAGAACATGGGTGTGCATGGACACACACACAGTCTGGTCTTTTGGTGGCACAGGGGTGTAATGGAGTAAATCAGATTTTGGTTTATCCAGCTCCTGAAATGTACCATAAACCCAACGATCTTTCTAATATGAACTCAGTAAATTAAAAAAAAAAAAAAGAGAGGAAGTTCACAGCTGAAACAGCTGGGGAACAAAGAGTATTCAGGAAGATCTCAGTTTAGTCCCCAAATGCCTACTTTCTTACTAATAGTCTACCAACTCTGAATGATGTATTTCTATTCAAATGCAGTGCAAGGCAATTTCCTTGCATTAAGAAGCACAGACAGATACTTCTAGAGCATTAGGGATGGCTGTCCCTTCTGGCTTTCAGCCTTCAGCTGTGGGGTCAATGGTACTGCTTTGTTCTTGTAATTTCCTCAGTTTACAAGGAAAGGATGACATTACCATTCTGTTTTAAAGTTAAAACTGTGTTTTGTAACTGAAAAGCCATTCTGCAGGAACTATACTTGAAAGATGACACTGTACAAAAGGAGGAAATAAAATGTAAGATTACTTAATACATCTATGCTTTTGTTCTTTTTAAAAGTAAGTGTTTCCTGGAAAAATGTAAGTGTTTGACTTGAGGAACATTATTGTAGAAAAACACTGTTAAAGAAATTATTAAAGAAACTGGAAACACCGACTCAAACTGACCTTTTAGAACTATACATTCTTCCTTAGGCAATATTCTGATGGCAGCAGGGCTAAAACCATGTAGACTGCTTACTGTGGCCGTGATGTATTTGCTCAGATTGAAAAACACCTTTAGGTGTTTCAGAATTTCTTAAAAGCTCTTTAGTTCTATTTCCCAAGAAAAAAAAAAAAAGTGTGAAAACATTACAAAATAATTATTAATTCTAGTAGGTCTAACAGGAACAAATAGTGCCCACAGGCTTTTTTTTTCCTCATAAACACTATCTGTTTTGTAGCTAATTAGACTCTCTAAATGGGTGTTAGGTAGTAGAATAGAAATCTGGAATGGAAATGGCTAGAAATTTTCACAATTATTTCATCAACAACTGTAGAAATAAATCTGCAGTTACCATGTTATTGGTTCATTTAGCCAGCTTTGACCTGAAGCTCTGCAGAATTATATGCAAGTTATAAAGAAGTGCAGCTTCAGTTAAAACTCCTGGGTTTCTAAGTAGACCTCCACATTCACTTGGAAGGTGGAGCTCAGTGAGTTATATACTTCCTCAAGATAGATTGATCTCATCGGAGCCTTCATTTAGTGTTAAGGCATGCCAAGTCTTCGGAGTCTGATAGGTCCTGCACATTATCAAAGGTTATCAAAGAGGTTTTTTGAATGCCAGAGAGGGATACGTTTGCACCAGTTAATTGAAGGCCTGTCAAGCACTACATGCATTCTGACACACAAACTTGCAGAATTACTTAAAGTAAAAGAAAACAAAAGGTTCTACCTGCTAAATGTTGTTCCTAAAATATAGTAAGAGATACCTAATGCCTCATCCCAAAGAACAGTATTTCTACACGTTTGAAGAAAGCCACATTTCTGAACATCTTTCCACAAATGCATTGCTGGTGGGACTCCACTGTCCGGTGCTGAGAATCACTTCAGATGATTTCTCAGGTTCTGATGAAGAAATATATCAGGGACAGATGTTCCACCAAGTCCCTGAATACATCTATTGCTCCAGAAGTCGATTCCCCATGCCATAGTACTTCCGAAGGTAATAGCATAGGTAATGAATGACAAACCAGGCATTTGGATCTTGATATTCCCCCACTGGCTATTCACTGCTTGGTTCCCTTCTGTCCTCAGGCTCTTGGGTATCTTACATGAACGATCCAACTGGTGTCACTTAAAGGGCAAACAGATAAACCATATGTGAAAAAAAGAATAAAATAACATGCCTTTGTACCTTTCAAACAAAGGAAATCAACCTATAACAAACCAAAAAGAAGTGGCTTTGTGAATGAGAGGCCTGATTCTCATTTACATTGCCTTACACCTTCCCGACAGCAAAATAAACCTTGAAAGGGATACTAAAATATTGCCCTTTTTAAGTGTGCTTTCACTAAAATGCTATCTTCCTAAATGCTTGCAAAGGGTCTTTAACCAGTCAATTTAACACAAGTTGAGAATTTATTTCCTAATTAAAAAAAATAAATTTGTAAAGCAATTACTAAATAATATTAATAGTAAAACGTTAAGTGATACAAGAAGAGTGTGAACTTACCAGTAAATATCAGAACAGTTGTGGTATAGCCTGACCTGTGAATGCATTTGTATTCTTAGAAGACAGATTTGACATTGTAGCTGTACTACATTTTAAAGGTACAAAAAAACCCCCCAAATCAGCTTAAAAGTAATTCTAGGTTGTCCCAGATGGGAAATAAGAAAACAGAAGATGAGAACAGTGAAACAAATTCATGCCATTACCATCGTTTTTATTATCACCTGGTTTTGCATTTTCAAAGCAGACTTTCACATGCATAGCTAGACTACACTGTGGCATCCCGTATTGATCTCACCCACTGAAGCTTTCAAGCAGCCTGGAATCTTGTCTAACCTTCTGCAAATATATGCATTTAAAGGTCACACACATGATGTGAGATTTGCTTGCCAAACGCATTCTGTGTGCTCATTCTACAATGTAACCTGACAGTTAACTTTAGCCTGCTTGGTGCTGGTTTACGCTGGGTAAGGCAATGCAGCCTGAAGATTTAATGTTAAATGCAGAATTTGCCAAGCTGTTATAGCCATGCAATCTACAGCATTCCTCAGATAACCACAGTGATGTGGTGGGCCAGCTGAAGGAAGATAAAACAGCTAGTATGTTTAGCACGTTTAATAGTTTGCTGCTGCTGTTTTAAAATTGGAAATGTCTTTGTTGCCTCAAAAATAGTCTGCTGTTGGAAGCTACTAAAAATGTTACTTTTTCATATAGATCCTGCATCTCTTAATATACTTAGAGCATCACATGGTCTAAGTTCCTACCATTTGATGCTTTTACAGTGATCTAGTATATATGTAAGTTGTGGAGGTGCCTGGCTTTTGTTCAGAAATCCTTTGAAAAACAGAGATTCAAGAACAAGATAACTGCAAGAGCCATTGAGGCTCCATCTACTTGCAAATTTCTGTCACTAAAATGTGTAAACAACAGGAATAATGGCAGAAAAGATGAAATTAAACAGCCTCATGGAAAATACTGCCAACTGGACTCCTTTTTCCTGTAGGCAGCACGAAGACAAAAGCAGAGCTGCTCTACCTTGTGGCAGTTAGCAACTGATCCTTCTACGCGCTCTATAAAAAAAATTCCACCTTTAAAAAGTATTGGATAATTTTAAGCTGTTTTATCCCTCGATATTATATAAGAGCAATTTTAATTAATTCTTAAGAGTTAAAAAAAAAGAAAGAAAGAAATGAAGATTTGTGTTTCTTAGGAATGCTAAGCTGTACAAAAGCTCTGGGCTTTGTTTTTGGCCTGTCATTCTAAAGGAGGTGAGGACGGATTATAATTGCACTGTGGGGCCTGAACAGAGGACCCCTGTAGGTAGAGCAGGCCTTTCAATCTTCTGATCAACGGAGCTGAAACAAAAATGCAGGAGGGCTGTGTTCCCACGTTCTTTGACAGTTTCCTGCTGCAGATAGCGTCCTTTTAAACCTCCCTTATGCTTTCATTATGCTGGTGAAATAATGAATAATTTGCCTCCTCCACTCTTTGATATGCATGGTCAGATATTATTGGGTAAGAAGCAAGAGGGACCTTCCTATAACCTTAATCCAGTTCACACTAATAAAATGATTTAGCTGAGCATTCTTGGGAAGCAATTATTTTTCTTGAAGACAATGACTATCAAAGACAATGACTGCCCTAATGGGCAGAGGCAGATCAGGTCACCTCAGCTTTCCATTTTGTTCAACATAGGCAATGTTTGGACCCTCAAAGTATGAGCTCCCTTCTGCAGTTTTGTCACAAATATTCAATCATTACTGTTGCTGAGTGTAGGGTTAAAAATGAATTAGGCTTAAGTTTGATTTATTTGAGTGTGCAGACTGTGAGAGGTTAACTGTACTCTGAATTCTGTGAGGGAAAATCTTCAAAGGGAGAAATATACTGGAGAAATGTGAAAAGGCACTTCTGTTTCTTAATAGTAGTGGTGAGCAAACATATTTCAATTCTCATTCTACTTTTTGTCATTAAATTATGCAGCTGGCATTCTTACATAAAAGAACTCCAGGATTATTTTTTCCTAAATTAATACAGTATTAATGAAAAACAGATTTATTAATTTAAAACACTACTCTCTTTTTTGGCAAAATTAATGCTAGTTTGAGGAGATTAGTATTCATTTCTTTTATATCTTAAAAATCATCAACAATTACAAAATACATTGGCTGTCAAACAATAATACCCTATTATATAATCTGGACTGATCCAAGATTCTTTGCAAACATCAATTGAATTGTCCTCACACGCCTCTTGACACAAAGATCATGTGTATATCCTTATTACTTGTGAGTTATTATGATTGCTGTTATCATTACTACTTAATATTATTGTTAATATTATTAACAAAAACCATCAGGCTCATTGCATATTTTAAAGACAGCTAGATATGTGCTGAATTTTCTAAAGACATGTAGAGGACTTTTCTTCACACCTTCTATTATTGTAATGATATAATTAAAATGAGTAGAAGATACGGGTCACGGATGCATTTGCATATCTGAAGTGTAGGCTGATCCTGAAAAAAACTAACACTCTCATCTTAGGTGTAATGCAACCTCATATTTTTTATGAGAAAACAGAACTTCTAAATAAACAATTTCAGTAAAGCACATCATAATACAATATGTTGTACAAGTATGGCTCTATAGTGTTAGTTACAAGCAAAAAGATTGGTATTAACAGAAGCACTGTAGTAAAAGGAAGGCAACTTCTCAAGGCTATATAACCATAGTTCATACTGAAAGAATTATTAACAAAATTTTCCTATGGTTATCCTTGGCAATGATATTAATGATCTCATTGAATGTTTTTGGTAACAAGTTTGGCACAAAACGCAGGAGTTGTGCTAGTTCAACTCGTTGACTCCAAAATGGACGAATTGCAAATTCAGATTCAACTCATTGAATTTCAGACATCCAGTTGAGGTGCAGAGATAAGGAACACTCACCCACCTTTCATCTGAATCCATCCCACCATTGTTTATTTAAGGATAATATTATGATCGTGCTCCTAATTTACATGTCTGCAAACTTAATTTCAGCTGTGATGAATCTGACCTTAAAGACTGATGAGGATTGTACTGTGAGTTGAAAGCAAGTGATAGTTATGAATCATCCTAGTAAAGTTTTTTTTAGTACAGAATTGGAATTATGTCAGTTTAAAAAGTGGTAGTAAAATATCACCTTGAATATTCCATGTAGCTCTGGTTATTCAAAGTCAAAAAGACAAAAAAGAATTAAAATAAGTGCAGAGAATATCTTCTTTTCTTCTGAGAGAAGACTGAAAGACAAAAGCCAAGGTAATTTCAACTACTCTGTAACTACACTACGGAGTAAATATCATGGAGAGGAAAAATTAAATGTAGACCGATGATAACCAAAACTTGCAACTTGGTTAAAACTTGACTATTACTATCTCTGGATAGTATAGGGATTACATTAACTTGTTATCTTCCTTCTCTCTAAAGTGTTTTCTCTCTCTAATTAAGTATACACCATGAAATGGAAAGAAAGAAGAGATCCTTGACGTTTGGAACCAGGAAGTCCGTATAGTGCAGTGCACCACTGAGAGAATTTATCAACATGTCTTAGATGTGACATGACATCCAAGTTAAAAAACTTCATGTGACGTGTTGCCCACATGGATATCTTTGCATCACACATCCCTATATTTTGGTGCCCAAGTTTAGCTTGGATGCACCTAGCTCGTTTCCCTGCCTGATGCTCAGTTCTTCACCTTGCCTCCCTCCTTTCCTAGATTTCTTCCTACAGTAAAGTGTTACAGAACTAAAGTATGAAGATGCCAGTTAATAAATGTAGAGCAATGATAGGCACTATAAAATATATAGCTTGGATAATCTCTTTACAGACAGCTACCATGGTCCAGAGTCAAGAAAAAACATTACAGGTGGAAAAGGTACCCCTCAGAGAAAGAGAGAGAGAGAGGAAGGACATACTAGAGACAGTTGATTACAGCTGACCAGGCTCCACCAATACAGCAGGGAATGAGAAACTCCAACCAGTTGCAGGCATGGCCACTCTTTCACTACTGTGGTTACTTGAATTAACAACAGTGAAGACTGTATAGTTAAATTAATGTGACTTCTTTTTAAAGAAAGCTTTAAAGTCTAACATGGTAAAATTAAGTATACCGTGATATTTAAAAGACCAGATATACGACCCAAAACTTATCAGGTTTCTAATTATAGATTTCTGTGGCAAACTTTCAATCAACTATTTCATAATTAGAAAAAATAATAATTGGTCAGTGAATATGGTACAACAATAAATAAGCTCCCCTATCAGAAATTCCTACCAATTTTTTACCTAGCTTTGAGTGGACTATTTGCAGAGATCAGCAGCAACACAGACTGCATAAATTCAGGAATCCACCAAACCCCACCTTCTGCTTTGGAGAAGTGACCAGGAGAGCAGTACATGCTTGGTATCGAGCACTCATTAACCAACATTTTCAATCTCATTTGTTCAAGGCTAGAAAGTGATTCCTACTCATTTTCTTCCCATCAATGAACAGGGGAGTCACAGTCATAACAACTCTCTAGTTTGTTTCGATCACTTAAATTAGCAACTTTCAGGAGGCTAATGGTGCATTAATATGACTTTTAGTCAAAGAAAAATTTGAAGTCTCAAAATCAAGATGATTCATCTGTTGAAAAAATAAACATAAATTTCAGACAGTCACTTGGAGTCACTAAATCTATAAACCAGGAAATGGTCACTGCTCATCTTTTACTTTAACATGAACTGAGAAACCAATTAGCTACAGTTTTCTCAGGAAAAAATACCATTTTTAAGAATCACTAAGGGAAGTGATGAACATTAGAAAACTCCATCTCCTTATATTTGTTTTGGATAAGTTAATTTTTTTCTGAGGGATTTTAAGAAAAGAAGTTTCCTTGAAAAACATGTGAGACCTAATCCTGCTTTTATACTGGAAGTATTTTTTTAAGATCAGTCCATAAAGCTCCTCCCACAGTATTACACCTCTGGACAAAGTCATATCGATGCCAGACACCTTTAAAAATCTGTAAAATGTTCTATATTGTCTGATCTCACTTCCGTTGAAGCACATCAACTTCAGTTGTACAGTATTTTGAATATCCATAGCATCCATTTACTTTGGTCAGGATCAGATTAAATTTTATCTGAGCTAAGAAGTAAGGAAAAGCTACATTCAATATGTAAGAAAAAAGATATAATAAATATTCTGATTCAGGTAGATCTTCTTTCAGCTACTACTGAAATGTTCAAGAACACTAGAAATAAAGAGAGAAATTGAATAAGCACTTATGTTTTCTTCCATTTTTCTCTACATATCCATTCAAAATTTATTAGTGATGAGCTTATCTTTCCCTACCTCCAAAAGTTAAAGTCTTTCTTGACTGTTTCCCATATGAGAAGCTATTTTGATCCTAACATTCTTCCTAAAAGTCTTTCTAATATCACTGAGGACCCGGAACTTGTACTCCCTGAGTAAAAACAGATTTCTTCCCTCCAGACTGTCAGCCTCCATTGTCAGATAGTAGATATATTTTTCCCTAATGGCTTGGAAGAAGTACTCAGGTAGGATATTGAGACTGCTCTTTTTGACATAGGAATCAAAAGTGACTTCCAAGTGAGCACAGACAAGTGATGATCCTTCACTGCCTACCTCTAGCACCAGGAGCCTCATATTTATTGCTGGCCTTCAGCTGGCAGCAGAACAGCTCTGGGGGAGCTTGCCCTGGGCTTGTCCACATATGGAGAAGGGGGTTGAGGCTTAGTCCCTCTCCTACGTTCCTTCCTGTGCTTGATGAGGACATCAGTTACACTAGAACTTTCTTTTCTTTCTCTGCAGCCAGACCAACCTGCATAAGGCTCTAAGTGAAAGTCATTACTCTTCATATCTCCTTGCATGGGCATGTAAACCAAAGCTTTCTTTAAAGTATGGTTGGAAGAGTTTGGGTGGTTAAATCTGTCATGATGACCACTTTGAGTCTGAGATATATACATCTTTCATAAGCAGAATGTTGCAAACAATAGTCTTCTAAGTTCTCTTATGTTATTTATTATCCAGCTAAATAATTTTAACATTCTTTTGCTGCTCAAACATACACAAAACCAGCTCTTGCCACAGTGCAAACTAACTTATGTCTGAAATATTTTTCTGAAACATTTTATAGACGAGCACAATATTTTAGGGAGGAATAGAAAAGTTTAATTCCTTGAGAGATGATCAACTGCAAATGTCTATATAACATGAATATAGTCTATTTCTTGGCTTAGAATACAATTAAACTAAGAAAAGATGTTATTATTTAGGAACAGTGACTCCAGGCAAGATTTGTCAAAAGATTTCTGTGATGCTGTTAGAAAACAAAGATCATCTTTGGTCCATAGCAGAAGAAGAGCTGTTATATGTAATTGCAGCAGAAAAGTAGTAAATAAATGTGGCCTATTACTCTTTCATACAGTGGTGCAAAAACTTGACAAGTACTCAGTTCAGTCAAATTCATATTAGGGGCAAGTTGCCCAGGGGAAAAAAAAAATGAAAAAGAAAAAACACAAAACGATGAGGTGATTTAGACAGAATCAGATACCTCAGATATAGCAAGGTTGTTATCTACCCTCACTGAATATTTATGATGTCACTATTCACTTGACATTGATTAAAAAAAAGGGAAAAAAAGCACAAAGTATTTGGAAGGAAAATATAGTATGTACACACTAGATAATGTTATAAATATTAAGCAATATCCCTTGCTTTACATTTGTGAGCAAGGTTACATCATTTACTGTTGCAAAGGAAAAGCATCTTTATGTTAGGCACTGGTGACGTGTGAGTACTAAGGATGAAATTCCCCTTAGGTGACCCAAAGATGCCACAGAATAACTGTGTCTATAAAATCATTGTATGCTTTACATTTGTCTCTTAGGAGAACTCCTAAGTTTCCTCTGTGTTGCTGGCAAGTTGAATGCAACATGCCAGTGGACATGTAAGACCACCCACCCACTGGCCTCTGCCATCTCTGTGAATAACCTCATCTTTGGAGAATTTCACCTGTAAAACTCATGGTCTGGGTCAGGGTCTTAAACTATCTACCAATTAGTGCTGCATGAGCTTTGCAGAAACACAGTATGTTAAGACAGCTGCCTCCAGAGGCCAGGCCTTACCTGATGGTAATGTAAATGTTTCATGGCATTTGTTGCCACTCCCTGTGGTGAATAAGCCCCATGAACATTGTGTAAATACACAAGTTATTCAAAGAAAGTATCTAAAAAGAAAGTATCACCAATGTCTGCTCCAGACAGAGGCTGACTGGTGGGACAGGGAAGTTGGTAGCCTTTCAGCCAAGGAGAAAAAGAGCAAAGAAGGACCAAATTTGATTTCAAAGAGACTGTTGGGTAAATTTATGGAAGGAGGACACAGGTGCTTCATAGCACTGACTTCAAAGTCTGAAAAAGATACATGTGACATACAAAACTTTATGTTTCATACATCTTTTTTGAATACACGTGCATGCATCCATGTACATAAACATGCAGGACCTTACAAGAGCTGTTCCGAGCCCTGAAGCAAACTAAATATTCCCCCCCTCCCACTGCCATCTCTCCTCAACACTCCTCCCTGCCCACACCTCYCCCAGCTTCTCTGCGCTCAGCACCACTTCTTTATGTCCTATAAATTTGCCAAAAAGCACCAGAGGAAGGTTTTAACTTGTTTATACATTTCCATGTATATCTACCTAATCTTTTTCCGTATTCACATGTCTCAACGTCCTCCTTCCGTGTGTCACTGTCTCTGTTTCCTGAAGCTTCTTGGACTCACCCATGCATCTGCTCTTGCCCATATTTTTTTCCAGAGACGACAGCAGAATGAAATCAATAGTTTCCCACTTGCTCACCATGTTGCGAACTGAGAAAGGACAATCAGAGCGGGATTAGTTTTCTCAGCACACCTGGATAGCTGCTTGGAGTCACAGCATCTCCTGCCCTGCCCTTGCCCTGCACGTCACCTGCTAGTCACCGCCCTTTCACAGCGGGATGTAAGTCGCTCTCAAACCAGGATTGCAGCACTTTATTTTGTTCAGTCAGACTACCCAAGCTGCATTATTATAGAGAATTGTGTTTTCAACCTTCTGCTTATATTAATCTCATTTGGTAGATAGTAGTGGACTGTTTAAGAGAGTAAAATCTTTTGTAAGTAAGAAGATCCAGATTTTCAGTTCTCATTTTGCTCAAATCCATGACAAACTTCCTCTGAGTCCGGGCAATCCAGATATGCAGCTGGGCTAAATGAGAGGATTACCACTGATAACAGGAATGTTATTTTAATTTAATGAAGTGAGGATCTGGGCCCAAGGTCATTTATTAATTGAATATGGAAGACACTGGAGTAGTTTAAAGGCTCTAATGACAATATGATTATCTGCAGGGGAAACATTTGTCGGTGTTTTCTTTTTCACCCTCTTTCAAGCCGGTGTGGGGGAGTGGGTACGTTGTGTTGGAAAGCATTCCCTATGACAGATATGGAGCAGCAAGGAGATGAAGCAATTACAGTAGATGGAAGCCTGATGGGTGGGAATGGGGGAGGGGATATTCACTCTGGGTCTACAGTTACTGTAAGAGTTTAGGACAGTTTTCACATATTTATCCAAGATGGCCTTTGAAGTGTCTTGTGGGTAACAGTTGGAGGTCTGCTGTCACTGAGAGTGTCAAGGGACCCTGAAGATTTACAGCACAGCTTTCCCAGCAGAGGGTAACTGCTGCTACAGGAGAGAAGCTGAAACAGCTCTTTAAACTTAGACCCAACTTTAGCTTTTGCACTGTTGTCCCAAGAGCTGAAAAAGGCAGTAGTCACATGTTCCTTGTACTGGCTGAGTGGGGTCTGTAAGTTACTGTCCACCTTCTTTAACTGTAAGTCTCTGGGAGACAAAATATTCTGTCAGTGCTCATGAACCAGCCAAGAGTTTTAGTATCTCCATTCCTGTCTCTGCAGTCCAAGACACCCCAGAGAGACCTGAGTTCAAGAACAGCCTGAGCAGCCATTCTCTAAAAATCAGGCTCAATTCAGATATCTACACTAGATCTAGCTTTCTTAACCTTGTTATGTACATTAGCCCCAAGAGTGGACTCATGATCAAAATTGTCCATATATTAACTGCCTATAGGAGCACCCTCTGGGCCAGTTCAGAGGTGACTCAGATATTGGTCTTAATACAGAAGGATAGGCTGTGGTACAACCTGCCATTTTCCCATCCACCCTTACGAGTATTTAACATGCCAAACAGCTCAAAGGCTCATTTTCCAAGCTTGTATCAGCCATCCCAGAAGGACCATGATGGTGATTTGTGAGCCGAGTGTGTCCAGTGGTTCCCCAGCCTTCCTCCCAGTGGATGTAGAGACAGGATGCAGCCTCACTGCATGCCACGGCTCCCCGTTAAAAACTGTGTGGGATCAAGGGTGTGAATAAAGCCCAGCATCCCTGACACTTAACTTCTGTGCTCATTCACGTTTGTTGCAGTGTATGGTAAAACTTTGGCAGACTCTTCTTACCGAATAATCTTCTTAAGCAAAATCAAGAAACCTGCTTCCACGGAGCAAGAGAGGGTCAAGCAGGCCCTGAATATCAGAGTGAAGGACGAATTCTTCGGTTTGGTATGAGAGCAGACAGTGCATGAAAAAAGGTGACAAGGGGTCAGTAGGGGAACACGCAGGATAAAATACTTTCATCTATTGTGCTGGGGTCAATAGGCTCCCATCAGGAAATCTTGAGCCCAAGATTAATTACTAGTTGCAGTAGGTATACCATTGTGCTCTGGAAGACACTGTGGTGACTTTAGGCATCTTGCAGATTTCTGGTTCACACAATGCAATCCCGTATAAAAAAACAATACTAGCTAAGAAAGTAGTAGTGGGTGGTGGTGAGATGCCTTTTAGCTCATTCTAATCAAACTCTTTTCAAAGATACCTTCAGCTTGGCTAGAAATGATGAGAAACTATTTGTTAAATATTATGAAAGAATTTCATAGCAATTCAGAATTACATGTCATGGCTATTATGTTAGTGCACTTTGCAATTTATATGACAGAAAACCTTCTTTAAAAAAGAATCCCAAATCTATCTGTGTACATTCCATTGGAAATTTCTTTCAATTCCTTGAATTCCTTATGTCATAAACTTGGGAGACCTTTGTTTTAAAACTAAGCTTCAATCCTATTTTTGTCAGGGTCCAAGTATATGATTCCCTTTAGAACAATTAGACATAGATTTTTTTTTTTAATTGACCTTTTTAAAAAAAAAAAAAAAAAAAAACACAATTGGAGCCCAATCCTATAATTCTTGTTCTGGGTGAAATTTCCCATGAAATTTAAGATTACCAATACTTAATTCTTAAATTATTAAAGAACAGTAAAGTTCTGGTTGATTTAGAATAGCAGGATTGGATCTGTATGGTACATGTACGTTTTAGTAAGTGCTTTATCAACATTTTAGGTGAAGACCATTTGCATCAATTGATCCTTACTTCTTGTCCTGAACTGCAGAGCTGTGTTATGCTGTGCTAGATCCTGCACCATAGCTGATAAAATACCGATGACATGTAAAAAGACCAAAAGCCTTACTTTTGTCTTTGTAACTGTGATTCGCTATGTTTGTAAAGAGTTTGTAAGTAGGAGCTACTTTACCATTTATTTTATTATTATATATCTTCCTTGACATATTTAAATCTTTACATATAATTTCCATTAAACATATTCTCTAGTGGTTAATCTACTCAGGCCATAACATGGATCAATTACACTACAAATATCTCAGTGATTGTCTCATAAAATTTCAATAATTTACTAACTGTGCACTTTAGAAAACAACAAGAAAAAGATCATCAAGTGATAAAGGAAAAGAAACTGCAAAAGATCAAAATTCAAGACACTATACGAGTTATACTACAGCTCATCATTTGAACTGTTAAAGCTTAGGATGTTTTAAATAAAATTTAAATAAAATAATCTATGCTACATGTGACTGTGAAGATGTTTTTATTGATATCAAAAAGAAAGAAAAACAACAAAACACAAATAACTCCACAAACTACTTACTCATCTGGTCGAATGAAGCATGGTCTCCTATGGGATTTGTGTCTTATTGTTCATTGTAAGTTCTGAAATTTCCCAGTGGCTAGGCACTTGCAGTTGGGTATCTGGTGTCTGCGAAATTAGGAACTTCTGCTGCTACTTCTTTTGCCATCAGGGCACCGAAAGGGACTTCTGGGTCTCTTTTTGACCCTGTTTTCACAGATGTTTTAAGAGCTTTGTAAAACTTCTATTTCTCTGTCAGGTTGATTGACACTGTTCAGGATGTTCAAAAGTTAATAGGAAAAACAAACAGAAACAAAGATAAATTATTTGCTTTCGTTAGACTAATTTTTTGAAGAAAATCTAAAAATATCAGAGTAAGACAGAATATTTTTCTTGGTTTCCCAATAAATTTTACACTTTCTTTCTGTTTAGGATATAGTTTTTCCTATGTGTTTTGTAGCGAAACCTAATTCTTGTTATTGTGCTTAGCCTAGTGCAGGGATGTACCTGATTATTTTCTATGGCACAAATGTACCATATGTGGGTACTGGACATATAATACAAGCATTTCAACATGTGTAAACAATTATTTCTCTCCTATTACTCTGCTTGTTTGTCTCATTAACATTAGCCATGCACCCTTCCTTCAGCTATTCTCCAGCTGTGGGTGGCTATGGATCTACTGGGAAGCTCGCTGGTTGACTTAACGCCAAATTGAATTGTCCTACTTTACCGGACCATTGTTGATGATTGGGAAGCTGTTCTGGACTATCTTAGTTCAGTGGAAGGAACCCTATGGCCTTTGATATTCTTTAAATCATACTTTTTAAAGTTTTGGAGGCAAAGAGATATTATTAGATCAAAATGTTCCGTATCAAGTCAACAGTTGCTGGCCTTTGTTTGCTGCATAATCAAAGTTGTGATTGATATATAGCTTAACCCTCCTTCTTTATAATTTTTAATCCTCTGTTATACATTAAATGTGTTCAAAGGAAAAAATCACATGCGTTTTTTGAACCACTGACTTTGATAACACTTTTTTTACTTACAAGCTGTTATTTAGCATCTGTTGTGGGAAAGAACACACACATTCCTAGATATTTTTCATGGTCTAAAGACTTTAAGATACAAGAAAGAGTGACTGTACTCATATTAATTTTTCTGTCGTAATGCAAATAAGGAATGATGTGTGCTGGCTGGAGCTGAACAAATAATCAGTAGAAAATAATGTATTCAGTGAATTCTGCCTCTCTCTGTTTCATATTGTTCATGGCCATATCACGGCTCTTTTCAGAAATAAATTAGTTATTCTGAATTATTTACTACAGTCTACATTAGGTAGATTTTTGGCTGCATGCCTCAAGATGCATCTTTGCATATGTGACTGCAGAAGCTGTAAACTGTACAGGAAGGCAGCCGTGCCTTACAACAACTCCATCATTAATCCTTATTTTATAATAGCAGCTATGCCCAGGTTTAGACACTGCCATACAGAGCAGTGCAGCACCTAAATATCAGATAACCCAAATGGGGGCAGAAAACACAGATCCAAATAAAATACTTAAAAATCCTGGACAAAGTTAGGTGAACAATGGCATTCATGACAGAAGAACATGAACAGGGTGATGTCTAAGCTAGACAGCGAAAAGTACTGAAGAAAATAAAAAATTTAAAAGCCCTGCTCTCTGACAAAAATGCCCTGATGAGCTTTAAAACCCTCAGCTGGAGGATTGTCTCACTATTCTCTGTTAAAATAGAGACAGAGAGAGAAGGAGAAGAAGGGTAGCACATGCCCACTATAAAATAAAATATCCATAAAAAGGAAGGGCCTCCTTCAACACTAGGGTTTTAAACCCATCTTTCCATCTCATATGGATCCATAAGAGAAAAGAACAGAGATTTTCTGCAGAAAGTGTCAGCAGCTATGTCTTTATGGTGAAAGTAAATCTCAACTCCTTGAATATAAAGTGGAGAGTCTTAAGAGAAAAGATAATGTTAGATGTATATTTAAACACTGACTAAAGACTAAGGTAATGGTTGTAGAATTATTTCTATGTTTACAGTTCGATTTAAAAAACAAAACAAAACAAAACAAAACAAAACAAACCTCCAAGATAAGAAAAGTCACATTTACATAGAAATCACTAACAGGTACTCAGTGACACAGAAACTGTCTTGTAACCTTATACCAGCCAAGCGAGCTGAGCTAGCTTGGCAGCATAAGGGAAGGTATAATACTGTATAAGTGTGTGGGGGAGGCTAGTGAAGAGAAAAAGAGAAAGTGTAGGAGGAGGTGAATCTGTCATTTTGCATTTGGTATGAAAAAGTTTTCTATTCTGTCACTGCCTGTTTAGTACTGTAGTAAGTGTGGCGCAGGGATTATTTCTCTCTGTCCATAGGCTGTTCGGGACAACAAATAATCCTGTGTTAAGCAGACACCGATTTCCCTTTCACTGAGAACCTGTGAACCAAAGTCATCTGTGCCAAAATGAAAACCTGTTTCCTCAGACTGACACTAGACCCTTTATATTTATTCAGCTGTCAGAATTTATCCTCATTCTTTAAAGAGGGGAAGGACCCTGGGAGCTTCTGAATTGTTAAAGCTGAGGGTCATGCTCTAAAGTCTTATGACTTTTATTGTAAAGGGCATTTTTTATATTTGAAAGGGATTGACCAAAATCTTACTGGGTTAAGACACAGCTTGTATAAAGACTGTGAGGTCAACTTCTGCTCTGAGTTATGCCAGTGTAAATCTGGGATAATTTCATTACAATCAGTGGACTCAATCCAGGAACATAATTATCCTGTTGCTTTGGGTCATGTGATGCCTATGGAAAAACAATGGGAATTATGTGCATAAACAACATCATGATGACTGAGTTCTGAATAGATAACTGTTACCAGGACTGATATTTAACCTGGCAAACATAAAAGACAGATATTATCAATTTGACATAAATATAATGTTATAGAAAAATATGAATCTATGTATATATACATAGCATCTGTCAGAAAATCAGACACTCAGCAAAGAGCTATCCAAACACATTTTCAGTGGATTTGTTTGTGGTTTTTTCCACCAAAACCCTCAACTCAGGATACAGCTGAAGCTACTGATGACATTTGATTTCAGGTGGATGCCAGGTCTAAAGCGAGAAAGCCTTTATTTTATTGTTTGTGGAAAAAATTATTCATTGCTTTCCTAAAATTCTGATACTGGCCAGTGGGATTACATTTTTTTTAAATACCACAATAGAAAAATGGGAGTAGAGTGTAAGCAACTGAAGTTATAATCCCAGGATTCATCAGGTAGGGAGTTGATGGAGGAGCTGGAAGGTGCACTAGAGAATGTAAAAATACAAATGGCAAAGAAAATTTCAAAATTGTGGAAAGCCGGGGCAAGCGATCTGAGCCCAAACTTCACTTTTGGTTACCAGAGGTTACCAGAAGATTACCAGAAGGTTACCAGAACATGAGAGACACTGCCTACATCTCTGTTAGCAAACAAAACAATGAACAATGAAATAAATAGCAGGGTGTCCAGAAGCCAACAGAAATTACCTGGTCCTGTCCATAGTATTAAGCAATTTTTACCACTGTAAGTCCAAACTATGTTTTGAGAATGATTCCTGGCCTATGATGGCTTCTGAACTATGCACTCAGAAAGTACTAGTTTACCAAGACCAAAACCTTGCTGGGGACCATTCCACCAATTTAATCGTATAAACTAACAAGTTCTAATGCCTGTGCCCTGGAATCATTTCATTTACTGGCAGAGCTGTAGCTGGTATGTCTGAAGGAAGCTTGTTATCTTCAATATCCTTACTAGCCTTAGCTCATCTCCCTGACTTTCAAAGTCAGGAAGAACTGATGTCCCTCACAGATACCTGCCTCATGAGATCACAGTTTTCATCTCTTGGTCCTGGGAGATCTTCACTCTACTTACTACTCAAGAACAGTCCATGAGCTGATTTTTGGCATCTGTGCTACTAGGAGATAACTATCCTCACCTCCAAAAAACCTAGAGTAGTCATATCACTTATTATGTGGTTCATTAAAGTGATTCCTTCTTACACAAATTCCAGCCTTAACTGAGTAGGACTAATAAATAATGAGAAGCTGGTTCATTCTGATCCCATATTTATGAACTACTACTAAACAGCCAAGAACTGCAACAGAAATGAGTAAAAGGAAAAACTACTCCCAGCAGGGTAAGAATTAAAATGCAGTTTATTCCCTAATTCAAGCAGGATGGCTTGATTTTACTAATCTATAGAAAGAGATTTGTGATAGTTATAAACCATGATTTAACAGTATGCTAACAGTTACACCAGGATATTTTTCTTCAGTTTGAAAGCAACAACTTTCAACTCCAATTCTCCTTTCTTTTAGCCAAAATAAATCCAACAAAGCCATTAACGATTATTTTGGATTTATGGCTTTGCAACCAATATTAGAATATAGCCATCCTCTTCCAAAAAGCATGTATGTAGTACCTTAAACACACATATATTCTCCCGGGGAGGGGTTACAGTCATAGATCCGCTTACATGTAGAGTATTAAGGAGAACAGTAGTTTTTACCTCCAAATTCTTAAGATTTCGTAATGAATAAGCTGTGATAAAGCACTGTAGACACAACTGGAATTTCGTGCTGTGTCCAGGACCCAGACAGCTAGCAGAGGCACAAGACCTATTCAACATGTCCCAAGCTTGAATAAGGGAACAGTTCAGCTCATAATCAGGTTTGTACTTGTGAACTCTACTAACATTTTGCGATACAAATACCAAGAGCCACAGTTTTCCTGTGTTGCAGCTTCTATCAGTCTTGCTGAATCTCTATCATCTGAAGCARATATGGAAAAAGATCCCTTCTCCAACTTTTAAACCACAAAACAATCACCATTTGACAGAATTTTTCACACAGAGTTGGCCTGTGTTGGACTGGAACTGGTGACACACTGGTGAAAGTAATATCCTCTATTTTCGCCTATACACTTGCATAGTATTAGCATTATACCATAGAAGCAAAGAATAATTTCAGTTGGAAGCAACCTCTGGAAGTATTTTGAATCAATGCCCTGCAAAGCCAACTTTGAAGTTACATTAGATTGCTCAGGGTCTTGACCTATAATTTCCTTCTTGTTAGGGAAATACTTCAGGGATACAATACTTTGTTGGCCTTTCTGGTGATGCCCTTGTTGAGGCAACCCGGCTTTCTTTGCCGCAGCAGCACACTGTTCACTCATATTGAGCTTGTTGTCTACCAGGACCCCCAGGTCCCTTTCCGCAGAGCTGCTCCCCAGACAGGTGGATCCCAGCCTGTGCTGCACCCCTGGATTATGTTTTCCCAGGTGCAAGACCTTACCTTTGTCTTTATTGAACTTTGTGAGGTTCTTGTTAGCCCACTCTTCCAGCCTATCCAGGTCTTCCTGTAGGGTGGCTCTCCCTTTCGAAGTGTCCGCATCCCTACCCAGTTTGGTACTGGCAAACTTCATAAGGGTATATTTGATCCCATCATCCACATCACTTTTGAAGATATTAAACAGCGTTGGACCCAATATTGATCCCTGGGGGACCTCACTTGTGATATTGCCAGTTTGAAAAGGAGCTGTTTACCACCACGCTCTGGGTGCGGCCTGTCAGCCAGTTCCCCACCCACCGCACAGACCACTTGTCTAGACTGTGATGCATCAGTTTCTCTAGGAAGAGGCTGTGGGAAATGGTATTGAAAGCCTTGGAGAAAACCAGGTAGACAATGTCCACAGCTCGCCCCACATCAACTGAGCAGGTTACTTTGCCGTAGAAGGTGATCAGGTTTGTCAAGCACAATTTATCCTTTGTGAATCCATGCTGGCTTTTCCCAATCACGTGCTTCATTTGACTTGTGATAGCCCCCAGCAGGATTTGTTCCATAACTTTCCTAGGGACTGAAGCAAGATTGATGGGCCTACAATTTCCTGGATCCTCCTTTAAGCCCTTGTAGATGGGGGTTACATTAGCCTTCTTTGTCTTCTGGGACATCCCCAGATCTTCATGACTTCTCAAAGTTTATGGAGAGTGACCTTGCAATGACATCAGCCAGCTCTCTTAACACCCTCATCTGGCCAATTTCAATTTGAGATGAGCTTTTGCTTTTCTAACTGCATCTCTGCACACCCTGGCAATGCCTTTGTAGTTCTCAATGGGTATTCATCCTATTTTCTATATCTGGTACATTTCTCTTTTGGTTTTGAGCAGACTCAGAAGCTCGCAGTTAAGCCAAGGGGATCTCTTGCTCCACCTGCTTCCCTTACCTTTAAAGGGGATGAACTGTTTTTGTGCTTCCAGGAGAGCATTCTTGAAAAACTCTCAGCACTCTCTAGCTCCTTTACCCTCCACGAAAGCTTCCCACGGAATCCCTCCCAGCTGAGCGCTGAGTGAGCTGAAGTTTGCTCTTCTAAAATCTAAACCCTTTTTGTTAGTACTCCCTTCAGCGTGCTCAGCAGGACCCCAAACTCCACAATATTGTGATCACTGCAGCCAAGGCTATCACTAACCGAGATATTACAAAGCAGGTTTTCTTGGTTTGTGAGTAGCACGTCCAGCAGTGCCTCATTCCTGGTTGGCACATCTAACATTTGTATGAGGAAGCAGTCCTCTAAGCATTCCAGGAACCTGATGGATGACATGTGAGCTGCTGTATTCTTCCAACAAATGTCTGGGCAGTTGAAGTGACCCATAAGAACCAGGTTCTGTTGACCTGAAGCTTGCTTAATTGACCCAAATATTGCTTTGTTGGCCTTATCGTCTTGGTTTGGAGGTCAGTAGCAGATGCCTACTGTAAAATCCCCTTTGGAGATGACCTCTCTGATCTTGACCCAGAGGCATTCGATAGGGCTTCCACAATTGCCATAGTTGACTTCTACACATTCAAAGTTCTCCTTAACATAGAGTGTGACTCCTCCTCTTCTTCTTCCCTGCCTGTCTTTACAAAACGGCCTATAGTCATCCATCACGATTCTCCAGTCCCACCATGTTTCAATTATTGCTATGATATCATAACTTTCTGACTGGATGCAGAGCTCCAGTTCCTCCTGTTTGTTCCCCAGGCTGCGTGCATTTGTATACATACACTTGAGGTGGTTGGTCTTCTGGTTCTCATCTTGGGAGGCAGCTACGGAACATTTGTCACTACTCTGGTTGGCCTGGCTTATTCCCCAGTTGGTTGCAACGGTGTGAGCGTTGCCACTTTGGACCCTGCCCCCTGAGGCACGATCAATATGTATGAACCTGAACCAGGTTCTTTATTGCACAGTCATTCAGTATTTTCCCAGTAAGCTTTGCAATCTCAAAGCAATATCAGTCATCTCCTACATGCCCTTATATGTCATCCCAGCCAGTACAACACATATTCTAAGTTTCATGCCATGAAAACATCATTTTGGCACCTGCTACACACCTTTCCCATTACTTTGTACATTTTGACCTAGAAAACATAGAAAATTCATAATTATGTCTTAGTATAAGAAATATCACATGAAGTCCAGAGGAAATACTAAGAGAAGTGTTATGGATGTGAAAGAGCTAGTTCTAAGCAATGTAGACACACAATGAACATGTCAGAGTCTTGGTATCAGGGATTACTCCTGATCTCTTATTTACAGAGCTAGCCAATGAGACCATGCTTCTCATACCAAGTCATGTCACATCTTGTACGCTTACTGTTTTGGCAGTTGGAAAAATACTGATGAATTAGCCCGTTGCTTCATTCAAGCTCCTAAGTCCTGACTCTCTATCCTTCATATACATATATACATATGCGTGTGTATATGTACATGCATGTATACATACACACACACCCTTCTACTTTAGATCACTTTAGCAGAACTATTGTATGTGTTAAACTGCTGTCCGACTATCACCAGTCCTATACTTTCAAATTACCTTCTATTAATATTTCTAGCCTTTTAATATGGTTTCCTTCTGTGGAATCTCTCAAAATAGAAAAGGGACTGCCATTGAATTTTTATAGTTGGGCTCCACATAGTTTCCCTCTTTACTAAATATTTCAGGCAATTTAAAGGAACCAGCAAGCAAAGAACAGAAAGCACTGGAACTAGCATTAGACGTGTTCTTTGGAAGGAGGAGCAAGTCTTTGTTTCTCAGTTGCTTGGTAGTTTGTCTGGTTGTCATTTGTAAGATCTGTGTTTGATTAAAGTTTATATCATCTATCTGGGGGATGCGTGTGGAACTGGTCAGAAAAATTCCTGATGAAACAAAGTTTTATAGAAGTATGCTTGTTCACTGAACCCTAAGTGTTTATGTCAAAATATCTCAAGTTTGACAGATTTTCCTTCAACGCAAGGAAGGGTTCTCATTACTACAGTTATGCTGTAAGCTCCCGAGGTGGGATTTGAATGGGAACAGATTTATTACTGTCAGGAAGATAAATATTGGTAAGAAGTAAGTCATTATGGTATTTTACTTCACAGGTAAAGGCTAGAAAACATATTCTACTAATAATAGTATAGTCGCAACAGCCAACACAGTACTTTGCCAAAGTGTAAAGGAACCTTGAAAAAGATTATATTATCTTACCATTAGTAGTGGTCCAATAGTTGTGGAAAATAACCATAGGTAAAGTCATCATGAACTTACTCAATTTAAATTACATTAACAGATAAACAAAAGTAAGTCAGTAACTAACATTTTCAGTTTTAGAACAGAACAATCACGAATAAAGCTTAGACCTTATAAAACCTATTACTAAATTTCGGAACTCAGTGACTGAGATGATAAGAAAAGGTCAGATATCTTTAAAGGATCAGAAATTACCTTGATGTTTTACCCCAAGCAAAAGAAATAACTTCCAAAGAAAAACCTACTAATTAATGGGTGAATGAATAACCTCTTCCAAAAAGAATATGAGGATTAAGTAGAGAAACTATAAAGAATAAAAAACTGAACAAATAAACAAACCAATCTTATGACTTAGAAATTATTAAAAGCAAGAGATTTGGTTAAAAAGATGAATTAAATCTTGCAGATATTGAAACAATTATTTAGCTGTAGAAGTACCTTAAAAAGAAAAAACCAAAACTTCTGCTGCTCAGGATGAGAGTGTGACTGATAATAAAGGATTGTTCAAAATAATTTGATTTTTTTGCCTCAGGTCTCAAAAATTGTGAAGGAGTTGAACATGGGGCAAAGACCCTCATCTAATGTGAACAAGATGGAAACAATCACACCTCAGATGTGAGAAAAACTCAAAGATCTTATTATGTTCAAATAAAGGAACAGAATAAGCACCAGGATAACCTCCAGCCTCAGTGTGATGTTTCTGTAGAAAAGACAAATGACAACAGATGCATTTGATGGCTTATTTCCAGCTGAAAGAAAAAATAAGCTGAAATAATTTTGCAAGAAATTAGAGAAATTTTAATGGTACATTTTTTGAAAGCTGTGGTCAAGAAGGGTTAATTTAAACTGGAACAGACACATAGAAGGTAGACTACACACAGGTAGTAGACCAGAAGACCTTCATTGGTATAGCTCACTGAAATGACAACTGAGAGAAGATATGATTTATCTCCACAAGGATGCCATGGAGGCAAACAGCAGGGAAGTAAAATGACTATTTAAGATAAATGGCGAATTTGGCACAACAACAAGTAAAGACAGACTAGTCAAGCATAAATTTAGGCTGGAAGGTGGAAGAAGCTTTGCAAGAACCAGAGAAGTGAAGTTATTTGACTCAATCATTCAGTAAAAGTACAGGAACAAATATCTCCTCATACAGATAAATATTGAGAAAAGGATTTTGTAATGTCTGTGATTTGCCTGTACTTGAGGGGACTGGTCTTAGTACCACGAAACTGCTCTTCTGATCTTATGTTCCTACTTTTCTACTCTAGCTCATCATCATGTAAGGTCTTACTGCCATGTGTCTAATTATTTCATATCACAATTGCAAGAATAACAGCTCATTTCAGATTCCTGAAAAGCCTGTACTGCACACGTAAATAAGCACAAACTGATTTATACAGAAGCCTTTTGAGATCTGAAAACTACTAGTGGATCTGGATTCTGTGCCTGAAAGAAGCTGCAATCCAAGTTGGTAGCCTCACATCCTGGAAAAGTAAAGATGTTTGCATCATCACTAACTAGTTGCCCTAATCATATGAGGGGGATTCATTCCTTTAGATGTCTATAATATTCTCTTCTATATCTTAGGTTCACTTTACAGACAATGAAAAGGAATAGATGCCTTCAGTTTTACATGTTCGACATGTTTTACATGACTATATTTGAAAGTGTAGGATGAATTGCATCCTAAACAAGCCTATTTCCTCTTCTTTATAAAGAAATCTCAGATAGGCTGCACACTTCTTGGGCTACATCTATACTCATAAATTAAACACTGCCAAGGAATTTCCTGGGGTACGGGTATTCTATAATCTAGACTGTGAAATTATCAGAATGGCCCCTGCCATGATTTTGACCTCAGCCAGCTAGCACTATACCCAAAAATTCCTGGGCACAGTTTGGGATTTAATATGGGCAGGAACTGTTCCCAAGGGGCAATTTGGTTTCTAGTGGAATTTATTGCTATGTACAGAGACTGCTCTGTGCCAGCTGGCCTCCACAACTAAGAACAGCCCTGGCTGCACTTTTTTTAGTAGGATGGTGTGGCTGTATTAGATAGACATCTATCTGTAGTGTCTCCTCTTTAGGAAATCAGTACAGTGTCAGGTGGCATAATTTTGCGAACTATATTCATTAAACAACTGGTATTTCAGTGACTTCAAGCAATCTCAATAAAGGTAACCAACACATCAAGACAAGGTAGGGTCCACTGCTCAAAGGTAGGACAATGTTATAGTTCAGTAAAGTGAGGCTGTACTGAAGTTGTCACTCTTTGACCTTAAAATTTTCTGGTTTTTAAAATAAGTTTTAGTGCATTCCAGGTTAAAAACGGCTCATGCTGCTAATCTAGATTTTCTTTAGCTATTTATTCTCCAGGTCATATAATCACAGCTACAAATTGTAGCAATTTTTTTCCTTACTTAGTTTTGCCTAGTCAAACATCTAGAACAGACAGCTTTAATATGCTCCTAAAAGAAGAATGGATTTGATGTTCCTGAACTGCTGTCTTCATATGTCTTCAAAATCAAAAGCAGAGAAAATTTTAGTGATGTCACAAGCTCAGTCTTCTCATTTCAGACTCCTGATGTCATTTTGTCTGCCCATCACCACTCACTCTTAATTAGTTGGAATGAATGGAGCTACAAAGACACTCAAAGCTAAAGTGTGCAGAAAAAGTGTAACATGATATTAATCATGAGAAGCCTTTTCCCACCACTTTGAAGAAAAGTATTTGTATTACAGTTGTGATTCCTGATGCAGAGGTCATGACTAATGGCAGTTTTGACATTAATCGTAAGCCTGAATGAAATTCATTTATTTACGCTATTTTGATGGGGGGGGGGGTGTGCAGCAGGGAAACAATGTGCATAGTCCTGGCCAGAAGCAGGACTTAAACTGGAAAAGCTGATTTGAAGTAGCCAAGATTAAGACCAATTTTATTAGGCATTGTACAAATATTTTCTGTAAAACAGCGTCTGCACCAACCTTCCCTCTTCAAAGATAGTCGACAGAGAAGAGGAAAGACAGAGGGAAATGATATATTTAAGATCACAGATGAGTAAAAAAGAATGCAAGTAAATCCCACCTCTCCTGACTCTCAGACCAGTAGTGAATTTAAATATTTCTTCATATTTCTTAAGAAACCAAAGCTACGAGTTGTCTAAAGCACAGTATTAGGATATATAGATGTGTAGGGTATATAATCACTGCAGATCATGTAGATACACCTAATTAAGTAAGGTTTTAATGATCTTTGGGTAATGCTACCAGTCTGTCTGTAAGAACACAGAGCTTCATACAGCTGCAAAATTTACTTAAGAAATTGGGTGAAAAGTTAGGCACTTCATTCCTACTAAGTTTTGCATTGCTGTTACTACTCGGTGGTAATACCTGAACTAGCTCAGCTACATCTGTGAAAGCTGTGGTATCTGTAGGCAGACCTAGAAAAAGTGGACTCTAGTTAAGAACTTATTATGTAAAAATTTTGATAATTCCTCAGCACTTTAGTTTATTAATATACATTTTCATTTCTCCCCTTCTTCCCCCATCACAGTCTGGAGAACCACTGTCAATAATAGTGTCATGCATGGTGGATTAAGTCATTCACAGTGACACCTTTGTTAGGTTTTCTACAGAACTGTTTATAGCCCCTGTAAGTGCATTTCCTTCTACTGTTGTTCTTCTGCTCTCTCAGAAAAGTAACTTACCAGTCCAATAAAAGGATGATTACTGGACAAAGGCCAGCTGTAGTTTCTCTTGAGAACTTTACAACAGCCAGGTTGGAAGAGGAACTCTTAGATTCCCCTAGTCGTGCTGCAGTCAGGAAAGCCTAAGGGCATACATCACCTCATGTGTGGCTTGTTCTGTTTGCTTTTGCACTTGGCAGGCTCCTAAGGCTCAGGAATGCACATCCTTGAATAAAAACTATCTATACAGTGTGAGCAATCGTTACATCTGATTAGGAAGCATGAAAAGAAACACACATGTGGTTGACTCTGCTCCTCTGATGTCTGTGGCTTTTTGCTGACAGGAAGGAAATCCTTTTTAAAACTTATTTTTTTTTAAAAGTTCAAATAGATTTCAAACTATGTGAGCCAAAACTTGCTCTCAGTTACACCCATGCACTCCTATTGACTAGACCATGAGAGTACAGGCATCCCTCCACAGAGAACCAGCTTTGCTTTGCTTTTCTGAAGCATTTCTTAATCTACATCAAACTTACAATAAAATGTCAAGACTAAGTTTCCACACACAACAACACCCCTTCCTCCCTCAAGTCTTTGTTAAGTATGAATCTCAACTGGGTGAGCTGTACAGGGATGTCCACAGATGTAAGGCTCAAGGGACTATCATGATCTCTTCTGTAGAGTGGATTTATGTTGACTATTCTTCCTTTGGACTAGCTCTCGAGCTGTTAAGTATCTTTATATGAGGTAGGAAAGTGCAAAAGACACACCTGGATAAGCATTTCCCCAGCATATATATCATGGAATCATAGAATTGATTAGGTTGGAAAAGACCTTTAACATCATCAAGTCCAACTGTCAACCCAACACTGCTGAGTCCACCACTAAAACATGTCCCTAAGCACCGCATCTACACATCTTTTAAATACCTCCAGGGATGGTGACTCCACCACTTCCCTGCGCAGCCTGTTCCAATGCTTGACTACCCTTTCTGTAAAGACTTTTTTCCTAATATCCAGTCTAAAGCTCCCCTGGCACAACTTGAGGCCATTTCCTCTCGTCCTATCGCTTGTTACTTGGGAGAATAGACCAACACCCACCTCACTACAACCTCCTTTCAGGTAGTTATAGAGAGCGATAAGGTCTCCCCTCAGCCTCCTCTTCTCCAGGCTAAACAACCCCAGCTCCCTCAGCCGCTCCTCATAAGACCTGTGCTCTAGACCCTTCACCAGCCTCGTCGCCCTTCTCTGGACACGCTCCAGCACCTCAATGTCCTTCTTGTAGTGAGGGGCCCAAAACTGAAAAGATTTGAGGTGCGGCCTCACCAGTGCCGAGTACAGGGGCACGATCACCTCCCTACTCCTGCTGGCCACACTATTCCTGATACAGGCCAGGATGCCGTTGGCCTTCTTGGCCACCTGGGCACACTGCCGGCTCATGTTCAGCCGGCTGTCGACCAGCACCCCCAGGTCCTTTTCTGCCGGGCAGCTTTCCAGCCACTCTTCTCCAAGCCTGTAGCGTTGCCTGGGGTTGTTGTGACCCAAGTGCAGGATCCAACACTCAGCCTTGTTGAATCTCATACAATTGGCCTTGGCCCATCGATCCAGCCTGTCCAGATCCCTCTGCAGAGCCTTCGTACTCTCAAGCAGATCAACACTGCCACCCAACTTGGTGTCATCTGCGAACTTACTGAGGGTGCACTCGATCCCCTCGTCCAGACCATTGATAAAAATATTAAACAAGACCGGCCCCAATACTGAGCCCTGGGGAACACCACTTGTGACCAGCCGCCAACTGGATTTAACTCCATTCACCACAACTCTTTGGGGCCGGCCATCCAGACAGTGTTTTACCCAGCGAAGAGTATGCCTGTGCAAGCCATGAGCCTCCAGTTTCTCCAGGAGAATGCTGTGGGAGACAGTGTCAAAGGCTTTACTAAAGCCCAAGTAAACAGCATCCACAGCCTTCCCCTCATCCACTAAGTGGGTCACCTTGTGACAGAAGGAGATCAGCTTGGTCAAGCAGGACCTGCCTTTCATAAACCGATGCTGATTGGGCCTGATCACCTGGTTGTCCTGTACATGCTGTGGGATGGCACTCAAGATGAACCGCTCCATAATCTTCCCCGGCACCGAGGTCAGACCGACAGGCCTGTAGTTCCCCGGATCCTCCCTCCAGCCCTTCTTGTAGATGAGCGTTACATTTGCTAACTTCCAGCCAACKGGGACTTTCCCCGGTTAGCCAGGACTGCTGATAAAGGATTGAAAGTGACTTGGTGAGCACTTGCGCCAGCTCCTTCTGTACCCTTCGGTGGATCCCATCTGGCCCCATAGACTTGTGTGTGTCTAAGTGGTGTAGCAAGTCTCTAATCATTTCCCCTTGGATTATGGGGGCTTCATTCTGCTCCCCATCTCTGTCTTCCAGCTCAGGGGGCTGGGAACCCAGAGAACAATTGATCTTACTATTAAAGACTGAGGCACAGAAGGCATTAAGTACCTCAGCCTTTTCCTCATCCTTTATCACTATGTTTCCCTCTGCATCCAATAAAGGATGGAAATTCTCCTTAGCCCTCCTTTTGTTGCTAATGTATTTATAGAAACATTTTTAATTGTCTTTTATGGCAGTAGCCAGATTAAGTTCTAGTTCGGTTTGGCCCTTCTAATTTTCTCCCTGCATAACCTCACGACATCCTTGTAGTCCTCCTGAGTTGCCTGCTGCTTTTTCCAAAGGTCATAAACTCTCTTTTTTTTCCTGAGTTCCAGCCAAACTCTCTGTTCAGCCAGACCGGTCTTCTTCCCTGCCAGCTCATCTTTCAGCACATGGGGATGGCCTGYTCCTGCGCCTTTAAGATTTCCTTCTTGAAGAATGTCCAGCCTTCGGGGACTCTTTGCCCTTCAGGACTGCCTCCCAAGGGACTCTGTCAACCAGTGTCCTAAACAGGGCAAAGTCTGCCCTCCAGAAGTCCAAGGTAGCAGTTCTGCTGACCCCCCTCCTTACTTCTCTGAAAATCGAAAACTCTATTATTTCATGATCGCTATGCCCAAGATGGCCTCTAACCATCACATCACCCACAAGTCCTTCTCTGTTCACAGCAAACCCAGATTAACACCTTGAAAATGCACCAAAGTGTTGTCATGACTAGAGTATGTTGTATATCCTTCTCCTGAGATACTAATGAGGGTTGATAATTTAGGGAAAAAAAGTGGTAAAAATGTTCGGATTTTCACAAAATTTGACAATAGTAACAACAGTCTGGTTTGCCATGATCTTTCCCTGTGGCTCTGGTATAAGCTAATATTGGAAAATAATATCATTCCAAAAGAAAGGAAATATATATCAAGACTGCTGAGAAACAGTGACCAAACTGAAGACAACAAGAATTTTGACTTTAAGTGGACTGGGATTTTGTCAGTGATGCATTAGTTKCCCTCACTTACCACCTTTCTCCAACCTTCTGCAACTGCTTCCTTTCTCCTCTTAGAAAAATATGGCTTGAACTGTTCCATTAAAAAAGAAAAGGCAAAAGCAAAGGCAAAAGCATAACTCAAAGTCCTGCATGAGCACTTCTTAAACTTTAGTATTAGAAATCTGAATGGTATAAATATATTTATGTTTATATATATAACACTATATAATAAGACTGTCCTGGTTTCGACTGGGATAAAGTTAATTTTCTTCCTAGTAGTTGGTATAGTGCTATGTTTTGGATTTAATATGAGAATAATGTTGATAACACACTGATGTTTTACTTCTTGCTAAGTAGCGTTTACACTAGTCAAGGACTTTTCAGCTTCCCATGCTCTGCCAGCTGCACAAGAAGCTGGGAGGGAGCATAGCCAGGACAACTGACCCAACTAGCCAATGGGGTATTACATACCATGTGACGTCATGCTCAGCAATATAAAGCTGGGGGAAGAAGAAGGAAGGGGGGACTTTTGGAATGATGGCGTTTGTCTTCCCAAGTAACTGTTATGCGTGATGGAGCCCTGCTTTCCTGGGGATGGCTGAACACCGGCCTGCCGATGGGAAGTAGTGAATGAATTCCTTGTTTTGCCTTGTCTGCATGCACGGCTTTTGCTTTCCCTATTAAACTGTATTTATCTCAACCCGTGAGTTCTCTCACGTTTATCCTTCCGATTCTCTCCCCTATCCCACTGTGGGGGAGTGAGCAAGTGGCTGTTTGGGGCTTAGTTGCTGGCTGGGGTTAAACAACAACAAAGACATACATTTATAAAATGCAGAAAGTGTCGTTTCAAACCCAGTGAAATCTAGATTTGGATCTGCTTTCTTTGGCTTAATCCCAATTTTTATGTCAGAATTGATAAGCAACTAACACCATTAAAATAAGAACAGGAAATTAAATAGAGAAAAATATCAGCTTTAAAGACCTATGAATTGTTTTTATTTGTTTGCTTTGATCAAAGAACATTTTCTTGTCTAGATGTCAGATTGGCATTTTTCTTTCCTAAAGATAATGCTCTGGCTTACAGTAGTCTCACCTTAAATATAGCATTCAGTAGAAGAGCTAGTCTGGAAGTTACCCCATCATTTTCTTATTTTTTTGTTGGCAGCCAAGGAAATACGAGACTAAATTTTGTGGAAATCTTGATGCCTTGTAGAAGGCATACTGAGAATGATTTGGGAAGAAATACTGCACTGGTATTTTTTTGGTTAACATGAGTGTTACTTAGTCCAAAGGAAAGTATCATTAGCTTCCTTACTTCTCACACTGCAGTTTTCATTCAGAAGCTATGTGGTACTTTAAAAAGTAAGCTGCAAAAACATTGGAAATTTACATTAAAGTTTGTACCTAAACATGTTTTCAAACTTCTTTGTGTTCAAATGTACAAATTGCTGGACTGTGATATGAGTAAGTCTATCCTTCCTGCCCTTTAGGAGGGTATCTAATCCTGATTGCAAGATTCCTGTGTCCTCTGAAGACCACATCCCAAGGCCACCTGTCTTTCTGGAAGGTTTTTGCTACTCCCTGAAAGACCTTTGGCAGGAATCTCTGAATGAAGTCCTCAGGCCTGTGCTACACAGGAAGTCAGATGAGTTGGTCTTAAAAGTCATGACAGTTTAAGTCTGGAAGCATGTTAGACTTAGTCTTTTTAGAGAATGTTGGCTTTGAGATGGAAAATCAAAAACCTCATTGTCCTTGCCACCCACTATCCCTAGCATTTAAACAAGTCTATCTGACTTTCAGAGAAGGTTTGGGATGGTTTGACACTTTGGAAAAAAAAATTGCTTCATCCTTAGTTTATTTTTGACGTAAGTATACTCTACCAATAGTGAAAATGAAGTCCTTATGTTTGGGGGTTGTCCACCCAAAGTTAATGAGTTAAATGAATGCATAGCTTCTCAGAGCTCAATAGGGAATAGCTCCTGCATTAAACAAATACTGTGGATAACAGGGAACAAGCACTCTTAATGAGCTACAACAGGAGAGCTAGGGACTTGCCCATGTTTCATGGTGGAATCTCCACCAGGATTAGAGAACTTTGTTCCTTTAATTAATACAAAGCAAAACTTTTACTCCATGTCTTCTCACCCTCTTCTGTCCTTTTTTTTTATTTCTTTTTAACGTTAGTTCTTTACAAATCCCTCTTTTCAGAGACCAAAAGCTGATATGTTTTGGGGAAATGCCAGCAAGATGTTAAAGATTGGCACAACTAGCTACTGTCATTCTATCAAGACAATAGGATTTGAGCGAAAGGGGTAGAGTTCTCCATGCAGAATTTAGCTGCTTAATCCTCTCTTGTGGGCTGGCACAAAATCAACAAAAGAAAGAAACCAAATTACCCAGCTCTGCTTTGGCAGATTTAGCCACTGTCAGCAGGCCAGAAGTTAATTCCCTCATATTCTTGTTTGCCACCAACTACGGCAGGCCTTGCTGAGCCAGGTTTCCTGTGTAAATCTGTCAGCCGAAATGATGCACAGCATGAAGAAGGAGAGAAAGGACATGCAAAGAGTGTGGTCCTTTCGCCAAATCAAGTCCCCAGAAGTCAGGGACTGGCACTGGAGCTACCTTTTTGCCTTCAGCCTGAGTGATGTTTTTGACACAGATGAGAAAGTTTTATAGTTTCTTAAACCACCATCACACCACCATCCCCCCCTCCCCCTTTCTTGCCAATAAGTAAGGATTGTTGTTACATTAAGCTCTGTGTGTGGGAGCCTGTTTCCCTTCTGGCACTCGGCACAAGCTTCCAGCTGCTTAGCATCTTTCTGAGACTCAACAGTGTGTAGGGTATGATATGTTAATAATGAGGACTACATAGTCATCAAGGCCAGTAAAATTGCAGTGAGGGTAGAAAATGCATCGTCAGTTTGCTCTGTCACAAATACTTACTGACTAGTCACAGCGTATGGTGCCTTTTATTGTGTGCCCAAACTAAGGTCTTGGGTGGATAATGTGACATAGGGGGAATCAGGCTGTTGTGTGTCATTCATTATTCTCCTCTTTCCTTATGTCGTGGTTTAACCTGGCAGGCAGTTAAACACCACACAGCCATTCGCTCACTCCCCCCCAGTGGGATGGGGCAGAGAATCGGAAAAAAAGGTAAAACTCATGGGTTGAGATAAAGACAATTTAATAGGACAGAAAAAGAAGGGAAAATAATAATAACTATAAAAGAATATACAAAAAAAGTGATGCACAATGCAATTGCTCACCACCTGCTGACCAATGCCCAGCCAGTTCCTGAGCAGCGGCTGCGCCCCCTCAGGCCAACTCCCCCCAGGTTTTTTTGTTCAGCACAATATCGTATGGTATGGAATATCCCTTTGGCCAGTTTGGGTCAGCTGTTGTGTCCCCTCCCAGCTTCTTGTGCACCTCCAGCCTACTTGCTGACAGGGCAGTACGAAGAAGCTGAAAAGTCCTTGACTTAGTGTAAGCACTGCTCAGCAACAACGAAAACTTCAATGTGTTATCAACATTATTCTCATCTTAAATCCAAAACACAGTGCTACACTAGCTTCTAGGAAGAAAATTAACTCTATCCCAACTGAAACCAGGACACCTTAGAAATCAAGTAACAACACTACTGTGAAAGGAGGTAAGTCAAACGCAAAATATTTGGAGCAACATGCAAAACAATTCAAATCACACAGCTTTTGCGATCTCATTATAAACCCCAAAATGGATATTGTTTCATGAAAATTTTTACTTAAGGATGTTTCTTTTAAAGCAAGGACAGTCTTGTTAGTGAAAGTGAGAAAATTAGGAAGGAAAATACAGTCTATTTGCTAGTGAAAATGAGAAAATTAGGAAGAAAAATACAGTCTACTTACAAGTGAAGGAATATAGACCTTTTTATAAAAGGTAGTGGTTTCCATACAAAAATCACAAATGTCCAGGGATTTCACATGTTCTTAGTATGAAAATGGACATTTCCTTAAAGTAACTTAATGAAACATGTTTGACAGAAAGAATAATCCTGCAAAAATGTAGATCTGTGTGTGAAATTCTCAGATAGTCAAATTATGTGTTAACAGTTCTAGTTGCCTTTTTTCTGTACTGGGAGCAGTTTCTGCTTATATTAGACCAGTTTATGGTATATATGATATACTATGATAACAGTGTATGTCTGTAATATAGGCAGTGTAATTTAGTGAGTTCTGTTTAAGTTCTGATAATTTATCTGTTTCAGATTATATGTGTTAAATGATTATGCAGTGCAATTAGAAAAATCTTTTTTTTTTTTGCCTGTGTTGAGACAAATTTTTAAATACTCATCACAAACACATTTATTGATTGCAACAATTGGATGAAATGAAAGGATAGATGAAGCATTTTTCTCCTACCGTCTGGATTGCATTCTTGACTTCAGCAAGCTACTTCTAGCCATAATCATATCACCTATATAAGTGCCAGACTTGGTAATTATGGCTACTGAACCTAAACATTAATAAGCAATTTCATACTATTCATGTATGCCAGATCTTGACATAATCAATGGAGGAAACTTGTTGCAATTCCTAAATTAAATGGACAGAAAACGAACACAAAAAGAACCTCTCATCTATTTTGTTATTTCTAGCTCTAACCCAAGACAGATGTTCATGTTATTAAAAACATTATGGAAATGTTTAATGGAAAATTACCAACACTCCCAAGCAGGTTAACCTGAATAAAACCCAGGATGCTACCTAACAGAGACAAGTGTTAAGATGACATACATATGGGGAAATAATAAACTGCATAAATACAGGTTAGGGACTATTTAATAGACAAGGTTCCAGCTCTGTAGAAAAGGATGCAATCTATCAGTGGTCATGTCATAATTTTTTTGTAGCAGCCTTTCAGCACCAAAACTGGATTTTGGAGGGAGTTTAAAAGGGAAGGAAAAGGGGCCAGATCCAACTTTGGCCTCAGCTCTAAATCTAAGCATTTCATTGAAACACCTGACCCAGGAGCGAAATCACCGTGCACTTCCTCTATAGCTAACGGACAGAAATCAGCACTTCCAGAAGAACAGAAAAGATTTTGATCAGACTTTGGAGATCTTCCCTAGCTATTTCAATAAAGTGCCTAAATTTGCATGGAATGTATCCAGGTCTACTGAAACTGATTTTTAGAAAGCCTGTGGCCTTGTTAGTTACCTAAGCGATTTAGGCTTATTTTTGAACTGTGCTTCTGAATTCACATGCCAGCATTTTACCTAAATTTCTTCAAGTCCCATAGAGGAGACACAGCAGGCATTTTCAAGACATTGGGCATGTTTACCTTATGCTTATAACTGCAAAGAAATTTCAGTGATGGAAGACAATAGGCCAACTCAGGAACTAGAAACTATAAGGCTGTAATGCTGCAGTGCTGTACTTGCTGAGATGGCGAGATTATTATGTAGAAACCTGAAGTTGTACAGCCTTAACAATAGTATACGTGGCACTTCTCTGCATCTTGCAAATGATATGACACACACAAATCTATGGGCCAGATGAGATCCACCCAAGGGTACTGAGAGTCCTGGTGCAAGTGCTCACCAAGCCACTTTCAATCCTTTATCAGCAGTCCTGGCTAACCGGGGAAGTCCTGGTTGACTGGAAGTTAGCAAATGTGATGCCCATCTACAAGAAGGGCCAGAAGGAGGATCCGGGGAACTACAGGCCTGTCAGTCTGACCTTGGTGCTTGGGAAGGTTATGGAGTAGATCATCTTAGAATCATAGAATCATTAAGGTTGGAAAAGACCTTTAAGATCATCGAGTCCAACCATCAACCCAGCACCATGCCCACTAAACCATGTCCTGAAGTACCACATCTACATGTTTTTTGAATGTCTCCAGTGATGGTGACTCCACCACTTCCCTGCGCAGCCTGTTCCAATGCTTGACTACCCTTTAAGTGAAGAATTTTTTCCTAATATCCAATCTAAACCTACCTTGGCACAACTTGAGGCCATTTCCTCTCGTCCTGTCGTTTGTTACTTGGGAGAAGAGACCAACACCCGCCTCTCTACAATCTCCTTTCAGGTAGTTGTAGAGAGTGATAAAGTCTCCCCTGAACCTCCTTTTGTCCAGGCTAAACAACCCCAGTTGCCTCAGCCGCTCCTTATAAGACCTGTGCTCTAGATCCTTCACCAGCCTTGTTGCCCTTCTCTGGACACGCTCCAGCACCTCAATGTCCTTCTTGTAGTGAGGGGCCAAAAACTGAACACAGGATTCGAGGTGTGGCCTCACCAGTGCCGAGTACAGGGGCACGATCACCTCCCTACTCCTGCTGGCCACACTGTTTCTGACACAGGCCAGGATACCATTGGCCTTCTTGGCCACCTGGGCACACTGCCGGCTCATGTTCAGCCGGCTGTCGACCAGCACCCCCAGGTCCTTTTCCGCCAGGCAGCTTTCCAGCCACTCTTCCCCAAGCCTGTAATGTTGCCTGGGGTTGTTGTGACCCAAGTGCAGAACCCAACACTCAGCCTTGTTGAACCTCATACAGTTGGCCTCGGCCCATTGATTCAGCCTGTCCAGATCCCTCTGCAGAGCCTTCGTACCCTCAGGCAGATCAACACTGCCACCCAACTTGGTGTCATCTGCAAACTTACTGAGGGTGCACTCAATCCCCTCATCCTGATCATCGATAAAGATGTTAAACAAGACGGGCCCCCAATACTGAGCCCTGGGGAACACCACTCGTGACTGGCTGCCAACTGGATTTGACTCCATTCACCACAACTCTCTGGGCTCGGCCGTCCAGCCCAGGTAAAAGTTTTACATAGAAAAGAGTCCTTCTGCTTCCACATAGGAAAACTGCGTTCTGGCAGGTCTATCTGCAATTATTGCAATGGTACCAATTCCGTTCAATGTAATATTTTATGTTAAACCTTTTGGAAAATGTCTGACAYCAGTTTTTGGAAACTATATCCACCTGGTCCTGCACTTGAACATATATAAGTGAAGATAATTGTGAAATAACTAACACAACCTATAGGAAGTGGGTTATCCTGACACATAACAGATAACACATAACAGATGCAAGTCTAACAGGAATGGAAGGACTGTGTGGGAACTATAAGTTGGCAGAAGACTCAAGAATCTTGTCTAGAAGTCTTGTTTCACTCGTTTTTGGCAGTTCCTAATCTGATAGGTTTGTTTTCATGAAAGCTGACCTGGCTTAAATAGAGTAGAAGAATCAAGGCAGCTACAGCCAAGCAATGGACTGACTTCACAGGGACGGTACGAGCATGAGCAGAATTTTTGAACTGGCCTAGAAAGGAGTAGCAAAAGGCAGCAGAAGGCTCAGGATCCTTTATCTTTCAGACCAGTGCAAACAGTGGAACATCTGAGAGGTCTTGGGTATAGCAAACAGCACAGGATGAAGGTAATGAGATTTACTTACCAGCCTCACTATCATTGAGTTGAACATACATTCTAACATTTAGGAACAGCTGGTGATTTGCCACATTTTCCTTTAAATCTTACTCCACAATGTGTTTACAGCTTTGAGCCTTACTATCTTGAGACAATTAAAAAACCCAACCAAACAAAACTAGTCAAATCAACAATGCCCACCATTTTAGATGCTATTTGATTTTGAAAACATGAGGGCAAAAATCTCAAGTAGTTTCTTGCTCTTAGCTCAATCTGTGTTGGAGAAGTTAGACTGTGGAAAACTTGTCTTGCATATAAAAAAAATAAATTCTGGCAACCCTAATGTGGTATATCACCTTATCAGGATACGGGTGGAAATTCAATTGCTTTGAAGAATTAAATGGACCATTAAACTATCCGTTGTGGAGACATGGGTGGATTGACACTCTGCAATGGCATTTGAATTACCCACTTTGCCATCCCTGGCAAATGTTTCCAATTTTTTTTTCCTGACCTAGCCTTAGGCTGATAAGAAAAGATAACATGAACTTAAGAGGCATGGCAAATTAGTTTATCATCACTACTAACACTACCCTCAAACAGTCCAGGAAGCCTTCCAGCAAGGATTAACAGTATAATAAAGTTGCATCTAACATTTCTTGTGTTCATTTATCTAGAATGTTTGCTGGCAATGTTGAGTGTATTTTATTAAAGGTATCTGCACAATTACCTTGAAGGAATAAAGCTTAAGCCTATTAAATTACTAAACATCCAAGTTCCATGGTGAACTTAAGAGGCTTGTTTCTGTTTGGAGGGATACGGGCATGGATTACCAGCTGCATAGATTAAAAACTCACTATTGCTCATTCATGCAAACTCTGGTTTGAATAATCATGCCTAACTTCAAAACATATCAGAAACAACCTTTACCTGAAAATGTGAACAAGAAGCCTGTGAGAATGGTATCCAGAGGGCTTCCTGTCAGAGTTGAACTGATAATATTGTTAGAAAAAGGAGTTTCATCATTCTGTTTCTTCATCGAATAGTAATATTATACAACAAATTATATTGACTAGATTGGGATCATTTTTGTGCAGTTGTTTCATCTTTTTATTAGTCCAAATCTTCAGCGATCCTCATATAGCATTTTAGATACAGTTCTTTGAACACATACGTACACTCAGCATCTGCATTTTACAGAAGCGGAATATGAGGTAGTGCTATCAAATGATGATTTCAAGGCATTTCAAGGAAATGCCAGAGACATAAGACTGTTGTTTAAGCTTCGTGCTTCTTCTCATTTATTTACTGCAGCTGACCTCACAGTTTATAGCATTATAAGGAAAAATTTTTTTGCACAAAACATTTTCTTGTTCATGTTAAAAAACTTACTAGAAGGCTATTACTTTATCAAATGTAGACACTTTGGGCTTGATCCTGGAAGAGATGAGATTTCTACTAACTACTGATTTCTGTTCTCGGAATTAAGCCCTATTTCAGTAGAAGCAATATATAATTAATCTTTTGCCAATTCAAATCATAACCTCTCTTTTTCCATTCATCCTCTACCATTAACTGTCATGAAAAGTCCAAAGAAAATGTTTTGTTCATTCCTTAGGGGAAACAAAAACATCTGAAGAAGTATTAATAGCCAAGTAGACATAATTTAAAGCTGTATTAGGGGAGGAACAGTGAAGCCAATAATAACAACATAGAAAGCTGGTATCTCTGTACTATTTATGATCAGAGAGGGAAATATGGTCTGTTTCTTAGTCAATAATTCATATGAAAACTCAGTGAAAAGACACTGTTGCCTATAGAAAATGTCAAATCTTCAAGAAGAAAAGGAGATTGTCCTTTACAGTGTTCATGTGTTGGGTGCAGAGGAGATGGCTCTCCAGTCATGCTGCTTTCCCCAGGAAAGTGTGAGTGGCCCCCAGGCAGCCTCTCTCTATTCCCTGCCTCCACTTCTCTTCACGCCTTGGCCATCATGTGCTAACAAGTCTTTTCTCTAGATTAACAGGCCCGTTGGCAAAGGTGCTCTTGCCCATTCTTGTCTGATGGAGCCCCTCTTTCTCTCTAGCAGTCCTCATTTCTCAAAGAGGATACATTTCAAGTTTGATAGGGCTCAGGTCAGGTGGATAAATCAGGTATTCAAAAGTCTGGTAATTCAGTTTGGATAGCTCTAAAATTAACACATTTTTTAACTGTTTGATTCTCTTTGGGGTTTTAGCTTTAACCACTATCTGAACAAAGTATCTTCATTCTTATGTAAGAAAAGACAATTTTAGATATGTGTTACTACTATTTACAGCCATTGATACAACTGGCAAACTTTCCATCTTATCATCCTGAATACTAGATACTATAAAACAAACTAATATTTTTTCTGCAGTTATTCCTGCTGCCTTCAATGTTTACAATTATTAAAACAGAATAAGATGGGAATTTTCAGCATGGAATAGGACAATGTTCTACAAACACACTTCTCCCTGCAGTCCTCAACAGTACATACCAGATTCTCAAAGTTGATGATAGATACAAATGCTTAAATTCTGTGGTTTTCTTAGTTTCCTAGGAAAATGCATGCCGACATCTTGCTAGTTACGCACTAGTCTTATAGCTGTCGAGTCTCCATAGAGTATTGCCCTTGAGTGCTCTATGTCCTCATGTCCGTTAACATATCTTCAATTTATGAGTCAGGTCATATTGGTAAATGGAAGACTCCTTCATAAGAAATATTCAAAGGATGTCTTGACAGGGTTGCATTTCCATTTCCACTTGGAAATGCTGGCATCTGAAAGTCTGGTCCATTTAGAATAATCTTTGGGAACTTCCTTTCCTTTTATGCAGGTAAATCAGGGATAATTTAAAAGTAAAGTACCTTTAGAAAATGCAAGTCAGATGCTTTCATCTTCATGACCTCATAATTAACTTTCCATTGTGAGATCTCCTCGGGTTATGACTACTGATTAAAAGGTGAAAGGTTGAGGAGAAAGTGAAGGGCAGGGAATTACATGCTCCCTTTCCTTTTAAAGGCACTTCCTTTACAGCAGGTATGATAAATACCAACCTTTATTCATGTTACAGGTCTGAATTGGTGCCATATGATGATGAATTCCTATACAAAGACAAGGCAGGACCTGATTAAGAGTTAAAAAAAAGTATGAACACAGATGGAGAGAGAGAACTTGAAATTGGAAGATGGCAGGAACAGCTGACAGCATTATGTTTCCAATGAAGAGGGGGAAAAAATGTTTGAGAAAAAAAAGAGAGAAAACTGTTCTTTTAGCCCCCTGACGCCCACATTTCAATCTGGAAAAAAAAGAAAGCTTGTTTTGATCCAGTTCTGTGTAATGTAACAGAGATGGATGAATCATATGCAGTAAGCTGTTTTGACTTCCAGCACATCAAAATAGATTTCATTCTTTCACTTTCCTTTGCAAAGGATAAAATCTGTAAGCTCTATATATGTGCATGTACCTTCTTCTCAAAATCTTTTATTCTATCCAAAGTCCTATGAACCTATCTGAGAGCTTTCCTAGATAAATTCTAAGGGTTTGAACCTAGTATTTCCTGACACCCATGTGAAACTGCTAATCATATTTGCTCAGGCACAGCCTTAAGCAAGGATTGCTGTAGAAGTTCTCCTAGCCCAAAGGTAATCCAGATCTTATCAAAGCTCTGAGACTCATCCTTGCAATGAAACTTCTTTCCTGTTCATTTTTTTGTTGTTATCCATTACCCTGAGAATAGTATTGTAATGCTGATAGAAGCCAAAAAATAAAATTTCTGTCATATCCTCAAGATTGTCTCCTAACTGGACAGTAAGGAGCTGGAGCAAAGGGCCTCCCCAAGACTAAAATAAAGGAGTTAACTTAAAAAAAGGAGTTAAACAAAAGAGTACATGAACACATGGGCATCTTCTACCTTTGTGAACCTAGGTCCTAAGTTAGGATAATCTCTGTGGAATAACTCATGAGTTGTTCAAGTGATGTACAACCATATGGTTCTAGTCAGATAGGTAGTCTACTGAAGGATTTCAGACATGCTAAGTAATTATGTTTAAAAATAAACAAGGAAGTATTTGGGCATCTTAACAGTTCAGTGACAGAAAAAAGTGGAGCAGAAGCCATCCTTCAGTTATGCTGGTTAACCTCATTCAACTTTTCAGTTACTATCTGCTATTTATTTTCTATGATTAAGGAAAATCATCATGTATATGAATTTTCGCCAAAATGAAATTAATTTTGATTTTACTGAAATGTATTGCATATAAAACTTTACCAAGGCCTCTAGAAAAATAATTTAATTGCCTACAATGACTGGTGCATCAAAATTCTTCAGAGATAGCATGTTGGAAGAATTATTCAATTTCAAAGGTTTCTTGGTGTTTTGTTTTTGGTTTTGGTTTTTTTTTTCCAATAGTCCTCTGTCATTTGATTCCCTGCTGTTTTATACTATGGTACTGTAATCAATAGATATGAATAAAAGGGCAACCATAAAGATGATTAAAGCTATTGATTCAGGGACTGAATATACAGCTGATGACAATATTAATAGGGCTGCAACACTGATAGCAAACAGTAGGATTTGCTAGTGGGGATACAAGACCAGTGACAAGACTGTAGCATCTACTATGAATGATAATCAAAAAACATACTTTACCAACAGTTCTGATAACATGGCAGTTACTACAGTTGCTTTTTTTATTATTATCCCAGTACTGTGATATAGGTCCTTCATTTCTGTCTTGTTCCTTGTATAATGTTTATGCCTCAAAAGGGGTGCAACAGAGAATACCTATGAATGGATTTAAGAATGCATTCTAAAAATGAAATTAGTATTTATAAATTTTGCCTTGGAGTTCTAGGCCCTGGCTTTGAGGAAGTCTGGCAGCTTTACTGTAATTAGTCTGCTCTTAATTCAAAAACAATTTATTTGGAAGTAGTCTAATGAATTCACCACCAGTAGCTGGTGAATTAGGCTAGAGAATTAGGCACTTTCTGTCAACAGGACTTTTTTCAACCTACTTTGCAATGCTTTGATACTCTGAATCAACCCAGTGAATAAAATTAATCTGATTACGGTTTAGCATACAGTGAATGTTATGCACCTATAGCTCATTTTTGCTGTAAAAGTGGTTCCTAAAATCCTGTTTTCTTTCTTAGCCCTGTACACAGTCATGCGCAGTTCATGGCTGCTGTCAGGCTGGAATGCCAGCGTTGAGTTTCCATTGTCAGAGACAGCACCCATCTCCTCGTCTTTGTTGATTGACACAGAAGACACCATGTGAAACAGGTTGTAGCTTAGGGGGAAACTGGGAATCTGAGTACTTTTGCACACTTCTAAATAAAGACAGTAGACGTTCAGGGGCTGTTGCTCCTATTAGCAATTATTTGTGAGCATAAAGTGGGAGAAAAGTTTAAAATAATGTCTCTTTTATTTCATCAACAATTTCACAATAAGAGACAAATAAAATTAAAAAAAATATGTTTTATACAAGTAAGCCAAGGGAGAGCATAACTTTAAATTATATTATAGATTTGCCACAGTGTTGTTTGGGAAAGGTAGAGTTAGGTTATATACGAGATTACAGAAAGCAATGAATAGCAATAGGAATCATAGTTAGAAAAATTATGTTTGTATATATGTGTAGGTAGATAGATAGATAGATATGTCAGATTTCACAGGAACTGATTGTTATATTATTTTGTAAAGGTTTATTTTAGATTTCCATGGAATGTCTCGATTAAACATACACACATATATACACCACACTGCCTGTTGCCTTAGATATGTTCTCAATGCTATTGTGAAGTTAAAATTCTCATTTAAAACTTCTCTTGTGTTATATCTAGAAGACAAAAAGGTTCACATAACCTCTTAAAAAAAATTTCCACTGGAGTCCTAGAGCGGAGCTACAAATTTTTGAAGGCTGCAATGTCTAAATAGGCTACTCCAGGAATGAAATTTTTTTTTTTTTTTTGGCATCTACCTAATTAAGTTAAAAGTTAATAAATTCCCTTGGTTGTTCCTTTCTTCAGGAAGCATGCGAAAAATGCATTGAAGCAAGGAAGTTCAAGGTTTCAGTATCTGCTGCCCTTGGTCTTTCTCAGGAATTCTTTAGCTGATTACATGCTTCTCCTTTCAACAACATAAGCTTTGTATCCCATGTTTTGTAAAGGATCATTTCCCCAACCAGCCTCTCTAAGGCCACTCTTGGTCAGTTAGAAAAGTTAGCATCTGGATGTGAGTATTTCTATCACATACATTTAAAATGCCCAAGGGAATGAATTTTCCTTTGATTTTTTTTTTAACAAAAGTAATCTTCATAGACATTCTTATGATCTTACAAATGTTTTCTCTTATGATGTACAAGATTTGAAATTCTTTCAGATTTCAGTGCTTCCTTTGCAATTTTTGCTTTATTTTCTGAATTAATTAATTTTTCCCTTTTCGTTAGCAATGAAAGTCAATCAATAAGAAAGATTTAATGTAACTGAACAATAGTTACCTATAAGATGGGTTTACTTTGGCATATTTGGAATGCTATACTTCATAATAAGATACAAGATCTGAGTGTATCCTTGTGTCAGCTCTACACTGGCGCAAATCCATTAATTTTGATTAAATTATGCCTTATGCCTAATTTATGTCAGTGTAATTGAGGAGGATTAGAGCTTAATTATAATTATACATAATTATCCATGATTATAATAAATGCCAACATTAAGTCAAAATAGTAAGGCTAAACTGTTGGGGATCCAAACTGAGATGATGAGTCGCAGTACTTAGAGATGTCAAGCACCTGCAATACATACTAAGGTTAGAATGAAAACCTATCCCTAAATGTTGCACTTTGGAATCCCAAAGTTAAAAGTTCAAAAGTGGTGCGAATTTTTGACTATGCAAAGACCACAAAACTATTTCTTGATTAAAAATTTGTGCACTCAGAAGGTACAAAGGGTCAGGTTAGGTTTGTGAAGCCCTGGAGTGGGTGGGAGCGTTTATCAAACGCTAAACTCCTAAACTGAAACTTCTGAACACTTTCCTGCAATTTCTTTCTATCCTTCCTTTTTGTCTCGCTTGAAACCCATTCCAAAGCTCTTTCCTATTTCCTCTGCCTAAGGATCCTCTTCTTGACTTGATACAGAACTTACAAATACTTAGTTTTTCTTCTATATTTTATACTCTTAATTGTGTTTCAAAAATAATAGGCCTATTCAAATGCCTAAAAATTACTCTTGCAGTTGAAGGACAGAATGGTTCATTTCTTTTCACCATTATTTTATAATATTCTAAGAAGAATAATTAAAACCAAACCTGGCCAAAAGAATAAAGGTTTTCAGAGATGCAGCTAACAGTTTATTTGTATTATAGTAAGAACTAAAGGACAAAGAGAAGGTGAAGGTATATGGTCTTAGGATGCAAGACAAGTCAATGTTATGACTAAAATCCAATGGTTCGTTACCGTTTTCAGAAAAATTCTCAACTTTCTTTTTCCTCCCCTGAGACAGAATATGACACACGGACTTTGCCCCTGGAGATTTTCCTAGAAAAGATATCTTTTGGATTTAATAATTCTTATTATATTTATCAGTGTAAAGATCACATTTTTAGAACGTTCAATTTTCAGTATGGAACTGCCACAGAGGTTTTCTTGTTCTTTGGTGTTTGATGCCATTGCATCAATTGCTTCACCTTTAGAGCTGAATTTGCTTAATATGCCATGTAATCACTATTCGTCTGAATTCTCTTGTTTTCACTTGCAGCTCTGCTTTAATATAATTTAAATGTTTTCATATGTTCTTCTCCCTAATATTCTACATTGAGATATATATTTTAAGAAAGGCAAAATACAGACAATTCTCTCAGACTTTTTCTGAATTAGGGTACTTCCATCCCTCCCTTCCATCACTATAGTCTCTGCAGAGCTCACATTAATTAGGATATTAATCCCTAGACTGATCCTTTGTGGTAGAAGATATCAGGAGGGTCCCACTACTCATTGGGATGATCAGTGAACTTTTGAGTAAAGGATGCCCTTTATACACCACCTTCCTTTCCTTAATACAAGAAATTGTAATGCAGAGTGACTGCAGTTTGTGCTGCCTGTGTAAGTTAGCCATAGCCAGGGTACGTTTAATGAACGTGGTCCTTCTGGGGACATTTATTCCTTGTCAGCCACTTCAAAGTCCTGAATTGCAACTTAGGATCAATTCTTCTCCTAGGACCAGCACTTCCTAAGGAGTATGTAGCCATCTGCCCTGTTACATTCCTCTGTGTATGCTCTAGAATAGAGGTACTAATTCCTTGTATGTGCTTCTAGGGGACAAATGGTGCTGTCTGAGATCTAGATACTTAGCAGCTTCCTTGAATTTAGGACAGGTGAACATGGAATGAAGTGTCTGAGCCAAAGCCACACAAACAGCTTGTGTTGGAACCAAACACTCAACCTCGATCTTCCAATTTGTAGACAAAAACCTTCACCTTTGGATTACCCATCCTGATTCAATTTTTTTTTCATTCTTACTCTTGGGATATAGAATATAGCTTAAAAGAAACTAACTTTTACACTTCAAAAATTTTTTTCAACAAATTTACATGTTTGTCTTGATCCAAGAAGAAAGGAAAAACCTCATAAAAGCTTATGGATACATAATGAGTTCCAACTGACTTATCTATAACTATTCTGCTTTTTTTTCTGACTTTTGTGATAATTTCAACCTGGGAAATGAATCTTTGCATTTAAAAAATATTGAAATGCAACATTCTATGCATTTAATGTTTAAAATTCATTTGGAGCAGGGTTTTTTTAAGTCTCCACGCAAAGTTTTAGTTCAGAAGAAAATGTTTTTTTAAAAGGAATATGTTCCCTCGCAAAATTCAAGGTCAGCCCATCTTAAATATTTTCTTAATTAGTATGTGACATTGGCATTCCTTCCATGGCCTTGGAAGATCTCTATGTCCATGAAATATTTTACCTATGAAGGCCTGTACCTCTTTTCATATAAACCCATTTGCATTTGAATGCTATTTAGAGTGAAAAATGCTGCTGAGTTGCTGTTTGGTTTTTTCTTTTCTTTTTTTTTTTTTTTTTTTACAGTATCATTTACCATCACAGAGCTATATTAACAGTAATAAATTTAACTTGTTACCATCGCCATTTCATAGGAAATTGTAGCTAGTTTCTAACAGTAGTGAAAAGGTTAAACTTCTAGTAAATTAGATGGATAACAAGGGAAGCCGATTAGCAAAAAGAGGAGCTCAGTCACTGACCTTACAATGCGACTTTATCTTTTACATTCATCTCTCTGGCTCAGTCCAACACTGTAACATAAAGCCAAAGCTATGGTACAAGTATTGTATTCCCAGAGGAATGGCATATTGTTTGTATATGCTTGGTTGCTTTTTTGCTGTGAGCTTCTGAATCATATAAGAACAAGTTTATTCATACATTTACCCCTTATTTAACATGCTTATTGAATGGGCAAGAGTCTTCTTAAAGGATGGAAGTATTAAGATGTAGATGACACAGAAAACAGATGAAAATGTTAGTGTCACCATTTTCTAAAGAAATGGTCAAAATATAGAATGACAACAGAAAACAAGTGCAAAATGTACATTTTCGTAGCTCCGAGAATTGATACAGCATCATATAAAAAAAATATGAAAGATAATATTCTTAAATCATCTGGTTTATACCAATATGGCTCAGAAAGAAGACCTAATACTGTATAAGTGGGATACTCAACTTGTTAAGAGTAAGTCACGTCCTGATGAGATATTTGTCCTTGTTTTTTTCTTATCACCCTCATTTATTCATATCTTTTTTAATGTACTGTCTCTAGACAAGTCAGTAAAACCAGCTGGATCTTGAATCTGCCACTTTGGGATGGAAAACTAGTTTTTCAGTGACAAAGGTATTTGACCCATCAGTTTGTTATACCTTTTTTCCCCCAGAAAAACAAAAATTTCCTTCGGTAGACAGAATAAAGGAACTGTTGACACTTGCTCTCTGCACTATTCAGCTATAACCTGCACTTGTTTCCCCTTTCTCAAAAGGTATTGTGTAAAGTTGTTGTACTTATGATCTGATCCTCTCATCAGCTCTGTTTATCATGTCATTTACATTTTACTAACTGGTAGTTAGCTCAGTGGGAAGCTAACAAACCATCACGGTCACAAGCTGAATGCTGTTTGCATGCAGGCTCAACAGTTGTTGGTATCCTGCACAGTTATTATTCTTTACTTAGGAGAAAACTGAAATCAGAAAGAAAGCAGGAATATAAGAGCAAGTTTTTGGGAAAACTTGAGGTCAGCTTCTATTTTATATCCTGTCTTCATGGTAGATGGCCCTTTTTTGCTTCTTGTTCCCTTGACTTGTCCCTGGACTTAAAGTCCAGAGTGGGTTTTTTTTGTTTTTGTTGTTTTGTTTTTTGTTGGTGKTTTTTTTTTTAAAAAAAAAAACAACCTTCCAGATTTCTTCATTAATGTTACCCTTCTTTTCCCCTCAGGTCTTCTACTTTGTATTCTACAATGCATAATTATTAGTTAGATTTGTTCTTTAGAACATGAAAGGACCATTACTTTTTATGTGTAGGATCCTATGCCTGACTGGGGTCTCTGAGCAATGCTGTAATATTAATTAACAGTAATGAAAATCCTGATAAATACAGTGAGGCTTGGTCAGCAGGAATTGCATTTACCCAACATGCCAGGCCATTAATGAGCAGAATTTTCATAATAAAATAATCTGTTATATATCAAAGCGGGGCATAAGTATATACCTATATTGAAGCCCTAAACTATGCAATTGAATATGAAAATGAATGAAATAAAAATTCTTCTTGCTAAAATTATGGTGATTTTTCAGTTCCTCTGAAGTGACTAATATACTGGCTTCCTACTGTATCTGGCCAACACTGGCATGGGGTGATTTCAATTTAACAACATTTGCCAAATATATGTTCAGTCCAGATCTTGCACATGGTGTTCCCAGCGTGCATTTGACATAACCCATGAAGACCTGGGCTAGAAACAAATGCTATCTGTGTACAAAGATCAGCACCAAGTTATTTTTTTAGAAGATATCTCAATCAGCAGGGGACTTCGCTAACTTTTTTTTTGCACAATGTGCCTTCATTGCCTGTGTGTTTGAATAATCAGACATTTGAGTGATCCTTTCATCTCTTCCAGGGGGTTTGCAGGGACCCTCTGAACTAGGATGACAGGATTTGGAACCTGAGAGTTGGTGCTCTTTGTTTGTTGTGGCCTATCATCAGTCAAATCCAGTGTGTAGGTTAATAAGGCTTAAACTTTAAAGGAACGGTGAGCACCTGATTGACAAGCCTGTGAATAAAAGTGCAGTGGGAAGTTTTGTGTTTGTGAAGTTAGTATGCACGGAGACACAACTGAAGTTTAGAATGAATTGCAATCAGTTATATTAATGCAGGGAATCTCATTTGATGATTTAAAATCACTTTCTGAACTTCAAATAAAATTTCAAAGCATTTCAAAGATTTCAGTAAAATTCTAAAGCATTTCTGTTTTGGATGATAGTTTGTCTTTGCTTAACATTAGAGCAATATATTTGTTGTTCTCTTTTTTTTTTTTTTTTGAGATACAAGTGTATAACAGAAATCCAAAAGCCACAAAGAACAGCATATAACAGTACTGAAAGTCCTACTATCCATCAGGTTAAAAAAGAAAGTATTTTTTTATAGCTACTTAAAAGTTAAAGACAGAGTACAGTGCTTCAAATTTTCCTAAACATGTACCTCAGACACTTTTTATTTTTAACAAATAATAGGCAGTGAGTGCATACTGTGCTTGAGAAATCACACTCTCTCAGGATTTTCAAAGCATCCTCTGGGATCGTGGTACCCAAATCATAGTAACTTTCAATAGAATCCATATGCTTTTCATTTCCATTAGTGCTTTGAAAATCACAGCCTCAGCTGTTTTTTCCTTTATGTATAATTCTAGAGTTGGTTGAAAATTTTTGAGCTAAGCTGACTTCCACCAGAAAATGCAGTTCCACGAAAACCAAAACATTTGTCAGGAATCTGGTAATGCTGGCATATTATTATTTTTTAAAATAAGAAAGTCCTTTGGTTTTGATTTGATAATGTTAACAGAGTATCACAGGTATAAAATAAACTGTTTTGTATAAAGATAAACATTAAATGTTCAATACTTAATATTTAACATTATAATAACTCAATATCATTGAGGTAACAATTTTGGTTGATTTTTTTCAGAATTTCTGCTCTTCAAAGGACTTGAATTTTTTTTTTTGTTTTGCATTGAAATTATGAAAAAAACATGCAATAGCATGATTCCAGGAATATTTCCTTTTGAAAGGGTATTCCTACTGTAACTCAAAATAATATCTATATCATTTGCATCAAAAAATCCAATGTTCCACACTTTAGAGAATACAAAATTACTTTGTAAGTAAGTAAAGGGGGCCGGTTGGGGATTTCCTACCAAAATGATTGTCAGAAAGTGAATTTTTGTATGTGCTGTTTTGACAACATTTTCAACCAGGCAGGTTTGTCAGACTTGTAATGGCACTTATTGTCAAAACCAGAAGGAAAAAATCTACTCAGTGCATATGGAATACCAAGTTCCAGAGCCAAAAAATAAGAAACGGGTCTGATTTCAAAGCATTTCCTTGTCTTTACTCATTATATGATGTGTACATAACTGCAAGACAAATGGGGAGTTACTTCTGAACGTTTAACAAGAACAGTGTTTTCTCTATTCTTATTGAGTACCACTGAGCTCAAGGAAACCAACGAACAAACTGAGTTAGAAAACTAGAGCACTGCAGTTGTTGTGGATGGCATCTTCTTGCATATGTTGTCTTCTGGGAGAGGGAAGCAGAGCAGAGGAGAACAGGACATTTTCTGTGATTGGAGAATTCATTAAATTCAGTGTCTGTGTTTGTAAACTCACTGATTTCATCCTGTGTTGCAGACGTGGAATCTGAGCATTGACTTACTGAATTTTAGGTTTCTGTAACAGGCCATTTTAATGATGACGTCGGTCAGGTTCTGTGTTTGTGCTGTAAAGTGTATATGCATGCATTTCTATCCAGGACACATTTAACAGAAATAAAGCAACATTAATCTTGAATTTAAGACACAACACCCTCTCCCCCTCTCTGTGATTTACTCCTAATAGAAGGCATGAAGACTGTCCAATCCAGAATATCACAGAGTTGGGTTAAAGCATTTTTCTGTAATGTAGGAGTTATGGATTCAAACTTAGAATCATAGAATCATAGAATCATAGAATCATTAAGGTTGGAAAAGACCTCTAAGATCATTGAGTCCAACCATCAACCCAGCACCCATGCCCACTAAACCATGTCCCGAAGCACCTCATCCACATGTTTTTTGAACACCTCCAGGGATGGTGACTCCACCACTTCCCTGGGCAGCCTGTTCCAATGCCTGACTACCCTTTCAGTGAAGAAATTTTTCCTAATATCCAATCTAAACTTCCCCTGGCACAACTTGAGGCCATTTCCTCTCGTCCTATCACTTGTTACTTGGGAGAAGAGACCACCCCCCACCTCTCTACAGCCTCCTTTCAGGTAGTTGTAGAGAGCGATAAGGTCTCCCCTCAGCCTCCTCTTCTCCAGGCTAAACAACCCCAGCTCCCTCAGCCGCTCCTCATAAGACCTGTTCTCTAGACCCTTCACCAGCCTCGTCGCCCTTCTCTGGACACGCTCCAGCACCTCAATGTCCTTCTTGTAGTGAGGGGCCAAAAACTGAACACAGGATTCGAGGTGCGGCCTCACCAGTGCCGAGTACAGGGGCACAATCACCTCCCTACTCCTGCTGGTCACACTATTCCTGCTACAGGCCAGGATGCCGTTGGCCTTCTTGGCCACCTGGGCACACTGCCGGCTCATGTTCAGCCGGCCGTCGACCAGCACCCCCAGGTCCTTTTCCGCCGGGCAGCTTTCCAGCCACTCTTCCCCAAGCCTGTAGCGTTGCCTGGGGTTGTTGTGACCGAAGTGCAGGACCCGGCACTTGGCGTTGTTGAACCTCATGCAATGGGCCTTGGCCCATTGATCCATCCTGTCCAGATCCCTCTGCAGAGCCTTCCTACCCTCAGGCAGATCAACGCTCCCGCCCAGATTGGTGTCATCTGCGAACTTACTGAGSGTGCACTCGATCCCCTCGTCCAGATCATTGATAAAGATGTTGAACAAGACTGGCCCCAAAACTGAGCCCTGGGGAAAAGTTTTTTACAAACTTCAGAAGAGGATGGAGTCAGGTCTTCCACTTCCTGAACAAGTAATCTAAGCAGTTTGCTGTTATGCAAAGGGTTAAGGAAACACTGATTAGATATATGATGGCATTGGACTCCACTAATATGAAGTCCTCTGTCCTACTGTTTGGGATCAATCATTTGAACCAGAGATCGGTTATGCCATGGAGTCAGGCAATCAGTTTTCCCGTGGGGACTTCCCCATGCAGGGCTTGTTAGGAGAGGAAGCCTGTTGTTTCGGTAAGGTAGAGATCAGCTGTTGCAATGAACCACTTAACATTTTATATATGAAATACAAAGTTAAATTAATTTAGCTTCTTGTATTTGTCCAAACTTACAAAGCTGTTTTCTCACTCCTCTTTAGAATCACAAAAATTATATGCAAAATGTGGACTGTCACCTTGTCTTTTAGCTACCTTTTTAAAAGAATGAGAAATGCTTCATTACACGCCTCTGAGCAGAAGGGGATTCCATATTTTCTTTCTGAGTGAACACAGACACATAATTTTCAGCCCGATTCAGGAACTGCATCAATAGAGAATGACAGAAGCTCAGACGTGACCCTGCTTCTAGAGTTTAATCTAATGCTGCCTCCAGCTACGTTCTACATATAGGATATTTGATGATTTTGCATGGGTGCCTTATTCTCTCCATTGCATAGCATGTTTTGCCTTAGACAGCCTAATCTAAGCATTCTGAATCGCCTTGCTAGTGAGTGTCAAGTGTCAGGTGCTTACTACTGAAGAGGGCACAGAATTATACAACAGCCATCATACTGGCCAAAATCTGCTTCTGGTCACCTGCCACATGAACGTTTGGGTTGTACTTGATTCACTTGCAAATATGTGATTTGACATCCACAGTTTCTTCTTCCAGTGCTGCTTCCCCCCACCCCCCTATGTTTTGGAACAAACCACCCAAGGTAACATCATTTTTTGGTTGAAAATGGTGCAAAAAAATTTTCTGCTTTTTCTTATTTGGGAACAAGACCACATCATTACCCTCATTTCTTCCTTTAACATCTATAAATGAAAAGAAGACTCTCGGGGCTGTGGGATACTTAAAATTGATTATGTTGCGTTTCTTTGAATCCACAGGATTAGTCTGGGTCATTCCTCTCACCCTAAATTGGCATGGGCTAGGTTATCTGCCCAAATGCTGGCACTTGTACTCGAGAGTCAGCGTCTTTGATTCATGAAGCATTGGCTTTGATACAAGCATCCCTGTTACCTCTTGCACTGGGGATCTGGCACAACCCCTGTTGGTACTTCCATGAGGACATACAATGTTCCAAGCCTCCCCCACTGCGTAGACAATTCCTTAGCCGGGCAGGCTTTCCAAACACATTGTTTCAAAGAAATGAATCACTCATTCGTGAAAAATGAAAAAAAAAGAGCACAAATACCATCAAAGCAAATTCAGGGGTTTGCCGCCCACATCACTGACATCATGCTGCCAGCTAGAGAGCACTGAATAGGACTCCTTACAGAGTCCATCAATGCCACTCTTTAAATGGCAATTGCCTGAAGGGGCTGCTGGTTTGTGATACGAGGTCCTTCTTCCTTAACAGGAGAAAGGCAGCAGAGGCTGGGATTTCAACGCAAGTCCCTCAAATGGCAACAAAACATACGGTTGCTTGGCTTGCCAGGATGCCTCTTTTTCAAAAGACTCTGCTCTGGTTTTGGAAGGCAATTAATTTATACTGGGACGAAATATATTTTTTTAAAGGAAAAGACCTGTCTGATCATCAGAAAGAACTTCCTTTATTAAACTGGAGATTAGTTGGATAAGAGAAGCAATGAGGGCTTCTTATCATTTATGGACCAATTAAAACAGACCCAAGTGAGGTCTCTCCAAGCTAATCCCAGAGCCGGTGTGCTGGGGCGTGTGATACACGGATGCACTGAGCTGCCTGGACCCGAGCCAGTTCACATCTGATGCACTGTTCCCACATCAGACAGTGCTGTGCCCAAGCTAATAAACCCTGCTGAAAAAATGCAGTGACAGGTTACTGTGGCACAGTGCTGTGTTACGTACACAGTCTGGACTTAACGGCGTGAATTTCCACTAATTGTGGGATTTCTATCACAGGTCCATTTTATGGCACAGACAAGTTTTCAATAATTCTGTACATGGAGGTCTTTCACATCTCTGTATATGTTTTTCCACACTCTTCTGTCCCATCATTCCTCTTCCACTGCTTTTCCTGTGATATTCTGTCTTGTTTGCTTCTCAGACAAATGACTCAAGTTTGCCTGTGATGGTCCTTGTTTCYGGAACATCCCTCCTGCATTTGTTCATAGGGGGCTGCTTCTTCACACACCAGGTCTGCAGTGATGCTTGTGAAACTTCAGCCACTTAAGGTGACCTGGTAAGCAAACCAAGATAGTTGGGTTATAATAAAAGAACAAAAAGCGAAGCAGCAAAGGTTAAGAATTTGTAATCTTTACATTAAGTATAGTGTCACCTTAGCTTCAGTTCCTTCTTGCCTCTGATTACATTTGCACATTAGCTGCTCTGCAGGGTAAGCAACACTTACCCTGATGTATAATACACAGAACGAGGGGACACTGACCTGCCTGGGGATTTTGGGCACTACAGCAATGCAAAAAATTAAAAAATAGAAATTGAGAGTATCATCAGGAATGATCTTTCGCTGACCCAGAGTGGATGGATAAAATGATCAACGATGTCTTTCCCTTCTGTAATGTCTGCCAGACAGTCCAAATTTATAATCAGCATAGGAAAATGGCTGCATATCATAACCATATGGCACTGAGAATACACATTATTGTACAGTAGCACTGCACTAATTTAAGGTCTGTCACCACTTCCATTATGGGCCTGTGTTTCCAGCAATAAGAAACTCACGCAAGCACTTATCCCAAGCTGAATATGATCTCTGCCAGTACAGGTCTTAAATCTATAGATGCTTTGAACAATATTTTATTTAAATAGCTTGGGTATTTTGTCATTACGTAAGTTAAAGAAAGGTTTCAGTTTTCCCCCTCATTGTTCAAAATTCATTTTACTTAAAACAATAAAACTCCATGGTTTTGGAAATGGTTAGGTGTATTCCATCTGCTATGGGCCACTTTTCTGATTGAAAGCAGTCATTAAGCATCCGGTGAATTTAAAAGCTACTGTATAACTATCTATATATATAGCTATATTTACATTGAAAAACATCATTTTGCATTGCATGCCAAAAATGAAGCCATACCTATTTCTATGGGAACTCAAAGTTTTCGTGAACTTATTCTACATAAGGCTGGTCAGACCACATGATCCTGTCATATGAAAGAAAATACTGTTCATTCTCCACCAGGATCAAAGTCTATGTCCTTTTTTGTATGTGTCTTAACCCCCCCAGTCAGCAGAACTGGTGTGTTTCCATCAAACTGGAAGCAGCTTTCTGGCACTGTAAATATGGGGAAAAATCTGCAGTGGATCCACAAAAGGCCTACAACATGTCAATGACAGTATGCAAAGTGCAAAGGTGGCATCTCCTGTGGAAAAGGGCTTCTGTGATTTCCATTTTGGATAATCTCTCCAATGCTGCCATGGCTGGGTAAGCATATCTCACCCTCTGCATATCCACAGGTTCAGTGCTGATGTGAGAGTAGGGGTCACTCAGAAAGGTCATACCAAGGATAAATTAGCTCCAATTAATAATGAGTTGATGGAAATTTTTTCCCTGAAAGTTCAGGGGACCAAATCCTCTTTTGATTCCCAGTGGCACAGAAGCTGCTACAGCTGAATCCAGGGGAGCTGGACAGGCTCCTCCCCGGGAAGCATCAGGCCCCTCAGCAGGAGGAAGGTGGTCAACCCTAAGCCCATTTCATGTAAAGGGGCTGCTGTTGCCCTCATGGGAGAGGACTATCTTTTTTTCTGTCCCAGACCAGCCTGAGCAGTGGTCGAGGCAGTGTATAGAAAAGAATAAGAAGAGGGCAGGTCTATCTGACTATCCCCTTCACTATTCTCCCAGCCTCCAGCTACTTTCAGCCCAGTAATTTCCCGAACTGGTTGTTTCTACGCACTCATTAATTCTCAGTGGACTTCAGTTCCACGAGCCTGCAGTGTCTCTCCTTTAATCCATGCAAGATTTTAACATCCAGAGTCATTCCCTTGTTGTGGAATGCATCATGTTTTTGTTACTAGTTAGTATAAGTGGGTGCTGGCCTGTGACTTCAGTGTGCCTTGGCAATGCAAACAACAGCAATGATGGCATTACTTGGCAATAATTTTCCATGTCCCTGAGATGATTTGTTCTGATGGTCAGGGTCACTTTCCTCCCAGTCAAAACTTTATCCCCATGAGGCAGCTGCCTGATTCTTAGTGACCCTTTTTTCCACAAAAAAAAAAAAAGAAACAAAAAATCACATCAAATCGGAGTATCTTTCTCATCAGAGAACACAGGGGAATTGTCCGTATGACCTCAAGCCTATGCAGAGATACCCATGGGTTATACCCACATGAGCCAGTAAAGCAGATCAATAGGAGCGAATCTGTAGGAGAGAAACATTTGGTCTGAGGCCCTACATCCTGACCCTGCAGCACTTGGGAGAGGGAGGGAGGGAGGGATCCTGTGTCCTGACTGTCCCTCGGAGCTGCAGTGCACTGGGTGAGCTGCTGGAGCATGTCTGCCCGTTTACTGTCATCCAGTGCCTGCTCCGAAATGCAGAGCAAGGCACAGAAAGTGGGGGCAATCCAGATATTTGGTTGAAAGGTTCACTCCTGGCCCTAAATACAACAGCACTGCAGGCACATCCGCGCAGATCAGGGGAGCAGCATGACTGAGGGAGTCTAACCAGGCAGACAAGGCACCCACACTGCTTTACCTGAGCTAAATCCCTGGGATGCAGCCCTCTACCTCTGCACAACACTGCGGTCCACTGCGCAGATGCACGCGATGTGACAGCGTCTCTTCTGCTGTTAAAGAGGGTGATTGCACCACCTCAGCTGGCAAAAACTGACAGAGTTTCCTCAAAATCAACAGCATCTACCTGGGGCTGAATATCTGGTCTTTTATTCAACAAAAGGAAAAAGCTGAAAGTTTCTTGTAAAACGTGAAATGCTACAAGGAGAAAGGTTTCTTCAAGGAAACACATCACAGGATGATTGATAGGGTTTTTCTGTTTTGTGTTGTTGACTATCCTGATGAAACAGAAGTTAAGGAAGCAGGAGAATTTAATATAACCAGCAATGAAGAAACACAGAGATAACTTAGAATTTTCACTGAAAGACCCAGTCTTACATCACCACAACCACGGGATTTCAATATATCAGGAACTAAATTCTATGCTTCATTTTACTTTTGCTGAACACTTCCCTGCAGTGCAGTTGTGATGGTTTAATGTCTCCTTCTGTTTCGCTTTAAAAAAGTGAATCAAACAGCATAAGTTATCAAAGCTGTAAACCCTGCGACTATATTACAACGTAGCACCACCTTCTGGCTATTGAGAAACTCTTAGGGGCTACTTTACCTCCTTTTTTAATGGGCATCTGTTTCTTAATTCCTTTGTTGCAATTGGAAATGAAAATATGGTGATTAGTTTTCACGGCTGCAGCTATTATAGCTATAGATGATTTTAATAACAGCTGCTATTTTTCAAATAGAAGAGAGATTTCTAACATGGAGCAGTTGGAATTCTGCATCTCAGCCTTTATTGAAGGAGCAATGTGTATGTTCATTTTTTATGATCCGTAATCACATGCTGGTCCTGGGAAACATGCCACAAGGGCCCACATATGTAAGCAGTGGCAGCTGAAAGTGCATAATTCATGAGCAAAACATCAGGATCAGAGGAAATGGCATAAATAGCTGATTGACTTGACACATCTTATATTTTTTCCAGGATTTATTTCCTTTTAAAGATGTGAGTTACTTTTTAAAAAAGAAATGTGTAGACTGCCAAGTCATAAGGTTCTCTAGGTCGCTTACTTGTTTCTCTGAAAGCAAAGGCATTCTTGTGTTTTCATTCTGATTTAATTAGAATGGCTTTTTTACAGTATGTGGTCTTTGTTCTTCCAGGTCTCTACTCCTCCACAGTTTTATTCAACCCTATTGTAGGTCCACTTTGAAACAGAAAGGGCAGTCGAAACAACTTCATCTCAGAAGGAAATCCTATAAATACTGTAATTGCTGTGGAGTTTAATCTGGTTTCTTACCCTCTGATTCAGTGTGGATAGGTCTTAGCGCACAAAAGAAACAAATCGGCTATTTCGGCTAAAGGCTTCATTTGGCACAAATCTGGACAAGGCTTAATGATAAAAGAAATGTTTAAAATGGAGAGACATTAGATGCTGCCCAAATTTCAGCTGGAAGAAAGAAAAAAAACCCCACAATTATAAAGGCAAATTTAGTCACATCCAATCTCTAAGTACATTTTGTAGAAATATCACAAACAACAATGTTCTCAGGGTATTTCTACTGGAAATAATGTGAGAAAGAACATTCTCACATCACTTCCAGTCAAAATGCCATAAAAATGCACAGTTGATAGCAAGCATTCTCATAGCATGTTAACAGGAAAGACCTCAAGAAAACATTTTCTCATGACATTTCCTCTGGAAGAGGGTGGAGCTGGAGAGCACTGCCCTCCTCCACTCCCACCAGCATGGGAATGTCTTAGGGGTGAGCTCTCCAGTGAGAGCTGCAGGGGGAGGACATGGAGAGGCAGGAAATCTGACAGGGTTCCCTCCGCGATGAGAGCGGTTGCAAGGGAGGAAAGACTCCTCCATCCAAAAGAAAGCACGAGAAGGAAAGTCACAGATAATTCATAGCTCAGAGTAACTCAAGGATGAAATTATTTATACATCAGTATTTTCAATATAATAGTGCCCATTAAAGTGTGTATATGAGATGGAAAGAAAGAGGGGGAAGGAAAGACACTTTGATTTGTATTATTTAAAAAAGATTTTGTGTGCAGATTCTCTGTGGGTCTTTTTTCCTGAAAATTCAGGGGGTGGAATCAAGTCCTCTGCACAAAGTCACACTGACAGTCTGAAAGAAATGAAGTCTCAGCTTGCTCAGAGAAGAGAAAGAGCCATTGTCCCTACTAAGGCAGTGGGATAAAGTCATAGGACACCCAAGCTAAGTTGCCTGCTCTGATTTGCACTTCTTACATCACTCTGGGCAGAAGACTAAATCCTCACTTCCCCCTTTCAGGAGTCCTCTAGTTCTCTGGGGTTTTACAAAGTCAGTGGTCCTCATTTCCAATGCCTCAGAGAGGTATTTTGGTAAGCAGCACGGGCAGCAATACTGCCAGCTTCTTTCTCCCATCCAACTACTGTACTTCAACTGCCAGATGGAAGCAATGACCCCAAGAAAGGGCACGACAGCTTGGTCTTTTTGAACTCTTCAGTCCATCTTCTGAGATTCACCTGTTAGACATATAAGAACAGAAAAGGTTGCTTCCCCTGAAGGGCAGTAGATGGGAGAACCCTATGTGAATAAATACAAGAAGAAGAATGTCATCAGCTGAAAATCAGGATCCCCCCTTTCTTCACAGCCACAAGCATATGTCTCCTTCCTAGGGTGAATTGCTTGTTATTCTATTTCTACCTTTCTTACCAAGAGGATAAGTTTATTGTTATACCTGGTGGATTGAATAAAATGTCAGATGAATTTAACCTTTTCTGAATAATTTTCACAAAGATCACATTTTTGCCAGGGTTAAGTGCAACTGTGGAACAGCTAAAACACTTCCTACATAGTTTCTAATGCCACGAGGTGCTTTCAGTTATCCAACCATCAATCAGACTGTTTTCAGTTTATAGCTTCTCTCAGCTTCCAAAATCTGTGATCTGATTGGCATGCCTATTCCTCCCAGGTTTGGCACTCCATTCTCTCTCCTAGAGCAAGACAAATGTTTTTTTTGTTTCTGCTTTCATTTCTCCTATTCTGCAGATTTTTTCTACGCTTAGTAGAATCATAGAATCATTAAGGTTGGAAAAGACCTCTAAGATCATTGAGTCCAACCATCAACCCAGTACCCATGCCCACAAAACCATGTCCTGAAGCGCCACATCCACACGTTTTTTGAACACCTCCAGGGATGGTGACTCCACCACTTCCCTGGGCAGCCTGTTCCAATGCCTGACTACCCTTTCCGTGAAAAAATTTTTCCTAATATCCAATCTAAACCTCCCCTGGCGCAATTTGAGGCCATTTCCTCTCGTCCTATCACTTGTTACTCGGGAGAAGAGACCAGCACCCATCTCTCTACAGCCTCCTTTCAGGTAGTTGTAGAGAGTGATAAGGTCTCCCCTCAGCCTCCTCTTCTCTAGGCTAAACAACCCCAGCTCCCTCAGCCGCTCCTCATAAGACCTGTTCTCTCGACCCTTCACCAGCCTCGTCGCCCTTCTCTGGACACGCTCCAGCACCTCAATGTCCTTCTTGTAGTGAGGGGCCCAAAACTGAACACAGTATTCCAGGTGCGGCCTCACCAGTGCCGAGTACAGGGCACGATCACCTCCCTACTCCTGCTGGCCACACTRTTCCTGATACAGGCCAGGATACCGTTGGCCTTCTTGGCCACCTGGGCACACTGCCGGCTCATGTTCAGCCGGCTGTCGACCAGCACCCCCAGGTCCTTTTCCGCCGGGCAGCTTTCCAGCCACTCTTCCCCAAGCCTGTAGCGTTGTCCGGGGTTGTCGTGACCGAAGTGCAGGACCCGGCACTTGGCSTTGTTGAACCTCATGCAATTGGCCTYGGCCCATCGATGCAGCCTGTCCAGATCCCTCTGCAGAGCCTTCSTACCCTCAGGCAGATCAACACTCCCGCCCAGCTTGGTGTCATCTGCAAACTTACTGAGGGTGCACTCGATCCCCTCGTCCAGATCATTGGTAAAGATGTTGAACAAGACTGGCCCCAAAACTGAGCCCTGGGGAACACCGCTCGTGACCGGCCGCCAACCGGATTTGACTCCATTCACCACAACTCTCTGGGCTCGGCCGTCCAGCCAGTTTTTTACCCAGCAAAGAGTATACCCGTCCAAGCCATGAGCTGCCAGTTTCTCCAGGAGAATGCTGTGGGAGACGGTGACAAAGGCTTTACTAAAGTCCAGGTAGACCACATCCACAGCCTTCCCCTCATCCACTAGGCAGGTCACTCGGTCGTAGAAGGAGATCAGGTTGGTCAAGCAGGACCTGCCCTTCATGAACCCATGCTGGCTGGGTCCGATCCCCTGGTTGTCCCGCACCTGCCTCGTGAGCGCCCTCAAGATGAACCGCTCCATGATCTTCCCCGGCACCGAGGTCAGGCTGACAGGCCTGTAGTTCCCCGGATCCTCCTTCCGGCCCTTCTTGTAGATGGGCGTCACGTTGGCAAGCCTCCAGTCATCCGGGACCTCCCCCGTTAACCAGGACCGCTGATAAATGATGGAGAGCGGCTTGGCAAGCTCCTCCGCCAGCTCCCTCAGCACTCTCGGGTGGATCCCATCCGGCCCCATAGACTTGTGAGTGTCCAGCTGGCGTAGCAGGTCATAAACCTCTTCCTCTTTGATTATGGGGGGTTTACTCTGCTCCCCATCCCCATCTTCCAGCTCAGGTGGGTGAATACTCTGAGGATCACCGGTCTGACTACTAAAGACTGAGGCAAAGAAGGCATTAAGCACCTCAGCTTTTTCCTCATCCTTGGTACTAAGCTGACTCTTTTATAGGCCACACAGGAGAAAATAAAAATGAGACACTGCCTTGTGAATTTTTTCTAGCTGTGTCTTACATCACATGTCCAGAGTAAATGCATCAAAGATGTTTGGTTGTTTTTTTTTTTCTAACTCAAGTTTTCCATAGTTTCCATAGTTTCCCTAAATTGTTTTTCCTCTTTCTTGTTTCACTTTTCTTAAACCACTGTGTGTGCAGCGAGTAGAGGGCAGCGTCTGTTGCCTGGATGTGGGGTGTGGAGGTGAAAACGCTCTGCCCTTAGCAAGTCCATCTTGCCCTTGAACAGGAGCAGAAGAGGCTGAGCTGGCCGAAGACTGACCCCTGTGAGTGTCAGACCTGGTCACTGAGGTAGTAGAGTGAGGGCTAGGGGGACAGCATAAGCTTATTTACTTACCATGCTAGATAGTTTCTACATGTTTTACGTCAATAGGGAAATAACTTTCCAACTTAAAATTCTCCTAATATAACAAGACGGTAGATACATCTACTCGAGTATCCTAACTCTGACATTAGCAACTGATGCATTCTTCAGATGAAAGCAAGGAGCTCCTGTAGCTGACAGACACAGGTGATCTGCTCTGAGTAAAATCTTATCCTAATGCCTGAGATTGAAGATTAGTTGAAATAAAAGCAGGAAGAACAGGAACTCTATGAACTCTAGATGGATCACTTTTCTGTACAAAAAGACCTTCGAGATGGAAAATGAAAGATTTATCCATGCTATATATATATATTCTGACACACATACATATATATCAACTGATACTTATACTGATATAATACTCTATTTTTATGATGAATAAACCATTTATAACATAATAGTGATCTAAAATGTTGGTACATGATATATACGTATTGTATCGATTTTCAGATTTGCATTATCTTAAAAGTCATTTGCTCAGGCTACAGAGAAAAGAAAAGCCAATGTAAATATTTGCAGATGTGTTTAACAGGTGTCCTGGTTTTGGCTGGGATAGAATTAATTTTCTTTCTAGTAGTCGGTATAGTGCTATGTTTTGGATTTAGTGTAAGAAGAATGTTGATAACACACTAATGTTTTTAGTTGTTGCTAGGTAGTCTACGTCCCAAGGACTTTTCAGCTCACATGCTCTGTGAGGTGCACAAGAAGTTGGGAGGGAGCGTAGCCGGGACAGCTAGACCAGCTGGCCAATGGGGTATTCCATACCATRTGATGTCATGCTCRGCATATAAGGCTGGGGGAAGAAGAAGGAAGTGGGGGACGTTCGGGGTGATGGCGCTTGTCTTCCCAAGTCACCGTTAGGCGTGATGGAGCCCTGCTTTCCTGGAGATGGCTCAACACCTGCCTGCCCATGGGAAGTAGTGAAGGAATTCCTTGTTTTGCTTTGCTTGCGTGCGCGGCTTTTGCTTTCCCTATTAAACTGTCTTTATCTCAACCCACGAGTTTTCTCACTTTTACCCTTCCGATTCTCTCCCCCGTCCCACCCGGGGGAGAGTGAGCAAGCGGCTGTGTGGTGCTTAGTTGCTGGCTGGGCTTAAACCACGACAACAGGCAACACAGCAACTCTTTAAACTTAAAATAAGTGGCATTTAGAGTTATTAACAAGACAGAATTTCTCCATACCTAATGGATTAACCAATAGCCATGTAACTGGTAACCACATCACTATCGGAAGTTACATTTATTTGTTTTAATATTTCAGATGTTCAACTGCCAAAAATTATTGGTCAGCCCAAGTTCTTTTAGAAATAATAGTATTTAACTTAATTGCTGCATAAACAAAATTCAACTGAGAGTAGAAGTGCATCATGTTAATACTATGTATAGGATGAGGCAGTCCCTGACCGCTCAAGTTTACAGTCTAGACTGTAAATAGTGACTGCCAAATGAAACTGCACTGTTCTAGTTTTACATCTGGAAAAAAAAATAGACAACACAGAGCTGAGGTGTCTTATTAAATGAAGGGAGATTCAGGGGTCTGGAGTTTGTTCTGCAGAGCAGTGGGCCACGAGTAGTCTTCCTTCCCAGTAAGCGGGTTCTTTCAGTGTGTGACGTTAAAAAAATGTGTGTGGGAATATACATAGCATTCAATGACCGGAAGTGTTTATTTGAAAGTATTTGAAGTCTCAGCAAAATTGTATAAACAAGCAAACAAACAAACAAACAAAAAGCCCTTGCCTCAATTGTCTCTCTGATTTAGGTGCTATTTTCATACTCACATGTTCAAGTATGAACAAACTAATAGGAGTCTTTCTCTCTTTGCGCAGAGTATAGGAGCCAAGTCTGTCCTAAGGTTTCCAAACTGTCTTTTGAAGTCTGAGTTTGTTTATTTGCTTGTTTATTTTAAGTAAATCTCCACGCAACTCCATGCTGTTTTTTCCTGCTACATGAAGTGACAGATTTAAAAAAAGAAAAAAGGAAGAATGCCGTTCCTGACAGTTTTCTACCTTTGGTGCAGTAGCAGCCAGCGTGTCAGTTATACACTGCTTGGGGCACAATCCTTCAATTTGTAATTGGAGCTCATTTTGTACAGAATGAGTGGTGGTAGACAATAAAAGTAGATGTGTAGACAGACATGGGTGTATATCTCTTCTAGAGTGTTTCAACACAAAGTTCTCTGCCTTTGTAGTAAGGGAATAAACCCTATGGCTTTTCAAGAATTCTATTTGACTTTAGGGGGGCTTTGGTACAGTGCTATCTGCATGACTTTTAGGGATGGGGTCCTAAAATCACCTGCAAGGTGTCTGAGAAACCCCCACATCATTTTAAATGGCTGACATCACTCCCATTCAATTCACCCACATATCATTAAAGGAAAACCACTTCCAGGAATGCCATTACTGAAATATGAATCCAGTAACACTTGATCAAATAATTCTTCAGTAACCCCTGCCCCAAATTTAAAGCCCCAGATGTAGATTGATAGTGTCGATACTAAATATCTGGAAGTCTGCAGAAGTTCCCATTTGGCTTGACAGCGTAAGGGTAGTTCATGGAAGAGTTCAGCCTTGCTCTGTAATGCTACTTTAGGTGCTGCTCCACTGAATGGCTGGTAATTTGAAATCATTAAATGGCAGAGATAAAAAAAGAACATTTGTGAGTGCAACATAATCATATTAATAAGAAATAGAAAGACACGAGGAAGCTGTTTGGAATTTAAACCAAAGTTTTTGAATGCTATTTCTGCAGTATCTGATGAGCTCTGATTAACAGTATAAAATTATCAAATGGAAAAAATCCAGCTGGAAATGATGACTGCAGACTTAGTGATGAATCTCTCAAGAATATGTTGTCTCTATCCTTCCAGGCATAGTAAAGCTGTGAACTGTGCAGCCAGTGATCTCTCTATCAGGGAATTCTTTACCCTTGTTTAATTACCTAGCTCATCTAGCCACACTATTTAATATTTCAATTGCTGCTCTTCCTGTCTTTCTTTTGCTGTCACTGAAAAACTGTTTTGTACAACATCCTATGTTCCTTTCCTGTTGGACTCATTGCTGCAGTGAGGATAATTCTTCAAATTTTTGACAAGTCTAAATTTTCATTCACCCATTACCTTGCTGACAGCAGAGGGACAGTTCATGGGAATATTTTCTCAGCAGTGTGCGGGAAGGGTCTGTATCCTGGCAGTGCAGATAGCTTGTCAGGATGCGGTTGCTCTGACATGATTAATACAAGCTCATGTTGCTGAGCAACCTTAATGAAGCTAAGGATAATCAACCCACCACTTGCACAGATCTCTGGACTTGTACTTCCCCATGTGTTTTCTGTCATCCAAATCCTATGCTGTATGAAGGTACCTGAATTAGTCCAGGAATGTGACATAAAGGAGCCAGCAGAGAAAGTTGGAGAAACTGATTAAAGGATTTAAGATTTCAAAGGCCATGATCCATCTGGATTGGTTGTTGAAGAGGGTGAGGGTGTCCAGAGATGGCAAAAGAAGGATCCCTGACCCTCCTGACCCTTTAGTGAAAAGAAGGGATGAGAAGGCAAATGTTGTGTTCATTTGTTTATTTTTCTTTGTGTGATTTCGACAAGGGGGAGGGAATAGAGCTCTCTGGGTGGTCCTGAAGCTGGTTTCCTCATGAAACTGGGAGAAGGTTCCCCTTTTAAGCATAGTTATGAGTGGGGGTGGGGGTGGAGGGAAGGATTAGAGAATAAAGTTCTTCTGTCTTTGTAAAATAAACATTTTCCTCTACCTTTCTTCCTGGATGCTCCATGGTTCTGCTAAAATATCTTCAGATAATTCAGGAATTAGCTTGCTGGAAAAAGTTCCCCTTTCCATATTTGTCCAGGATCAGAGATCTATCACTGGAAGACAAGGAAGAGCTATAACTGCTGCCCTTTCATCATTTTGCCCAGGTATGCTTGTGGTGCAGTGACCCAATATTATCTCAATCCTGCTAAAAATAAGGTTTTATTTACTAACAAAAAAAAAGATGCACAGGATTAATTTGGGAATTTTTTTTCCATTCACGAAATGACTGCAGCATGCCTGTGCCTCACTCACCAGAGAGGCAGCAGTGCCCCACTGTCCCATTCCTGCCCAGCATCCTTTCTAGGCTCACCTGAGCTCTCCTTTTTCATTGTTTCCCCCGTTCCAGGGCTCTCAGGGAAATCAGGCGCTTCTTGCGATGGAAGTGGGTGAGCATCTTTCCCTGGCAAGAGCACTGCTGGGAGCGCGGCAGTGCGGGGGGACAAGGCCAGCCTGCTGGACATGCCGTGCACTGTCACATGCGGAAGGGCTAGGACGAATGCCTACCTCTCACAGGTGAAGCCAGTAACGGCATATGTTAGTGAGATTGGCAAGGACCAAATGGGTCATGTTCATCCCTGCAATTACTCGGCGAGTGCCCTGTAGTATTTAAATGCTGCAAGAGCTCAGCTCAGACCTGGCAGATTTTCAAGGGCAAAGATATTCCCCGTTAAACCTGTGGGAAAATAGCCATGTGAATTAATGCTTTGGTTCCCAGGGGTTCTCACTGTAAATATTCAAGCTCTTTGAGGAGGAGGCTTTGGTCCAAATGTGGATGTGTGATAGATATAGCAGCATGTTTCCTTAAGAAAATGAGTGCTGCCATCCCAAGAAGACAGCCAAGTGGTCCCACGTATTTCACGTCTTCTTGGACTTGGGCTTCTTATGCTAAACACTGGGAAAACAAAACATTCTGCATAACTTCAGCAGACTCAAAGGTTTTGGTGGGGGAAACCATGATATGCTGTGAATCCTTTTTTGTATATCTGCATACTGTGCATCCTGGCACTCAGTGTTCATATTGTGACACAGGACTTTTTGTAGTGAAACGTGCTTGTTGAGATTTAAACCTTGAAATTTGATGTTTCAGATCTTTTTCTGGGGTGTTCTTTAAAAACAATTTGGGATTGCGCAGACTTCAGAACACTCATCGTGTGTCATGGTGATAGCAGTCTGAGGCACATTAGGATACATTCATCAGTTATTTAATCCCATGTAAATCCACTGACTTTAGTAAAATATCACCAATTTACAGGAGGAACAATTTTGACCAGCTGTGTTAAATGGGTTGAAAATGGCAAGTAAATAATTTCATGAAGATCCATTGTGCTTGCAGTTGTATAAATACGTGATGTCTATAAATCACTGTGTGCTGTACAGCAAAAACCTTGAGCATATAGATCATTATGACACTCGATGAAAAAGCATAACCACTGTTGTCTTGGTAGATGAGTCAATGTTGGGTTGTTCATTCCCTCCTGCTGCTGGATAAAATCTTTTCCCAGGAATATAAATATCACATGGCTATGTGTGAAGATTATGAAATGCAAAAATTTGTGAGTGACTCTATTTAACATGAAAGAAAGATTTTGAAATGCATCCGTAGACCATGGAAGGACTTTATCACTGGTTTTTAATGAAATCAATCAAGTTGTTTCACTGGAAAATAAAGGTAAATCTTTCATATTTCCTCTTCTCTGAGTCACAGAAACCAAACATCTTGTTTAATGTTAGGGAGTATGCCAACAGAGCTGAGAAAGGAGTGCAGGTATCACGGTTCCCAGTCACCTCGGTAATCAATAGAGAGGGCAGCCTGTTGCAGAGTGCTGCATAAAAACTGAGAACACATTTGTGAGTTCTGTTTAATTGCAAATCAGGTGAGTCATGGACACTTGGTCCTCACTTCCTAATTCTGGAAGCAAAAACAAATGCTTATTTGAGACCACTCTTTAAAAGTAGTCTCAAACATAGTAACCATAGCTAATTGTAAAATGACTCTTTTATTTATTGACAGTTTGCATAGTTCAGAGAAGAATTACTGATATCACAGACCTTTTAACCAGAAACAAGCATGCTCAAGGAAGACAGCTGTTTTCAGAGTGTCAGCTGGGAAAAATGCCCCAACCACTCTTATTTGATGAACAAACATACTTTCTTGATTGTCTACACTCATACCCATCTGTCAGGATGGCATGATGCCCAGGTAGAAGCTGGCCAAAACTTTTGCCTTGGGCATTGACATTGAGCAACAATAGGTTTAGATGGGCAGTATGTGTAACACTGCATATAAAGTGTCTTAAGCTTCTTTTTTGTGCCAAGGATGGCACAGAAGCTTGGAAACAAATGTCTCCTCATATATCGTTTGACATTATTGAGTCCCCAGAAGCAAATAGTACCTAAAAAATCCATGTTCTGGGGTCACCACTACATCACATACAAGTTGGTATTGGGCTCAAAGTGATTACCTTGTTAGAGAAGAATATTGTGGCTGATGAACAATGTGTGACAAGATGGTCATAGCCATTACTTGTGAGGACAAATGCTAACTACACAGCAGGGAAATCTACTTTAGAAGCACTGAGCCAGCTGCTATCTCAGGCTAATGGTCTTCATTTCCTGGAAAATGTGCAGTCTACGACAGGATTAGAACCTGGTTAGTCAGCAGCTGAAGGGATGTGAAAATAGGGAGAGACAGTAACGTGAAATTTTAAAAAATGCCACATTTGCATGAGAAAAAATTAGAAGACAAAAGGAGAAAAGAACTTGTCCCACTGCAGAGATTATCTTTATAGATAGCTTTGATGAGGATGAGTTAAAAGCACTAATACAATAAGAAGAGCATATGTAGATGTGATGCCAGCATTTTTAAGATGGAACTACAAAGCCTTTTTCTCTTTCAACAAACCGATAGGGCAGGGCTATTAAATTTTAAAGTTAGTTTTATTTTAACAAAATCTAGAACTAGATACTTTCAAAGCAGAGAAATGGACTTACACGAAGTTAGGCAGGGTGAGCTCTTTCCTGGAATCATGCTCTTGGTCTACTGACATTGACCATTTCTCTATAAACCCTACAAAGAGGAGCTTTAGCAGTCTCCTCCTTGCCACGACCTCCTCCACCCCTGGCTGTCTGTGCTTTGTTCTTCTCAGCAGCGTCTTAATCTCCTCACAAACTTATGGCTCTTTGCAAGCTGTCACTGGCTTTATTCCTACCACCTCTTACTCTCTAGAAGTTTGTTCTAGATTGTGCTAATAAACCTAGCTTTAATAGTCTATGCACACCCTATCACTCTTAAAGGAGACATAATCTTTTCCTTCCTCCACAGAGTAGGAAAAGACCCTCTACAGCAGCCATAATGAGAGTGAAAGTTTGCCTCTTTGCTACTCAGTTGCTGATTCAGGATAAATCAGAACACATTGTACGTAGTAAGCAAATAAAGAAAAGAGATTGAACTCTAACATATTTACAGAGCTCTAAATAACTTAGTTAAGTTAGCAAGRTACTTTTCTTTGTTCCTGTAGTTCTTACATCTGTTCAGTACATATGAAGGGAAAGTTAATCTGTGCCGTATTTCCAGGAGAGGCAGAAGAAAAAATGCCGGACATTTTCTAAAAATGAGTACCGTGATTCTGAGTCCAAATTTGTTGGCTATATTTTTATTTAACTTATTTAACTTCTCCAAGGTGTATACATACTCTTTCACAGCATACATATGGAAATATTATTCCAGTTCTGAACTTCTAAGTTTTTTGGATGCTCGAGAAATTGATCTGGCAAACTTCTGCAAGAGAAAGCAAAATCTTGAATGCAAGCAGTCATATAGAAAAATAACAGTCTTTTTACTGGAATTTTAGTTTTGAAGATTTGATTCATTGTTTAGAAGTTTGAAGCCTCTTATCTAACCATCAGCATGTTCTTACACTTCTGTTTTTTCTCTGGAAAACTGATAAATAACACTAATGTTTCTAGAGAAAAAAAAAAAATCTTAGTGCAACTACATCATCATGATGTTGAAGTGCTTTGTGAATAATTATACCTTTTAAATTACTAGAGGTTTAGCTGTAGCTTTTATTGTGTTTCCATGATTTTTCTTTTCTGTGAATATCAGAAAACTCTCCTAACTTATTGTTATACTTAAGTGTACTGTTTGTCTTTCAGATCAAGAGATGGAAATCCAATCCAGGAAACTAGATTTTGTGTTGATGTGAAGTTTTACTGAAATCAGTGAGGACTGGCTAGGTGTAAGTACATTTGGTTGCTAGGTTGGTCATCAACATGATTTGTGTGAAGAAATGTTGAGAAAAAACCCAAAGAGGAACATGTTCACCACTCTGTTTTGCAAACAGTTTTTTCAGCTCAGCTATATTTCTTGTGGATTTCTGGGATCCTGATCTTATATGGTGACAGGCACAACATCATAATGTTTTGAATACTATTTTAAGAAGTTAATTAAGTATTCTAYTTCATTATGTACACATTCTTATATCACAGTTCAGTTTCTATTGTGTCTGAGTGCCTTCTGTACATACTGCATTACACAATGTAACAGTAGTATTGKCTATGAGATTCTTTCATCCTATCCCAAGAAGGAGTATCACATGCATAATCACTAATTTACTCTGATATATAATGTTTTCTTMTTATTTTTATACATAAATATCTGTATATGTCTGTATAGGTATAYGTAAATATTGTTCTCTGGATGGTACAGAGAAGACTAGTTCAAATAAGTGAACTTTGCATTTGAAGGYAGCTGTGAAATTAGCACTGATCTGTAGTTCTGCAAGCTGTAGTAATTTTGTTTGTTTCACAAAATTTTGATTGCCCAAAATTTTATTTCTGTGGTTTCCAAGGCAAAATATTCTATTAAAAGAAAAAAGAAATGRTCTGAGCAGCCTTGTAACAAAAACCACAGAGCAGTAGTTCGGCTGCACCTTGGTAAGAAATCTCTGCTGGGTTCCATCAGACGTGAGCGGTGCTGCTCTTGCAGTGCGGTAGGCAACGAGATGAGCCCAGAWCCTCTTGAACGGCTTGGCCTTGAACTTCAGCTGATACAAAATAGGAGGCAACTATATAGTGCAGTGCCTTCTGCAGTGTGGGCTCTTCTGAGCCTGCAGAGACAGCTCTGAATCTTTCAGAGRAGACTTGCTATGAACAGACTCTTTGGGAGCAATTTGTGCACAGGCACAAATCTTTCTTTGGTGAAAATGCAATTTACAACAACCCGCTTAAGCTTAGAAGTTCTTGCTGAATTTTTGCATAGTGCAAATTTGAAAAGTGAAGCCAAGTTCACTCTGATTCCAAGAAACTGCAATTTCTTGGAAGTCAGGAAATTTAGGCTGCTTCTATCAAAGCTGAAATGTGCATTTCTGCATACATATTCCTTATATATTTTCTGTCATTCCTGACTTCTACAATTGGTTAACTCATTTTTACCATTATGCAATACAGATATATACAGAAAAGAGGTAATTTATATCTAGATAAAGCCCGTAATGAGTCTCATGAGCTTCTCTTAGGGACAGGTGTCCTTTAACTTGCTTCAGTCTCAGCTTCATGTATGATAACCCAATAAATTGTTGCAGAGCCAAATAATGTGCTTTGTCTTTGTCTTTTTCTTTAGTGTTYTCCCTCACTTTTAGTTTCTTTCTGTGGTTTTTTTTTTGTCCACTTTACTAACTTTCTGACCACCTGACAACACTTCCTGCTTATTATTCTTCACCCTCTTACATTCTGCATTGAGATTTGCACACAGAACAGTGAGTACAAACAAAGTGCAGCATTTTGCACCCTTTATGCAGTGACCTCCTACTTAAGTGATTAAGTCCAACATAACACACTGGGGAAGCAGACCCAGAGGATACTATTAAGATGTAAGTAAAGTCTTTTTAATCACTTCTTATTGGCCTCCTTTAGGGCTAAATGAATTGTGTGGGCACTCAGATTTGTTTATATGGAGATATACAAAGAAGACACTTCCAGCAGACAGTGGTTATATTGGAGTACATCTTCAGTGCACGTTTGGTTCCAGAATAGTTGGACAAAATGATGAGTTAGTAGCGGCTGCTCAGTATAGAAGACAATAGAATAATTTTGGTTGGAGAATGCACTTATTAACATAGAAATAAATCTTGCCCCGTAGCTGTAGAAACAAACAAACAAAAAAGTGTAATCTCTTGAAATTAGACTACTGACTATCTAGTCTCCCTGTAGCAACATTTCAGGGGCTATTAAGAAGAGACACTCATGAATCTCAGTGATTTATTGTATTTTTCATCACATACAATCCTTTCCTTTTCTTAAAAAATGAATGTGCGACACATAGATGCCAGCTGCAGCCCTGAATGGTGGATTTGGATCTGTGGATCTGAAAGCCAGATCCTACAGCCCCAGGCAGCTTCACACCCCACTCCAGGACTTTTCCTTTTCCCCCCCTGTATATAGCTCCAGCTACAGTAGTCAGTGCTCAGCTTAGCTCTTTCAAGGCCCCTAGTTCTCCACATGGTTTGTACCTGAAAGTAGATAGTCCAGATTGCTTTTTGGAGATTTTGAGTCTAGAATTCTGCTTATTGAGACTTAATTGGATTTAGGAGTAAAAAGCTGACTTCTGAGTCTTGCACTGGACATAATCAAGGTACTAATTATTACCATAATCATTAACACAATTTAATTTCAGGAAAAACAGCTGTGTATTTTAAAACTGCAATAGCATAAAGCCAGAGAGTGAGACAATTAAAGTAAAACATAAATGAAAACTGTAGCTGACAGCATTCTAAAAAAAATATCCCAACCACTCTTCACCAATACATGTGTGTGTGTGTTTGTGTGTGTGCACAGAGATGATACCATACCTCACACAGGACTGTCATTGTCTGTTCGTTCATTAGAGGTAATTATTTTTAATTTTTGTCCCTACTGACCTGTAGGCAGATGGTTAGCATGAATACCATTTTTATCTGGACACCAGATCTGGCCAGACCGCAATCTGTTGGGTTTGATCACTAAACTGGCAGCTGCATTACAGACCTGCTCTTTTCTCTTTTTGTCTCTGGGGACTGCAGATTGGATGCACTGAATGTGAACTCCTGCAAAACATGGGGCTTTTTGTCGTTTTCACTTTGCTTTCTTTTTATGACCATCCGGTAAATGTCAGTACAGTTAAAAGTTGATTGAATCAAACCATACCAAAAAAGCAATTTTAGCTACAAAACTATTTTTCACTTATATAAAAAGCAAGAAAGCAAATGAGGTTTTAAAGAGCAAATATACATGTGTATGCTAATATGAAAAGGTAATTTAATGAATTCTAAGTTGGAGTCAAAAAAATCTACATATGCACACTATTCTAATTATCTAAAAAAACAGGACAGTGTGTTGTGGGACACGTTTCTGAAAAGGACGAAAGGACGCAGTCTTTTTTTTTAATTCTATGGTTTGCACATGGAAAACTTGTATGACCAGTAATGCCAAGCATTTCTGTATGACATAATTGCATGATATACAAAAGTAGACAGAGATTTTTGTCTCAACCTTATGTCTTTGCTCTCGCAAAGRCTTGAGAATGTGCATAACTTTAAACATGTGAGCAATATCCTTATGTTAAACACATTGTATACACTACACTTATTACATATTTTTCTAACCATGTGTGCAAATCTCAGTTGCATCAGAGTTATTTTTGCCTTCATTTGCTAGTTTTTAGTTTGGCAAAGTTATCTAAAGCATAATGGAAGTTCTGCCTGAGTAAAGACTGAAATATCCTCTTTATCTGCTCTCTACACAGATGAAATAAAAGAAAAACGCTGTTTTAAATGTACTGAWTACTATGTTCAATTTAAAACTGTCAGAATAATTTAAATAATTTGTAGCTTAATGTAAAAGGCATCTATTGATCACAGCAAGCAGTTGTCCTCCCTTTGTAAGATGCCAGTGATGTCATATCCAGATTTGCTCTATTGTGGCTGTCTGATGTTTATCATAGGACAGGGATGCATGTAAATACTTCTCACAACACAATGAATTTCACTTGTTACCAGCGGGCTGTGCCACAAGTCRAATTCAGAGACAAGGTCTATAATCTTATAGTACAACCTCCCATTTTATTTATCTTGGGCAACATTTAACTTTTATCAAATTGTCATTTACCTTAACTGCTTTTAAAACTTGCCTCTCGGTTCCAGTGTTGTGTACATACATAGGGAGACATGAATTAAATAAAATTACAGGTAGTTAAATGCCATCAGAAAGAGTAACTTCCCAGACACTTTTTTTTATTTCCAAACTGGTGAATATTTAACTGTGAGCCCAAGAGACGATTATGGTTCCTCTASTTTGACCTAGGAAAAGAAGCTGGATTTTTGTCTTGCTCAGGAGACTCCTTGTGCATTTTTCATCTTAATATGATAGATTAAAATATATAAGCAGCATAAGGAACAGCACCCTATAAAGTCTTTTCTGTATGTTACAGTCAGATGTGCTTTCACTTAGTGCTCCCCCTTGATGCTTTTCTGSCCAGTTGTATAGCTTCAGTAGGAGGGGCAGAGAAGATGCCAAATCCAGATCTTGCACTTCCCAGGCAATCACTGTACTTCCTAGAGAAAAGATTATTTTTCCTCCTGTTAGACATCTGCCTCAGATGGGGAATCAGTTTGATGTAGGCTGGTGAGTAAATAGCTAACAAGAAAAGGGTGAGTTCAGGTACCTAGCTAGCAAGTTTACCTACCTAATTTCACTCTCCTAGCTCTCTCTCAGTTTGTTGTTTGTGTCATTTATAGAAAGGTTAGGTGCCAGAACGACTTCCTTTTTATTGTAAATGGAAAGAAAGAGGTATTTTTAGAAGRTGGTTTATATCCCTTAACTCTCCACTCTGCAAATCCAGTTCTTTCTGGTCCTATACCATATGAGAGAATTAAAGATTCAGCAATGAGATTTCCCCATCCTTACTAACAATCCAGTGCAGATTGCTGGGTTGCATTGCAAAAGTGTGTGTAAAATAAGATAGGCAAAAATAGATGGCACAAAGGAATTTAAGGCTTCATTAAGCATCACTGTGGCGATTACACAAGGGAACATGAGTGACAATGATTAATCTTAATGAAAATATTCTCTCCGTGATGGTAGAAATAGATCCATATGAAAGGTTATTCACAGACCAGTCAAGACAGCACACACTTATTATATCCTGGACGATTGAACTAGTCCTTTTGAAGGACTAGTTGCTTTTAAGGTCAGCAGTCAGCTTTAACAATGTATTTCAAGTGCTGGGAATATCTGAGATAGACCTGTTATGAGAGCAGCATATTTTATGTTTCCAAGGATGGGCTTGAGTGCCAAAAGCTTGTGCAGGTGGTGCCAGAGCAGCGTGGCTGGACTCTCCCGGCCAGGTGAAGCGGTGCATGCAGACTTAGCCGAAGATGCAAAGGTATGTACTGCCAAACACATTACAGTCACCCATATTCTGCTTACATGATTTGGCATTGAGAGACAGCAATCTTTCCCAATGTTTCATCAAAAGTCTTCAATACCTGCCAACTTTTAAAATTCAGAAGTGGACCCTGCCTCTCCAGCTGCCATTTCCTAGGCAAACAGGAACATCTACCGACTCTGACACACCCCCGAATCATGTTGGATTTGCTGGGTAAGTGCAGATAAGCTGGCCAGCGTGGGGACTGCATGTTCAAGTGCACCCTGAGGTATCAGAGTCACTGCACACGTGAGACAGGATTGCTCCTTGCTTGCGCACCAGCCTTACGCCCAGGATTCAGAGGTGTTCAGTAGGTAGGGAGAAAATGTGCAAATGTTGTAGTGTTGGCAAGAATACAAATCATGTAGCAGATCAAACACCAGAAGCTTTCTGAGTATTTCTGGAAACAGGAATTTTTCTTCTCCTTTTTCAGGGGAGGAAATGGCACTTTTTTAAAATAGAAAGTTTCATTGTCATATAAGATCATAAATTCTTTGACTGTTTTTGACCCCCAATATATCTAACAACATGAAATTCATCTAAGACACAACCCTTGTTTGAAGGTTTTCAACCTAAGAAGCAATATTTTCACAAAGTTTGAAGTAATTTCAGGCAAGGAGAGAGAAGACAAAACTGCATTCACCCTTAGGTGTAGCAGCAATGATTGCTACTCTTGTGTCGTAGTAATAAGCCTTCAGAAACAGTCTATGACCATAGTCTTCACCTGTTCTCTTGCATGCTCCTTTGCTGTTTGCAATCAAATGCCCTAAAGTCGCACTTTCAAACTGAGCTTGAACTGTAATCTGKTTTTTTTTAGCAGCTCCTTAACTTCTCTGGCACTGATTACTCTCACACCATGCTGATTATTGATCACAAAATGCCATGCATTTTGCTTACATCACACTCTGCTAGGCATTGTAATGCCCTCGCTCCCCAAACCCTTCTCTACTTGTCCCAGGCCATCTCCTCAGATGCAAAAATATTCATGGGACCCTTCCTCTCAGCCGAATCCCGGCCGGTGTCGGAGGGCTCATGCCATTTGTACCACACACCTCTGCAGGCTGACAGGCAGTGACTTCCAGGCAGTGACGTACACAAGTGACCCCACCTCCCGATCCGCTCGCTCGGACCCCACATCCAGGAGAGCCAGTCATCGCCCCTCCTGGCTTGGCAATCTTTTGCACAGCTCGTATTTTGCAACAGCTGGTAAAGTTCCACTTGCTGTCACATGAAAAAGAGCAAGCCGACGAGAGAGAGGGCAGCAAACCCAAAAAGTGAGGGTGTTCAGGAAAAAGGGGGAAAAGAAAGAGGAAATTCATTAAATGAAAATCTGGCTGCTGCAAAATCTTTTAGTACATTAACCCAGCATGGGGTCTGAATCTGTGGTGTAAGAACCCGACTGTGTCCTCTGTTGCTTCATTACTATTTTATTGATTTCAGAGGGGAATATAAATCCAGGGCAGCCTGCCTGCCTTAGCAAAACACAGGGCTGCCAAAGTTAATGTGCTAAAAGGAGGGAGATTTTGGAATCAAAACTGAGAGAAAATGAGTCTATAATGTACTGTAGTTTGTCAAAAAGGCAAAAAAGGCTCATCTCCGTTTTAAATTATGCCATGCTATCGTTTTCGTCTTTTCCAAAGAAAGTGGGGAAGGCACAATATAAAACTTCCTTTAAAAAGAGAAAGCAGCAGCTTGAAACCAAAGTAACTGCATAGTTTCCCTAAAAAACACAGTTCTCTACCTCTGAAATCACTTAGCACAAGGGGAGTTTATTTTCACTGCTAAAATCAAATGCCGGCAGAGATCCAGTGCAGAGGTCCCCCAGATAAGACGTATTATAAATTAGTATTATGTTATAATTGGTATTATATTATCAATTGGTATTCTAAACTGGACGATTTCAGAAGGGTCATCGCCTGGCTTGAGGGCTGTGGTTGAAGACAGGGTTTCTGGCAGTTTATCCCCCTTGCACCCCTGGGAGTTCTGAGCTCCCATGTTGAACTGAGAATCGAATTCCTCTGCCGCTCACTAATCAGTGCATCATCCTTGCAGCCATTTAGTCTGGTCCTAGATACATAAAAACACCTGAACATCCAGATTGCTACAAGAAAGTGAAGGGGGTCTGGCATTTTGACACTGAATCCTGATAGTTTGGTGAACACGTGTGTGAGTTTTTCTGTGGAAAGGAATGCAGAATTAGAGGAGTCCTTGTGGCTACTGAATTGGAGGTAAGTACAGTATTTTCCATCAGCCGTTAACCTCTTTACCCTCTGCATTTGCTCCAGATGTTTCCTTTCCTTCCTCGAACTTCTAAATGAAGTAGCAGCACGTGAGAAACCCTGCAACAGGAGAAACTGGAAAAATCCAACATACAAACAGCATTGTGTTACGTTGGGGCCAATGCTTGCATCTCAGCAAATACAAGTACGTGAAATTTTATGTATTTATTTAGAAATGTAGCACAGGCGCAGTGCCAGCCCCAGCTGGTTATGGCAGTGCACCTTTTTCCATCAGGACTAAAACTGTTCCTTCACAAAACCTAGCAAAACCCTGTAGCAGGCATCTATGGAATATAAAACAGCTCTCCAGCAACATCTCATTTTGTCTTCTAACAGGTTTAAGACCTGAATGTTTAAAAACCCTTTGGAAGTATTTGTTTCTCTTAATTGAGGTACTAGCACTCTTATAAATGCACATCCATTTTTTAACCTGGCCAAAATCTTGCTCTCGTCTACTTCCCTATGTTCCACTGTTTAATCACAAAGCTACATAGAAAAACATTTTGCTGTTTCTGGTTTGAATTTCCCATCTTTTATACCTCCTTGTTCTTATTCCAGGAAACAGAAGAGAAGTTCCTATTCATCTTCCCTAGATTTTTCTTTGTTTTCAGACCATTCTGATTTTCAGATCACATTTTGTCATCACGTGGCCCCCTGGTTTGTGTCTATTTAAAATACCTACCCTTTCTGTTTTTTAGGTTCTTGATCATTACTATTGATTTTCCTTAGACTGCCTTGATTTTGCAGYAACATTTTGGAGGCAGAAGAGAAGGAGAGGAAGAGAAGAAAGCCTAGCTTTTGAATTGCTCCCTTGAGGACCCTGCCTTTCTCCATCGACTATGTAGGAAACTGTACCGACATCTTATGAGATTTCTTCCCTACGGCTGTATGTGAGGAGAGGTTTGTATTGATCAGTGTAAAATGATGCCCCAAAAACATAACGGCAGAAGATAAAAAACAGAAAAGCCTTCCAAAAATGCCAGGCTGAATTAACTAGGCCCTGCCAAGAGTTGTGCATCAATAAACTCCAAATAAAAGTAAAGGTATGTATGTAAATTCCTTAGTGCATATTTTAACGCCTCATTTTTAGGAGCCATTAAAATAAAAGAAAACTATGCAGAATAAATGCATTAATAAAAGATAATTTAATTTTTAAAAGTCTGTAAAAATTAAACAAGTCTAASTAGACTGTATAAAAATAAATTAAAATTACATAGCAAGTAGCAAAATAATTTAGCAAATAATTTTGTTTCCACAGAAATCCCACATGAAATTGAAAATACAAATTAACATAGCTCTGTAACTATTGTTCTGGTCCTCATTAATACATCATGTGATATGACAAAAGATAGAGAAATTCCATTGATTTTATCCATAAAATGTTGCTAAGTAGCTCATTTAATCCTGCTGTTCCCATATTATTCCATTAGTTTTCCCCACATCCACAATATATAAAAATACACAGTCATGGCTGTAAAAAATGTAAAAGTTATGTAAACTTTTAAAAGTTAAAAAAAATTTGAAGCTAAAAAGTCTGCAGAAAGATGTCCCCTGAATATGTCTTCCTATCCTTTCTTTAAATCTTACTCATTTTCTTATCCCGCTTTTTTTTCTTCCCCCTAAACTTTGGGCACACCAGCTGTCTAGCTTGAGATTTCATTACTTTCGGGAAGTTCATATAAACTGTGTGTTTCAAAGATGTTCACTGAAGAGCCAAATCTGCTATTAATGAAATAGCTAAGTGTTTTGGAAAATGCTATTTTAGAAATCAGGTTTCAAACCTTAGATTCATTAATACATACATGTATCTGAGTAAGGAAAAAGTTACTGGAAGCCCAAAGGAATTTGGACATTGAATTTTAATCATGAGAACCTGAATTGCCAGTTAGCTAAGTGGGGAGGTGGAAACATGTTTTCAAATTTTTATTTATTTCCTAAAGATGTATTTTACTTGTTTAGAACATATGGAGTTGTGCTCATTAAGTTTTGATCTTTTTCCAATAATAAGAATATTGGCATTTATTATCGTTCTTGATAATGAAACCTCGGTGAGACCCCTGGAAAGGGTGAGCTGCAAGTATAAAAATTCCGTTTTCAAAGGCTGTATGTGCCAAACAAGGTCTATTTCCTGGCTAATTACACGAAAAACCGCACACAATGGCGCTCTCCTGTGTAACTCGCACAACATTGCAATTCATCATGCTGGACATTGGCCATACATTTGACACTTTCCGGTATGAACTGTGATATCCGAGACCTAAAAGAGGCAGAGACTGAACATGGAAACAAAACAAACAAAACTGAGGCCTCCCCGAATTTGCACCAAGCTGCGAATGCAGAGCAGGCTACAATCAAATACTAAAAGTCAGTGCAATGAAGTACATGCAATCCCAATAAGGGGAAGGACATATTTTTTCATAAGTTTCCTAATTCTTTTCCACCGGGAATCATCTCGGCAACTCAAGCCCGAGAGTGAAACCTATAAACCTCTGGTATTTAGTGACCATCTGCACCAGTAGTTCCATTATCTGAGGCTGGAGATTGATTTTTCTTTTCCTTGCATGTTCACTTACCCTAATGCCCCAGAGTCTGCAATGGAGCCAGCAGTATATAACGCGAAGACAGCTTTTAAGACATCAAAAGTGAAAGCATCAGGAGTATCATTATATTCTGAATCTTTTGTAGTAGCTTTTTGTCTAATCCTATTGTAACAGGAATCCACTGATGGTGTCTAGGTCCCTCCTTTATGAAGCTTAAGTGCAGAGCTGAGAGCAGCTTTGTTTTTCTCAGAGGAAGGTGCTTAGGTCCATCCTATATAAGCAATGGCTCTGTTACGAACAGGGACCAGCATTATGTACATTGATTTCATACCAGACCAGTAACTCCGCAGGCAACAGGGGACACTCATTCAGATTTGGAGGCTGGAAATCAGCAGAAGGTTATCTAAAAGAGTACCACACCTCAACAAATATTTTTAGTGGCATGAATAGTACGTTCGTTCAAAGTTGGGTCAAGTAGTATTTCTGTTCCTAAGCCTTTGCCAGTGATTACTGTAATTCCTCTTAGGAAATGTTTCTTTTCTCCCTCATTGATGTGTCAAAGGCCCACACAAGTACCAGGGGAAAAGAACTCATTAATTGACCATACAGGAGGAGAACTGAAACTGGTCGGGCACAAAAGCCAGGTTCTGAAAAGGGGCTCGGCATGCAGCGGCTGCCATTGCTCCCAGCAAACTGGTCTTAGCGGGACCTGCCGGATGCCAAGATTTTTAAGAATCTGGCCACTTATTTAGATGCCTAAATGGGATCTGAATCCTGCAAATCTGTCTCCTTGTATCTAGTCAGTGTAACTATTTAGACATTTCCTTTTTTTTCCCCCCCAAGAAAACCCCAGAAAACAAAACCATGTGAATAGAGGAGAAGTGCTTGGCCTTTCAAAACCTTAGACAATGCTCCCCTTAAGAGCCTAGTAAGAAAGCAAATCTCCCTCCTGTCAGTGCCAGAGCAGAACTAGAGAGTACCTTCTACAAACCTGAGACTCTCAAATTGCTTTTGTTCTCACCGCTTTTGAGGCTATAAAGACATCTGTGTGTCTATAAAGCCTATATACCTAAAAATACACAAAAAAACAGATACCATTATTATGCCATTGGTCATACTGTGTATTCAAAATGCACTCTTCATCCATGGTCTACTGCTCTGTAAGAGAATCATTCATTGGAAATATTTACTGTACCTCCACACTATCTCTATGAGGTAGATGTATGAGAATATTTCCGTTTAATGATGGAAATTATAAGTGTTAGTGGAAAAACAACAACAAATTTGGCTTTAGCCTTGTTCAACAATTAGAGTCTAAATAAGAGTTATGAATCTTAATGCATTCCTGAGTCTGGACCTTCATCAACAAAATTATGTAGGAACCCAGCTCATATTAAAATGTTATTTTCTGCATTTGCATACAATATATAGGCTCTCATAATAGAGTCTCTGAGGCTGCCCAGGCAGTACAGTACTAAAGGAATGAAAGAACTTCTTTTTATTAAAGTTCCCAAGGTGCCTAAAAATCTCTTCTCATATTTATTCCCATAAACATATCCATACTAGCACTGAGTGACTGATGCCCCGATTCTTAAAGACTTTTGGGTTCCACATTCTGCTTGAAATCATGGCTATTGCTTGTTGCAGAGTAACTCATGCTTACAACTGATTGAGATTATTAATTAGGTTTTCCTCCAGTTTTCTCTTCACAATGTGATCTAGTGATGTTCTCAGAGAGCAGTGAATCTAAGCTCAATTCATTCCCCCACCTCTGAAGTTACAAAGTGCTTTTCCCATCACCTTCCTGCTTTAACCATGGGTACCGAAGGACACTGCTGTCTGCCCCTGAAGCTCATATACTTGGGCCAGACAGAAGAGGAGTGATCATAGTGTTCAAAACACCCAAAAAGTTAGTGGGAACCAGTGCTCCAGATCTACTGCTATTGCCTCTGCCAGCAATGTGTTTTCTCTATGTTCTTTCCTACATCATAAGAACAAAAGGGGAATGCACTTACTTAAATTGAAAGGCAATATTTTTTTGGTTGATAAAAAGGAAATAGTTCATTTTTAGGAAATATGAGTTATCTGTGGAACTCATTGCCACAAGATGTTAAGATTGGGAACATAACAGGATTTTTAAGAGGATTAAACATCTGAATGGTGACTAGGAACATCACAGATGCATCAGACAATAAATAATACATAAGGGATGTAAAAGCACAAGCTACAGGGTGTATGCTAACTACTAACTAATAAGAATTGGAGGAAAAATAATCTTGCACTCTGGGAGGGGTGTGACATAATTGACCATTGATTTTCTTGGACCTTTGAAGCATTAAGCATTGGTCACTGTCAGAGAAGAGATGCTAGGCTAAGTAGACCTCATTCAGTTTGATCATTACTTTGGCAATAAAATACAACAGGTAGAGTAAACCAGCTTTTTCTTTTTAAATAGATACTTCTATAGCAAAGAAAAACAGTAGCGACACAATACCTAAGTCAATGAAATGAAACTCTATACGCTTGTGAAATAAAATATTTTGATTTTCCAATGAAATTTTTCTGACAGGCAAAGGTAGGAAATAGTTTTCATTTATTGAGCTTCCAACTTTTTTCCTGGTTTTGGAATGGAAGAAAATCAAGAACTTTCAAAGAATGACAAGGTTATTTAACCATCTGTCTCAGAGCAGATATTTAAACCTAGATCCCCAATATCCTGTCTGAGTGCTTTAAGTACAATCTCAATTTCTTGTGTTAGAGCTCTTCTCTTTCCAGAAATATTTAAGCACTGGCATACACCAGCGAAATGTTTGTGATAAATTTCAGTGAAGGAACATTAAAACCCCCTTTGATTAAATAATAGAGGATCATCTTATTTTTATAAATATATTTAGTGCCAATTATCTACTGATTATCAGTGAGTTTATTATTTTTCATTTTAATCAAATACCATGCTTTTCCTATTTTTTCCCTTTTCATGTTTGTTGAAATTTGTACCATTCTACAACACAACATTTCTTGCAAAAATATTACATCCCTTCAGAAAATGCCTAACAACTCTATTGGTATTATCACACATCTTCATATATAGAATTCATATGTAAAATTTAGGCTATAGAGGAGAAACAGAAATCTTTTCTTTCCTCTGTTCAAACCCTGATCTCCTTTATTTTAAGAATATAAGAGGCAATTAGTGATCTAGTCAGATGATATTTTCTAGTTATTACTGTAGAGACCAGCAACTTGTATCTGAATAAAACATGTATTTTGGCAAGGTTTACAGCCTTTATTTGAAGCACTCAGGAAGCACAGAATCCACTAGCAGTTTGTTCCAATGGTTAACCATCCTGTCAGAAATGTATCTTCTTTCTCACATGAAAAGTATTAACACATGCAGAAGAGCTGAGATAGCCTATTATTATGTCAAACTCCTGTACTCATTGAGTTAGAAAATGGGTTTTTTAGGTGTGTAAAAAAATGAAATCTGAATTCTTAAAATGTAGAATACATGAGAACAAGTGGTGTAGAAAGAATTATTTTTTCCTATGAAAGAGTCTTTTTCACTAAAAACTAATTAATGAATTAATAGCAAGCGAATGGATCATGTGGTTAATGAGGTCTCAGAAATGCTAGTAACACCGCTTGACTCACACGTATCTACCGTCTACATTTTCAGCACTATAGCCATTGATGAACAGCATGTATGAACTTACCGTATAGAGACCCTCATCCGTGTATAGGCTTTATAGACATGCATTAGCATGGGGAAAGTGTCATACACATTTCACGTCGGGTTCTTCCCTCAAACACAAGGCCCTGAGAAACAGAGGGTGCTTACACCAGTCAACCTGCAAGAAGGATTTATCCTTTTGTCATTACAAAAAAGAGAGCGGATGGGAAAACAGTTAATTCCCCAATAGTTACAGTAAGGGTCTTAATACAATTGCTTGGCTCTTGTTCTCATTTACACCTAGTAATAAGAAGGAACATGGACGAGAGCAAAGTTAGTTATATTCACACTCAGGTCTCTCTCCCTTGCCAGACCGCAGTGAAGTTGCTGTAGTGTAAATGTCAGTTGCGTGGTTTGATTTCATACCCTGCTGCCCACAGACAACCACATCAAAATAAATATGCATGCTATGAAGAACAGCACTTTGCCCTTTGTGAATTCCACAAATGCTGCTTGGCTGGTTTTCTAACCCCTTGGCTGTATATTTTTTGCAGATTGGGAGGGAAATGTTCCTGAGCCTCCCATGGCTTCACCTTACATTTAATGGGCTGGGGACACCTTGACTCAATCATCCACTTAGATCATGGAAATCTTACAGTAAATTGACAAGCTGTCCTTCATCCCAGCAGATGACAGTGTGTAGTGCTCTTGTATTTCACAGCACCCCTGATTCTTTGTTGTGAATGTCTTCGCTATGCCAGCTCTGATTTATAAAGTGGTATGCAAGCAGCTGTCTGTTTATACACACACAGGCTAAAATTGATCCAGAACAATTTGCTGCATGCCTTGTCACTTTGGCCTCCGAACTGGAAGCAAATGTGGACTAGATATGGTGGCTACTCCAGTTGCTCAGGGAAGGATCATTCTGCATTGGGATAGCAATAGCTGGAGCAGTTAGAGAATGGGATGTGTCCGGGCTGACAAAATGTCCCTCATTACAATTCAGCAAATAATTACAGGTTCAACATTACATGTGGATCACAACTATCTAAAACCTAGAGTCCATGCACCAAGCACCCCCACAGTTCTCCAGGTGCAAAACAGAGATCTGGTTAAGGCAAGACTAAAAAATTGACTCTTAGACAGAATGCCTGTGAATCTAAAGAGGAGAAAGATCCCTTTTTCTTTTAAGACCATGTGTTTCTACAGCTTCTCTGAGGAACACACAGCTGTTTGGCTACATTACCGTTTTGCCTGATGAGCATTCAATTGCCTGGCAAAGCTTGTGGGCCGAGGCCAAACTCCGCTGCTTATGCTGGTGTTTACTGTATCCTTTCTAATCTCCTGTTATGAACTATTTCACTGTGTACGCAATAACACTCTGTTTTGCTTGAAAGATTCCAGGAGCTTTCTTTTGTCTCCCCATCCTCCTAATGTGTGGAATGCCAGTAGTAAAGGGCACACAGCCTTTACCTTTTAATCTCCAGTTAAATAAAATGTAGGAAGAAACAGGAGAGGTAAGGAAACAAGAAGACAGAACGGGAAAGGTGCAAAAGAGAAAAAAAAAATAGAAACTGGGAAGAAATAAATGCAGAAAGGAAATAAAGAAGGCAAAAGAAAATACATGGGAAAAAAAAACCCTAAATACAGTTGTTTGTCTGTTTAAATTCTAAAATTGTTCCACAGCCTCATAATAGGATTAATAGGTTTCAAAGGACTAATAATCACTAGTATGACTGAATGCCTTTTAACTGGCTCTGCTTAGTCAACCCAGGAGGACTTTCTGCTCCCCCGATTGCCATGCACACGATCCCTTTCTTTGTGAGCACTAACCTTTCATGGGTCATTTTTCTTCATGCCTTTCTCTTTGCTTTTCCTTCTCTGTACACTAAGACTCCTCTTTTCTTTCTGTCCATGCTCTGAAGTCTCTCTCCCTCACTTTCTGCTCCAATTCCCGCTTCTCTCTGATACAGAAACATGAACGTGCTGCCTGAGCACTTTACTAGAGTACTGCTGAGAACTTCCCTAAGGAGATGGCAGTATAATCCAGCACAAAGAATAAACTCCGCTAGTGCCAAAACCAAATATTGCAATTTTCTCCACCGTAGCCTAGCTTTCTTCACTGGACTTTCATGCCACTGTTAGTCATTTGCCTTTGGCACAAATTTTAATTAGCTGGATGAGGCAGAGTAATTCCACTATTACTCAAATACTGCTGCCTCGCAATCAAATATGAGTTCTCATTAAATTTCTCTTACAACACTGGGTTTGGTAGCTTCCTTATCTCTAGTAACCAGGCATTTCTCATAGTTGTTATTAAGTTCACTTACAACCGTTGGTAAAAAAATCTGAAGTCAAACTGCATACTTTATATGCTAGAAATCACATACCGAATTCAGTTCTATCTGTGGGTAAATGTTGTACTCTTAAACAAGCTTTGCTGATTGCACATAACTCTTCCCTTTTCTGGCATTCACTGATTTTCAGAAAGCCTGAGCAGCCATGACTGAATGCTTGAAGACCAACCTGGACAGGTTGCACCATAACAGGTGCATTGGACAACCACTTCAGAACCAGAATTCCAAAGTCTACATATCTTAACAGGAGAAGAAACAGCTATAACCCACCATTTACTGCACTGGGTCAAGTATCAGAATCTTTTTGTTTTTCTTTCCCAACTCATCAAGATTGCAAAAACATTTTAATTTTGTAGGTGTGGTGCTTGCTTTTTCTAATAACAAGCATTCAGATTCAGCTAAAACCTTAAGTCTTGTCCTTATTTCTTTTTGTTTGTTTGTTTGTTTCATTCTTCATGGTCTTCCCAGTCTGTGAACTGATGCACCATTCTTATTTTGCCAGTCTTAAGACTCCTTAAAAGCAAACATATCAAGTTCATTGAGACTCCCCAGGAATTACACAGCAAGTAGATGGCAGGTTCACATAGCAGCGGTTCACATAATTCTACTTTGTATGACGTGAATTTAAAGACAGGACACTGAAGTTAACAATTCACAGGGGCTCAAAACTGAGCTGGACAGTTATTCATGTGAGAAATGAGTTGTTACACCCATACGTCCAGATGAGAAAACCCATGAACCTCAGGTTGTGGAGGCTGGGAGCACAGGCAGATGACAAATTACTCTATGCTGCCCGGTCCTTATATTCTTCCTTCTGTAACAGGCAGAGTACTGAGCTAAATGAACTTTTGACCTGAACCATTACAAACCCGTTTATATTCCAAAGCTTTGTGCTACACAGGACTCCTCTGCACACTGGGAATCTTCACCTGTCTTTCAACCAGCTTCCAGCTACTTTGCATTGACAAGGATGTTCAGGGAGGCTGGAAAGCATTTGAATTAGCTTCCGAGTGTTGATTCTACCTATAGATCTAAGTATAGATCTTAAATGGACTTTCTAAGAATATTTGTTAATAAGCACATTTGTTCATTGACTGAAAAGCCATGAGACTCTCCTAGTAAACCTAGTAAATTGGTGTATGTATAAGCAATTGAAAAAGTGGAGACAGATGTCTCTGAGAATAATTCTGATGTACTCTAGGGATCTTTTATACCAAACTGTTTTCTTGATATTAGATATAAGATACTAATATAGTCTACCATAACCGATGGCCTGACAACACCAGTTTCTCCGTGTGTACCTGCTTTCCTTACGCTGTGTAATAGTACTTTCACACTTTAAAAGAACTGGCAAATTCCTGAGTGGACCTAAACTAGAACAATTTCCTAGCCACTAGGTAATTCTTTTTCTACCTGAGCAAACTAAGCATTTGTGTAGGAGCCCGAGGAAAAAAAAAAAAAAAAAAAGTCCCCTATGTTATTCTTAAGGACAGAGAGGTATTTCCATGCCTTTCTGTACTTCATTCCCATCCCAAGGCCAAACCCAAAAGGGCACTTCTATATAAATGCACAGATACCATTACAAAATGAAGCTTTTTGATGCATATAGGAATGATAAATTTTATGCTAGAAGCAGTCAAAAGACTCAAAGATCACTGCTAAAAAGAAGGCATTAAAGGCAGCACATCCTTGCTATACACCAACAAGATTTTCCCTGCTGGGTGACCTACCWCAACTAACCGTCAAAAAGAATTAGTCTCAAGGGAATGTTTTGCTTATAGATTTATAAATGTTGACAATAATCCTAAATGGATGTTAGGGGAATTGACAAATCTCAGCATTTTTCTTGATGTATGTGTGCCTGGGGGAACTTTGGAGGCCCCAGCATTCGTTAAAAAGAAGCAAGCCATTGACAGCTGACAGAGAAAGACAGGTAGCATAGCTAGAAAAGTAGAAGCTATTTGTTGACACAAATTGTGGAGTATAACCTAATAATCTAGTATTTTCTTCCATTGTTGTTTCTAGGCTCACTCAAAGTGTACAGGCCATACAGCATAGTGTGCTTAGTGCAACAATAAAACTGCTTACTCTGTAAATGGCTTTATTGTAGAGGTTTGAATGCTCAGGAAAACAATGTGGGCCAGATTAAAGCTGGAATTAGTGCTTTAGTAAGGATCTGGGGGGCAGTTGGGGGTGTATTTTTGTTTTTTTTCTGTGTGTGCATATGTGTTTTCTTTCCCTGGAGGTCAATGCACATGTTAAAACAGCATCCTCTGGAAGAATAGAGTTCTGAGATTAGGTCTGTCTTCTTATCTTGGCAGAAGTGAAAGAAGGGCAAAGACAACAAACAAGGAAGCTAAAAAGTTTGATTCTAACTTTATGTTTGATTGTGGGCTAGATCCTTGCCAGGCAATTCCACCCAGAGATCTATAACAGGACCACTGACAGGGAAACTTGCAGGATTTATCCAGGAGTCTGAAAAGGAGTTTTGAAGAATTTTTCTTGATAGTGTATTAATTACAACTAGCTTTTCTACCTAGCAGCCTTCAGTTTAAGTATTATTTGATAGCAAGTGAAAACTGGAAAAATATGACGATCTGAGCCATCACTTATGGATTTATTTTAATAGTGAAATGAAAAAAAAAAAAATAGAATAGCAGTTATTTATGTCTTATTGAGAAATAATACATCTGAATTGCTTTAAAAACACCTGCATAGATTGATTGCTAGCACTCCATCATCCAGATTATTGTGTGTGTATTTGTGTGTGTTTAAAGAGAATGAAAAACTCACACAGTTATGCATAACATCCCTAGGATGGAAATGTCATTGTATGACTTGTGTTCTATTTCCTACTGCCAGAGAGCTCTTAACAGCAAATTTCACAGTATTTTGCTGAGACCAGTTTTAAACAAAGCTAGCAACAAGTCCTCCAGCACCCCTGGGGACCACAAAAACACATTCATTTCCTCTGTTCTACATCCCTCCATGTCTTAGGGAATGTGATTAAGTAGTAATAGAAGTTATAGCAGCAGTATAGACCAGGTCCCGTTACAGGAAGCAGGGTACGTAGAGACTGATCATACCTGTAATCTTAACAGGCAAAATAAACGACACAACATAGCTAGTTAGAGGAAGGAAGTTGAGAAAAATAAATTTGGTGATTCTGGCCAATATGATACAGAAAGTCTATGCAAACCTGGGGAATAACTCAGATCTCCTCTGAATTTCTCCTTTGACACACTCTCAGTGTGCTGCTGCTTTCTCTTTTGTCCTTTTACTCCACCCTACATTGTATTTCTGGCAAATATTAATAAGAGTTTCTGCATCAGCTACCCTACACCATGGTTCACAGTCTACCCAGGCTGACCAGAGGTTTTGCAACTGATATTCAGTGGGGTTACTTTTTCACAGTTAATATGCAACTGAAGGAAACTACATATTGTGTTTCATTTTTTTCTGATAGTTTCTCCTCTATCACAATAATTTCTATTCTGCTTTCCTGCTTTTATCTGTTAACTATGTGTCAATAACTAAAAMCAGTATTTCAGGAAAAGTCTTACCAAAGTTTGACCTTTTTTTTTTGTGAGGCAAGAACATGTTTCTGAATGGAGCCCCAGACTGCTGTCTTTTTAGGATGCACTGTAAACTTATGTTTAATTTCCTGTCTACTACCAACCTTAGTCCATCAGTATTGCCCTTACTTTCACAGACTTCTATATACCATGGAATATCTGTATTTTGAATTGTTTTCCCCAAGAAGTAATAGCTTCCGTTTTACAAGCTGACACTCAACATACTGCAACACACATTTGTAACTTTTTACTTCTTTCTATGTTATTTTTCTGATTTCAGAAATGCTTTTTTTCTTTGTCATGAGTGTACGTATGAAGACTGGTTGTAAAGAAATGTACTCATGAATAAAATCCCAAGTTCCTGGTAGGTAGGTAAAGTACTTTTTACTTCTGGCACCACTGAACTATCCATACCTATCTACTGTTTTCACAGAGTTCAGAGGCACCCAGGTACAATCTGGCTCAGTTGCCCATCCAGTTTAACAGAACTTAATGGGTTCTCAGACTGAAGCATTTTCATGAAACTCATGACCTTAGGAGACAAATGCAATTTTTAAGGAAAAAAAAAATACACAGTAGAAAGTTTTAGTATGTGTATATGTTGGAGAAGCATTCGTAATGAGGCTTTATGCTTCACCTATTGTGTTAAGTTAGTAAGCACTTATTGACTTGTGTTTTCTAGTTACTGCATCTGACACATTTCATTCATGAGCACTTACTATGCCTCTTCTACAAGATGGGATTCATCTCACCCTTCAAAATTAGGCCTTTAATTTAAGATAGTCATGTAGGCTTACTTCATAACTTATAGAGGACGAGAAATATCTCCATTTGAAAGTGCCTTTAAAATTGGTGGAGTGAACTGTCTGGGGTGTCCGCCAACCCCCAGTGATTGTAGGGGGAGCTTGAACATTTCCTTCTCCTTCAGAAGTCTAACTTAAAACAGCTATAACAGTATGAGATGCCACCCACCAAACTGAGTGTTTGCTCTTGTTCTTAAGCAAAACATTTTTTATTTTCACCGCACTCTTCTTCCCTTGATGCTGTTTTGRTATGCCTCTAATAGCTAACAACCACTGGTGTTCAGATCCTGGAGTCCCATGACTAGTGAGAAAACAACTTCCTTGCTCCCATGAAGTTCATTTCAGACGCTGTGTAATGAAATGATGTAAGAAATCATCTTCATGATGGGTGAAACTCATTACAAGAGGACTAATGCAAGGATCTCTGTGCCTTCAAGTCTCACACAGGCCAACATGGCAGGACTTCACCCGGGGTGAAGAGATGTCTGAATACTTGTGTCAAAACAAGGCAGTATCTGTGTACGAAGCAGTGAAACTGCAGCAGCCCCAAGCCCTGGGTATTTGGGGTCTTAGAAGTAGCCCTTTGCTTGTGCTTTCACTGAAAGGAAAATTTGTACACTTAGGTATCAAGTCCCATATTAAAAAAAAAGTCATCAGTGGCAAAAGTAGTATTTTAGAGGACAGCAACACGGTACAGAGGACAACCATTTGCAGCTCTCTGATCCAGCATTTCATACCATTCTCTTATTTCCTACTCCTGATGTCTTGGCAACTCTTTCTACTCCARGATGTATGTTTTCTTCCCTCCTACGCTGCTTCTGAAGTCTCACAAAACGTGCTAGGAAATGAGCAGCAACCACGTCCCGTCAGCTGCTGCAGGGCAGCTCTCCGAGTCCTGCCCGGGAGAGCCAGCACACCCCCGGGSGCCGGGCGATGAGGAATGCATCTGAAGAGATTTCCTGCTGATTACAAGAAAGGTGAGTGATGGAGATGAGGGAACATAYAGAAATGATTGCAGGAAACAGATACCATTATCTTTCCCAGTTTCTCACAACAACAACAGTTACCTGGGGCACACCAGACATTTTACTTCATGTAGCAGCTAATTAGCAGAGACCACTGGTACAAATTTCAGTGTTCCTGATACTGACAGCAGCTGCAGTTTATGCAGAGATCAGCCCTGGCTTGTGTTCTTTCCACCCACTAGTTCTCTTCAAGACCTGGTTTGTAATTCAGGTTATATCACTTCAAAGAGTTTGACCTTCCCCTGTGTCATCCAGCTGCAAAACACTGAAGCAAAGGCAATGGGTTTCCATTGAGATGGAAGAGAAATCAGTTCAGAGATTTGAATGTTCAAAGGAAATAGTTTTTCCTTCTTAGAAAATCATTCCCTATCTATTTCTGAGGGGTGTTGCCTGGATGCACAGATGATTCATTTCTTCTACATACATAAAAACAGGGTTTAGAAGGTGCAYAAAGGATGCTTTTCACGCATTCAGCAGAATTATTATCAGGTGAAAGTATTAGGCATCTATTGCTACTGAAACCTAAAAATAGCAGTGTTAATGTTTCAGATTTTAACTGATTCAAACAGTGCACTAACAGAAACTGTGCTACAAATTCCCCATTTCTTCCCCGTGCCTGGGAGTCATACGGTGAACAACTTGCATGAAAGTTTGAAGAAGCAACACAATCTTCAGACAAAAGGACAATGGAGGCATCACAAAAACACCTTGTGGGAGAGCAGTGAGGGTGACTGCTGCATTATCACTATCTATGTCATCCTTAATAATGAATTTTATTTAAACAAATTTTATTTAATTTTACCATTACTTTTCTCATTATATAACCCAGCACATAAATGACACACTACTACATGTAGTAGGCTTCCCAGTATCTCCTGCTAAGCTGCCAAAATCTGCCGGTACCCTCCCAAATGCTGTGACAAAGAGTGGAATTTTCTTTAGTGTGCGATTCCTGCATGCAGAAATAGGAGCATTGATGTGCATCTAATGCAGAGACTCTCGAACTGCTGCCTGTGAGCCGGTGGTGATCCACAACATCACCGCTGATCTGAAGATCCACATCACATACACGRTGTTTCAGCTGAATGCTAAAGGTGCACAATGATTTGTGCTGATGACTGACATTGGTTCAGAGTCCTAACAATTTGGGAATAACTGTTTGAGATTTGCCACTGATCAGCTGTGAGCAAGATGCTTCACCTCTGTGTGCCTTTGTTTCCCTTCCAGCACCATCTGTTTTGCCTAATTAAAGCAAAAGCTCTTCACTGTAAAGACCTTCCCTTCACAGGCATTTGTGAAATGCTTTTCACAGTGCACCTCTGAATTCATTCAGGACACAGAGCTGCCAAGCCAACATTGATTACTAGTATTAACAATATCTGTTTTAACTTGTCGGCTATGATAGCACTATTACTACATAGGAAACCAGAATCCTAAGAAGCAAAAAACCAAGCAAAATTTAATATGAAAACCCAAAGGACTCTGTGTGCTGTTTGGGGTGTTGCTCTTTCAATTAAATGTGAAAAGAATCCTTGCATCCAAAAATGTATGCTAAACTATCATGATCTTCTCCAGATTGCTATGGAGTACAGCAACCTCTGGGTGTGTAGGATACTTCAAAGCACTTTGCTTCTCAAAGCGTCATTTTTCATACAGGCATTTGCATGCAGTTTTGCAGCCTTGTTTTTCATGGATTTTTCAAAATGCTAATTTTTGCCTACTCTGCTATAATCTACTTAGAGTTTGGGTGGGATCTTACACGAGGGATGCAAGGGATGTACAAGGGATAATATCAGGAAGAAATCAAGGCAAAGGCTGTTGCCTAGTTTTAGCTGCAGAAATAAAGCTGTGTTTCAACGCAACCCTAATTAYAGTTTTGTGGTGCTTTGTCGAGCCCTGCTGATAAGTTTCCCTGGTAAACAGCTCTTTATTGTTCTTTCACATTCAGTCACCATGGCAACTAGCATTTTAGGGTTTGATCCTGAGAGATGCCAAGCACCTGCTTCTGTGGCAGTATCTATAGGAGAGGAGGATTCGAGACATCTTATAAGATCAGTCCTTTCAATGACAACAAATTTACTAAAGAAGAAAAGGCTTTTGATGTGTTTATTTGGAAGGAATTGTAAAAAAAATCACAGGTAAAACCTGGCCCCAGTTATACCTTACAAACACACACAGTATCTGACACTGCCTGCTCATGGGTGTAGTGCAATACAGAAAAAGCCCAAAAAGCCTAAGGATCTAACTCCAAAGGAAATGCAAAAAACAGAAGCAGAGCCCCAGAGTGTCACTAACAAAATGTGGGGAAGATGAATTCCCTTTCATTCACTGCCAAATCCTTCATTGCCTTCTTATTGTAAAAAAAATATTGCTTGGGAGGTCAAACTCAGGTGATAAACAGCTGAGGAAATTTTTTATTTTAGCTTCTGAATAATCCCTGAGGGACTCTCTTTTGTCTTTCCTGCTTACGTTGACCTCAAACTGTTGGTCAGAGCCTAGAGGAATCACTCAATTTAGCAAAGAGTAGGGTTTTTTTTCTGTACAGCTCCATTTCCTCTGAATTTATCTTGGTGTCTCAGTAGGAAGATAGGAGGTTTGTGTCAGCAGTTAGCAGATAGTTTGAATGTAAGCAGGTGTGAACATACCGATTGCTTCCTTATCTGATGCTGTCTGAACATGTTGGACCTGAGCAGAGAATTGCTTTCGTACCCTCTAGTAAATCGCCAGCTGTGTACTCAGGCTGCCTCCTCTGACAAACCCCTTTACCTGCCACGTCTGCAGAAGTCAGCTATTGTACGATCCACCTAGCCCCATTCTGCTATCATATGCAGCATTATTAACCAGGGTAATGTCATCGGCTTGAGGGGGTTGATTTTATTTTCTCTGCTTCAAAACACTGGCCCAGGATTATTCTRTGTAAACGCAGAGACACATCTGAGGGGCACAGACACCTTCATCTGCCTTAGTATGGTAGGAGCAAGCCAGCATTTCTAAAGGGCAATTGACATCTTAAGTGGGGTGAATCACTTTCTACGGGTTTTCATTTCTTGTTGTTAAATGCAGAGGAAGCATGCTATGTCTATATTTGCAAGTTAGGCATCTCAGCAATGCCCAGCTAATTAGAACGAATCCAGCTCCTGATGGCTGAAGTCGTCTGTATTCATGCCTGCACAACATTGCAAATTTAGGCATTTTGTCTTCTATTAGCCCTCAGACCAGATCATGCTCCATAGAAAGAAGTAGCTGATTACAAGCATACTTCTTGTTCATCTCTGCAAATACGCATGAGAGAAGAAATCAGGTCTTCAAATGACAGTTTGGGGACAGCTTATCTTTACTCTTGGTATTGCTATTAGTCGTTAGGTTATGGTCAGGCTCAAGCTTTTTATTACTTGGACTTTAATAGATCTATCTCAGGACAGTAGAAGGATGGGGTTTTTTTATTTCTTCTTGCTTCCACAGCCCAGGCGTAACAGCAATTGAAAAGAAAATAAAGATGAGGCAATAACAAAACTGAAATGAAGCAGTATGGGTCACATTCCTTCTGATCTGTGCCCACCAGCAATGAACATTAGAAAGTGTATCACCCCTAAAAGTGAGTACTTTCAGATAAAGGAGTCACGCAGCTACCTACTAGTCTACAGGGCTGTAGAAGTTTATGAAGAAACAGTATCTCCACATTTACAGTTCAGGCACAGATAGCTCTTAGTCCTATAAAATGAACCATGTACAAAAGACTAGCAAAGAATACATGATAGAATATCTATAATCATCAGGGTTACCATTAGGGGACTCAGTTAAGGTTGTTTGAAATATATGGAAGGAATGGTTTCATGCCCTTTGGATCAGGGAACTTTCATAGGAAATTAGCTGGCAGAAGAGTCAAACGATCTGGAGTGGATTCCCATTTTTGTCACCTGCCTGACAGTAAAGTAGTATGTAGCACTGTTCAAACTGTTTGCAAAGTGCAACCCTGAAAGAGACAAAATCCAATGTTAAAGATGATGATGGAATTAGATGCAGTTTAGGGCAGGAAGGGCAGAGTGGCAATAAAAAGCCTGTGCTATTTTACATATCACTAGCTCGCAGGAGAGCTGCTGATGGTCGAKTTCTTCCCTCTGTGCTAAGCCCACTATAGACTGAAGTATTCGCGTGTTGTGATGTGTCAATTCGAAGACTGGAAAAGCTAGCTACACAATGCATGCAGAGCAAAATTACACATTAGACTGTTACTATTTGTCCTGGTTTATATAATTGTCCTGGTTTTGGCCGTGATAGAATTAGTTTTCTTTCTAGTAGTTGGTATAGTGCTATGTGGATTTAGTGTAAGAAGAATGTTGATAACACACTAATGTTTTTAGTTGTTGCTAGGTAGTCTACGTCCCAAGGACTTTTCAGCTCACATGCTCTGTGAGGTGCACAAGAAGYTGGGAGGGAGCGTAGCCGGGACAGCTAGACCAGCTGGCCAATGGGGTATTCCATACCATATGATGTCATGCTCAGCATATAAGGCTGGGGGAAGAAGAAGGAAGTGGGGGACGTTCGGGGTGATGGCGTTTGTCTTCCCAAGTAACCGTTACGCGTGATGGAGCCCTGCTTTCCTGGGGATGGCTGTACACCTGCCTGCCCATGGGAAGCAGTGAAGGAATTCCTTGTTTTGCTTTGCTTGTGTGCACGGCTTTTGCTTTCCCTATTGAACTGTCTTTATCTCAACCCACGAGTTTTCTCACTTTTACCCTTCCGATTCTCTCCCCCCTCCCAATCGAGGGAGAGTGAGCGAGCGGCTGTGTGGGGCTTAATTGCYGGCTGGGCTTAAACCACGACAATAATAAATACAAAATAAGATGTGACTTAAAATAGCTTTTATCTCATTATCAGGTAAAGAAATCCGTCTCGTTGCAAAGCATGTATTCATCCTCCACAGAGTAGTATCACCTACATTACTAATACTCATACAGTAATGCAACTCTGTTAGAGAGTGTGCCACCAGAGACATTAATTCAGCTGCAGCACTGTTCTAGGAACAGAGGGGTAGGGATTCATCCATCTACACACAAAGCAGTCACCCCAGGCTCCCTCTCTATCAGTGAAGAGAAATTGGCACTTCTAGGGTGCAATCCATCTTATCCTTAAGTAGACATCTAAAACAGGTCTGAGAAATGCCAGAAGTGCCCATTTGATTCAAACAGGAGCCTAGGAGATGCAGAAATTTATGCTGTAATGTTAGGTGAAATGATTTTTACCCTGAATGTCTAGTCAAGACTACCTACAGTTTGGAAGTAAAACTTTCCATCTATTTTGAGTTTGAGCAGTATCTAGTAGATCTTAGCTCAAGACTTAAACCCAGGACTGGTGCTTCAGCTCACTTCAGCAAAACAATACCTYGAATTCAATGCTGCTACTTTTCCAGTAGATTCAGATGGACTTTTGCCTCAGGGCAAAGTTACAATGAGACAATTTGGTAAACGGGCATAGTCAGCCAGTATTACCCCTTCACCCTCCCTGCTAAACTCCTTTCCAGACACAACTGGTCTTGCTTTCTCCCTTCGTGATTGTTATTGATCTGCAAACATTCCCTTTAGGAAGCTGCAGCAGCAATCAGTATATTTACTTCTATTTAGGATATTACTTTTGCTCTGTCCAGGCCACAGCCACAGCAAGAAGCCTCCAGGATTATACCCAAAGGACATAAAGAAAAATGGTTGTAATACAGTGAGTATCAGATCATTTAAATGTACAAAGATCAGCCTGAAGGTTCATAGTTGTAAGAGTTTCTCAAATTCTTGTGAAGTTATTTCATGCTGCTTACACCTTTTTTTTCCCATACATTTTTCCCTTGCAGYTGCCTGTAGTCTTAGACAATGTAAAATCCTCATGTCAGCAGTGTATAGGTAAGCATGTGTGTGCATGTCTCTTTTTCGCCCACTTTCTCTCTAAATAGATGTTTATCTATATGCCTAGCTATATGTTTATATCTATATGTCCAGGGTGTGTGTAGAGGCCAATTTCCTGGTTATAAAAAGTAAATGGCTAACATTTCCACTAACATCCAATAATTAGCAGAGCTATATATTGAATCTTTTGACAACTTTCAGGATCAAACTGTAGCAGTAGATTTAGTTCTAAGAAGTACCTCATCTTTACTCTGTGTAAATTAATCACCAGCTGGATGTGTGAGATACTGAGTGACATCTCCCTCTTCAAGAATATTACCCAGCACTTGGAGAGGAAAAGAAAGATAAAAAGGAAAGGAGACAGAGCTGTCATGCTGCTCTGTACACGGGGGGAACCTCACACAGCAGGTTGCAATCTGAACTGTCCCATTTGATTATGCCACTGAGGCAGACCCCTGCAGTGCATTAAGGTTTTAAAATCATTTAGGAAATATGAAGATACATTGTTATTAAATCATTTCATTACACTTCAAAAACAATATTCCGATGTCCATTTTTTTACATAATAAAGATTGTCTTTCACCAGTGGGGACTGGCAAGTGAATATAGACTGWGTTTCTGGAATAATATGATTAGTATGGAAATGGAAACGACTGTAAATGATACTCAGGATGATCTTCTTTTCAGCCGCATCAAGGAATCAAACAAAAGCTTGCTGAGACTGACTTCCATGGGGTACTGAAAACAGACAAAAGTATTTCCATAGAGGATTTTTCCATATGCATGATCAGGTTAAAGTTCTTCCTATAGAAGATTTATTGATAGTATACTTTCAATTTATCTGGTTAATTTTTGTTGAAATAAAGTGAAAACCTTGTAGACACACCTACACATGGAAATTAATAGTTATCAGATAAACATTATCTGATTAGTGTAGTGTCACCCAAGCTCTATTTTGCAGATAAAGTATATACATGGCAAAAATCAGTGTGAGTCATATCTATGTTCATACAACACTGCAAAAGCACATTAAAATCTTAATTCAGAATTTTAAATTCAAAAATCTACCTATGGAAATTTCTTTTTGATTTCAAAAAGCAAAAACTGAAAAAGAAAATGAAAGCTTTTCTTATTTTGCCTTGAAATTATGATTTATTACTTTATAATTATTAAAAAAAAAATTAGTCCAGTAATGGATGACAAATAAGAAATTTTTTTGTAAGATTTATTTACTTCTATGGCAAAAAATATATGATGCTGATGTTAATTAGTTTTAATTCTCTGCAGTGCATACATTTTTCTTAAACTACATATGGGAGCCTTCTTTAATTCCTTACCATTAAGCACACTTCATTTCTCTACATTTCTTTTTTATGAGTTAGATATAAACTGAAAATATCTCTAGGTGTGAGGAATAAGTTGGGAGACTAAAAATGTACTATTTAAAGATTAATAAAAAATATAGAAGTGTCATTGGAACTTCATTCATGTTTGCACCAAGAAACTTTAAAGAAATGTTAGTTGGAAAATGAAAGTCTTTAAGGACTTATGTACTTCCATCACCTCCTGTTTTCAAGATATTGTACAACATAAAAGATCTGTATTTAGACCACTTCATGACTAGATGTATTTTGAATTTCAAACAGCTGGAACTTTGTCAATGTTTTCCTCCATCAAAAGTGGTTTAGAAGAATTGGAAGCTGGGCCCCTGTGGGGGAGCCACACATGTGATGAATACCTAGGAATTATGCACAGTCATTTTTATTTAGTAACAAAGAAACAGACTTTCAAGAATTTAAATTTCAATAAGAATACAGAAGCTAGGTTTTTCCTAAAAAAAAAAGAAAAAAAAGAAGCTGAGTTCATCTTCCTATTCTCTTCTGTGTACACCAGATATTATTTCCAACATTCAGCCATAGTCATTCAGGTTTTACTTGGACTTGGCCTAACATAACCCTGAGACAATCTGTGATGCAACTTTCTGGAAGCTAAATTTCGTGGCTGTTATGGATGTGTCAACACTGAATGAATCATGCACTGCCAGAGTCTTTTCAAGGCTAAAGTCTTCACGTTGAAGAAGGTCTATCCTTCAGGGATGGCTTACTCTTTTAACTGGCTTCAATCACTATTCTAAACTGTAAATTTTAAAAAAATAATAATTTGGTTTCATTTCTCTTCTTCACATAAAAATTTAAGGAGGAAAGAAAGAAAAACCAAGTATGTTGGGAAAGAGAAAGGAGATTGAAAAAAAAAAGGAAAAATCTGAAAGAAACAAAATCAACAGAAGCATAAAGAAACTGTGAGAAAACAGAATTTTTAAAGGATTTGGGTTTATTTTTTTTCGTTTTGCAGGGGTGAGAAAGTCTAGAAGCATTTCATTAATTCTACTGAGCAAAAGGTTTTGTAAAAGTATTTTTCAGTTGGCTGTAGTAATTAGGGGATGCTATTACTGGAGGAAAAACACAAGACAGACTATACATAGATGTCATTTCATCAGTAATGGCATTTCAGTTCGGACCTGTGATTTCCAAACAAAACCAAAATGAATGAAAATAGTAATACTTTTCCAAAACTTGCATGGCTACAGATATATTACTATGGAAGTGCCTCACATTGAAGCTGATTTTTGCTCCTCCCACATGCAATATGCATGGTTTAAATAAACTAATATCATTGCAGTTGGATTTGCTTTTGGTGATACAGGGTTATATTCTGTATCAATTTACCTAGCTCAGTTCATTTTTTTTGTGCACACAAAGGTTAGGAGTACATGGAGAAAAAAAAACACAGAAAAGTAACTAAAATCCCAACAGCAACTAAAAAAAAAAATATTTACCTAGGAGTTTGGGGGTGGGAGTGGGGGAATTAAAAGCACTTCCATTTGATGTGATTGTTTTTGCAGTCTGTAAGGGTGCATGAATTTAGATACTGTGGTTTGGAAACTAATACCTGGATACAACAAAGAATTTCTCTTGGAGACTAGTGAACTGCTATATAAATCATTTTTATGTAAACATTTGTTAATTATTGAGATAGGGACATTATATTGTAGAAACTCTTCTCAAGATGTTAATTATGAGATCTTCAAGTCTGATAAAGGTCTTGTGTCTCCCAGTTCTTTGACTTTACTTCTACAGTGGTCTTTGGTCTTTATTATACCTTAGCTGTTTTGCATGGAAGGAAACTTTGATGTTAACTACTCTTCAGTGGATGTTGATCTCTCTCCTTTGACCACAGAGGACTTAAAGAAAGGTTAGGTGAATTCAGTCCCTTGTGTGATTAAACAGAAGACATCTCCTTCATCTGTTTTTCCTTTTTCCTCATTCCATTGTAATACTGCAGCAAACAATTGCTATATTACAATCAGTTGTGTGGCTGTTCTGTGTGAAATAGGTATTAAAATAAATGATACATGTACTTTCTAAACTCCGTCAGAACAAAAGGTGTTGCTGAAAGGTGGAAAGATCCAGTCCTGGCAGTAGGAACCATTAAAAAATAAGAAGTAAAGCTAGATATTATGGACAGGAAAAAATATCCTGCGTCTAAAAAGCTTTTTGACCAAAAGAATGAACAAAGCATCTTCTATGCTTATCTCAAAGGGACTTTAATATTTTTTGCTTTGCTGATGAGGAAAATAGGGACAGAACAGTTTCTGGTAGTGTTTTTAGAGATTTGAGCTTAGCAAGTCAAATAACATCATACATCAAACATAGCCACCATTTCTCACTGAAAACCTCTGAGTCCTGGAGATCTCTTACCAATCAATACCTAAACAACTGACACAATACTCTGGAGGAAGCCACTGTCACACCCCTCCTGCCAGCCACAAACTAATGGTGGCGAAGGCATTATTTGTTTCAGCAGGCTGAAATGGCAACATGGAAGATTCATAGCATACTGAAAGTCCCATACTCTCTGCCGTTAACTATACACGAGAGCACTCCAAAAGGAAGTCAGCCACATGACACTGTGTAATAGAGTTTTCAGCTTTGTCTGATTGCATTACAAACACCACACATATTGAAACACTCTGGCAGCTTCCTAGCGCTCACAGTGAGGAACCTGAACCTTTTGACCTCAAACATCTTATTAAAGCCTATGCCGGACTGTGTCTCCATGAGGGAAAAAACAAGAAACTACTGGACTTATTCTCCTCTATAATTCATTCAAGTAAGCCCTTGCTGAGTGGAGGACCTTGGCTTTGATGTTAAAGTCTCCTAATTGGAAGGAAGTGAAGTGTTAGCCTGTCAGGCTATTAGTCTCTCATCAAATACTTTAAGAGGTATCAGAACACTGAAGTTCTCACACTAGTGCAAAGAGAGCACGGAGTGGCCTGGTTTTTGTTAAAATGTTTAAACTTTGCATCTGTCTAACAACCTCCCCCAAAATTTAATATAGATGGAGTTGTTTCTTGATATTTCTTTCCTTTTATCTCCACCTTTTCCCTCTCAGAGCCTCCATCTTTCTATTGCCTACAGCACATCAACTCCTATTAGTAGGAATGTGGGGGATAACTGGTGTAAGCTATAAAGTCTCAGGCTTCATATTACAGCCCTGATTCAAACCCAGCTATTGCATGCCTAGTGTGACCTATCTCTCTGCTGTTTGATTGTGGAACACCTACTTCTATGGTGGTTTTCCTCCCAGGAAAGTGGCCTCTCAGAAGGGTGTCCTTATAATAAGTAACATTAAAACCCAACCATTTCTGGAGGACAGCTTAGTTCTAAAGCCTCAGCCCAGGTCCAGGCTTTGTTATGTGCTTAATTTATAGTATTTACTTACATTAAATTAACTTAAATCTAAAAATGTGTTGCTGCTCCCTTAATTACTGGTGCTTTCCTGCATTACAGATTGGGTACCCAAACAGAAGGGTGGTGTGTTTCTTTCTTGGGCACATCCAACTAGTCCAAGATGAGAGTTGAATGGAGTCAAAGTCTCACAGGTATGTGACTCAACTCCTTCCAGCATCATGCAAAGTTGAATTCTGTGTAATTACCTGAAAGGAAACTTCTGAATTGCTAATGCATGTTCTTTGGAATTATGAAGGTAGTTGTATAGTCACATCTGCTCTGTTTCTTAGTTTATAATATGAGCCTAAAGAAATGCTGTACTACCAGTGTAAATGTTTCTGTTCTACAAAGTTTTCTCCATTTCAATTTGCCTAGTGGCAAGCTTATGCAAACAAATTACCTGTGGCATTTCATGCATATCTTCCATAATGCTAAGCATTCCTTTTGTTTTGCAAGATGGTGTCCATATGAAAGCAAATCTAATGCATCTGTGCCCTTACTATGCATGTCTCTTTCCTGGCTGAATATGACCCTGTTCATGCACAATTGTCTCTTTTTCATGCAGTGTTTGATTGCTAGTCAGATCTCTCACTTTACCTCATGCTTGGTTCTGGCAGCACTTTCATCTCCTTTTGGATGGGTCATGAGTTTTGTTTATTGCAACAACTTCTTTAAATTTCCCTCCATTGTTTCTTTTTAGTGATCTCATAAACATAATGCCTTTTTGTAAGTCATTCCCATCTCTGAATGTCCAGTCTTTTATCATTAAGTATTGTAGGGTTTCACACTTCATAATTATTTGGATGACCCTGCTTTTTTTTATTGGAAAAATTCTTTTTTCTTTGATAGTTTAAGCAATCAGGCCCAAGCAATTTTTTCTTTCAGTTTAGTAAGTTTACTCACTATTTATATATCCAGGCTCCAGAGATATCCATGGCACTTTATCAAATATGTGTGCCTCTGGGATGAAGGTCAGTTACCTGTCTGAGGTTATTAAAAAAATCCTTTCAACAATGTTATTCCACCCAGTCCAGCTGTCCACAAGTCTGGGTGCAAGAGCTAATAAATGCACAATTTTTGCATTATTCTGAATGAGAATCATGGTTTAGTTTGGTTTACTTTCATTAGTTTTGTTCTCTCTTGATATCAGATATTGATATGGTTTGGACTTTTCACAGAATAGGAGCATGGAAACAAAAACGTTGTTTTATTCCTACAGCTACTTTTTCAAACACATTCCGTTTGTGTTTGGGTAAGCAACAAGAAGCATTTACAAGTCACTGCCTGTGGTATTTCAAAAGTGGAGAGCATATACCAGGTTCCCAGCTGTGCTCAAATACCACTCATATCCCTATATAGGCATTATACTTCCCATGTTTGTGTCATTAGCAAATGTCGCTAGAGTAGCATAGGTCACTGTGGAAAATATTAAATTAAATAAGATTTCAGAGAGGACCACAGAGAACTTCACAAATAATCTTTCTCTGATAATCATTCYTCTTTCAGGACAGCTCTGTCATGAGCTATCTCTTTGGTTAATTCCTTCTGCACTTTGTGYGTACCTTATGTACTATCTTCTCCAGTCCAGCTCATAATTATCACATTTTTCAATACTTAATGCTTTAGTGAAGTCCAGGCATCTTAAACCGACACATTTCTTTCGTGTCAAAAAAATACTCTCTTATCAGAAAAACAAAATAGATTAGTGATGTGGCTATGGAAAACTGAGGTGAAATTTTATTCCATTTTACATTTATACCCACTTATTTTTTGGTCTTTCAAAATTTACTCTTGGGCCAAAATCTTAGCTGGTACTCACCAGTATAAGTCTGTAACACATCTTCTTAGGAGTGACTATTAATGACTAAATTCTAGGTAAAGAAATAGATTATAATTTCCCTGCACTGTCCTGAATTGACCATTTACTGCATTCTAGCTTGGGCTTCCTTGCCTTTGATTTTCCCCAGCCTGCCACATTGCCAGATAACCACCATGACTGTGTATATCATTTACAGAAACTACGGCTTTATAATCCCTGGAGTACATAACCCTTAGCACAAGCTACTTCATCTGGATATGTGCTGACTTAGAGCAGCTGAGAACCTCTCCCTTATGTTCAGATTTACTGCCCATCTGGAAGACACTGAAGCTAGAGCGTATATAGGACTGGGTCGTAACTTAAGCCACATTAAAGAAGAGATCAGAACAGGCATATATATTTAATTCTTTTCAAGCTATCATCTTTGCTATTAAACTGCAAGCAGCTCTAATTTTCAAAATGAAGATAAATCTCAAATATACCTATGAAGCCAACTCTGAGAAGGCTGGTGAACAAGCTGATAGTTACATCAGTGGTTAGTCACTGGGAGCACGTCTTCCTCGCAACCGGAAGGTATGAGTGTAGTTATGCATGATTGGCATACCTATGCTGGCTTAATCTATCTCAGCTATCTGGATTAAAATCACATTATGAGAGCCTGAACTCGGCACTATTTCAGCATGAGCTTTGCAGTCTCCTGGAGCCCAGTGAGGCTGTACGCTGGAGGCAACGTGCTCCAGGTTGTACCTCTGCGGTCTGGCCTCTCCGTTACTGACACTGCGGATGAAAGCCCGCGGCAATCCCACCTCGCACTGCAGCGGGGATGCATCTGGCACACATACAGCCCGCTCAGCACTGCGCGTTGTGAGATGCACACAACGAGGACTGAGTCTTCTGAAAAGCTGCCTGTGACATTCAAGCATATCCTTCCTGAGAAGAAAGAGCTGCTACAAAGCCTTCTACCTTGGCTTCATTTGTGTTTATTTTTGTGGGATAGTGGTAAACACAGCTTGTCAAATTGCCAAACCTTCATCCAGAAAAAAGGGCCACACAGCTTTTGAAAGAAATCCTTACCAGAAAGTAGTAAGGAGAAAACAAATTTGTCTGAAATTTCCCAGAAATAGCCAGCCTGAGGAGGAAACCCAGCATGGAGCATTAAACAAAGGATTAGTTTGGAAAGTATGTGAGGTCTGATAATAGCTTCTTGTAGTGCAAAGAGTTTGACAACTGTAATAAAGTCAGTGCCATCAGTTCTGCCCATAATTTACTATTAATAAAAATAAAAAGCAAGACTTTCAATTGGATTAGCTGCATAGTGTATCAAAAAAATATATTTCATAATGATAACTTTTATGAGTCTTAAAAAAGGTTGTTAAAAATGTTAAAAAATGCTACTGCCAAAATCTGCCTTTCTTTCCTTCTGCTGCTGCCGTCATGCTAGTGATGTCTGAGTGCAGAATATGTCCAATATTTGCTTGAATCTTGAGATTTCAATAGTGCATGAAAAGCTGCTGATCTGCTAGTCTGGAAACCTTTGTCCTGAAGGTCACTGATCCTTGGCTGTATCATTCAGATACATTCCTAAAATCGTCTGATCAAGAAACTTCTATATTATTTCTACTTTCATCCCCTGCCCCTTCCATTTTCTTGCAAATTAAATATTCTAAAGGATGTTTGTGTATTGACTTGATATTTACTCCGTTAAATAGAATTCACCCCATTAAACAGAATCAATTTCTCTGGATCCAGAGTAAAGGATTCCTGTAATGCTTCCCATCACTCTAGTCATCTACTTGAAAGCAGAAAGTTGCTGCTGTGAGATGTCATTTCCTACATGCTTTCTTCAAGGAGAGCCATGACTGGCTTTCTAAGGAATAATGTTTTGTTTAGTTAATTAATAAAGCTTGCTGTAGATAGATTGCAATTGTACTATCAGCTTCTCTGTATTTTATACAACAGGATAATCAACAATTTATTCAATGGATCACCAGAAAATGCTTGACCATAATAATAATTAGAGTGAACACAAAAGAATTCTAAATGCTGCAGTCTAATAAATACATTACTTCACCAGGAGGGTAATTTTTGGTCTCAGTTTATACACGTCATGCCGATCCAAATGCTTTCTTAGCATTAAGTTGGCAGTACTTCATGTTTAAAAGTGCTGAGCAGACATTAACTAATCAATCGGTTTTCTTATTATAATATTTTATCCTGTTCGGTGGTGTCAGGTTTGCCATATTATAAACTATTATAAATGCCAGTCAGAAGATGTGGAGTGCCCTTTTTGATGCTTAATGCAGTTTGTTGTGCTTAAATTATGTCTGAATTGAATGCTCTTGTGGCCGTGGTTACATTCCTATCATCATGTTTTCAGAAACACTGTTTTTTATCTTGAACATGGTTTTGTAACAGCATTCTGTGGCACTGCAATGAATGAACAAAGTAAAATACATATGTACAGTAAGCCATAAGAAAATGATCATTTACAACACAGAGAGAATAGAATAGAATAGAACAGAATTAATAGAATAGAATAGAATAGAATAGAATAGAATAGAATAGAATAGAATAGAATAGAATAGAATAGAATATTTCAGTTGGAAGGGACCTACAAAAATCATCTAGTCCAACTGCCTGACCAATTCAGGGCTGACCAAAAGTTAAAGCATGTTATTAAGGGCACCTCTCTAGGAAGCCTGTTCCAATGTTTGACCACCCTCTCGGTAAAGAAATGCTTCCTAATGTTCAGTCTGAACCTCCCCTGGTGCAGCCTTGAACCATTCCCACTTGTTCTATCACTGGATCCCAGGGAGAAGAGACCAGCACCTCCCTCTCCACTTCCTCTCCTCAGGAAGCTGTAGAGAGCAATGAGGTTGCCCCCCAGCCCCCTTTTCTCCAGACTAGACAAGCCCAAAGTCCTTAGCTGCTCCTCATAGGACATTCCTTCCAGCCCTTTCACCAGCTTTGTTGCCCTCCTCTGGACGCATTCAAGGACCTTCACATCCTTCTTAAATTGTGGGGCCCAGAACCGCACACAGTACTCAGGGTGAGGCCGCACCAACGCTGAATACAGGGGGATGTGTGTGATGCACCCCAGGGTGYGGTTTGCCCTCTTGGCTGCCAGGGCACACTGCTGGCTCSTATGGAGCCTGCTGTCGACCAGCACCCCCAGACCCCTATCTACCTTGGCAGTATTTCGCATACATAGAATAGGAAATGATGCAAATGCCTCTGTCAATTTAACCCCTGTGGCAGTAAATACCTGCTGACACCTTTGCGTCCCACTCTGAGAGCTGGAAAATGATTTCCACAATTCTGCTCACATAGAAGTTGGTCAAAGGCACAAATATCCAACCAAACACAGAATTTGACCTCGTGTGATTCTTCTTAGTGCTTCAGAAACAAAATGCCACATTTTAACCTCAGATATATAGCTTCTCTCTTTAGATAGTATAAATGAGTGTAATTCTACCAGTTTCCATGAAATTATGATGTACCCTCACTGAGAATCTTGCCTTGGGATTCCAGTAAAATCAGTGGGAACGCCTGTGTTCAAGGACAGATTTTAATGACTGTCTCATAAGTGCTGACAGACAAATGGATATCTTTTGTTCAAGTCATCTGAGGGACGAGCAAGCCAAAATGCTTTCCTTCCAGCTCAGTTTAGGAAGTGAAACAAGAGCATTGCSCAGCTTGGTGGTTTAAAGGCAGTGAGAGTCATGGCCAGTGGCTTTGATTCCAGCCTCCCTTCTAAACCTGCCAGCCTCCACACGTGGGCTACGTGCCGGCGACAGCATGTCACAGTGGCCCGGACAGGCACATATCAGATCATGCAGGAGATGTAAAGTACTATGAGCATTCTCTCTCCATTACTATTAATATCTTTTACAATTTTTGCTGTCAGAACAGCTCAGATAAAAAGTGGAAGAAATCAGGCAGAACAATGAAAGCAAACAGAAAAAAGCAATACTTGACTTCCATTCAGTAGCCTTCCCCCACTGCCCTTTAAGGACATTACTTTAAACTACTTGAGCTTGTGAATAAATCAGCTTAGCTACACACCATGTCACATTCTTCAGATTATTTAATCTTGCTTTGGTAACACATTATAATTGTTATAATCCTCCTGTATTCTGTTACTCATTACTTGTTAATAATACATTATACTCCATGTTAGGAATGCGACTAACTTACAGAAGTTTCTAATAAGCATTGATTTCTGTGCTGCTCCTTTCAGTAACTATGAGCATGGTATAAAGGATTGTACGTAACTTCGTAGTTATGACAAACCTTAGGTAGCCAGCTAACTAGATAGGTAAATCTGAAGTTTAGCTGTGGTTCAGGCCCCTAGCTGGTTTAARTGCAGATAGCACTGGAAAAATTCCATCTCAAATCCATGGAAGAATCTGTCTTCAGGCATGTGGACTGCCACCAAAACACAATTTTTGTCAGCAAAGTCAACACTTATTGTCCAGTGATCTCAAAGAGAGTGGATTTTTAAAATATTTTTTCATAAATTTTCTCAAAATTGCCTCAGCAGAGGAATGCTTGGTGGCTACTCCAAGAGCTGTTATAAAAGTATGTTTCAAGAATAATGAAAATAATAAAGGGCACATGTTCAACATTTTTGAGGAAGTACATTTCTATATGTTTAAAACAATAACCTACAGAATAATGGCATGATGACGTAGCATACTGTTATGAAAGTATCTACAGTATTGTTATACAATCTTCTGAACATTTAAGGAAGTTCCAATATTGGGGATTTTTTTGTACGTTCGTTTGTTTGTTTCCCATGTACAGATACTGTAGAGAAAGTATGGTGTTAACACCAGAAGTGCTTGTGTTAGATTTGACTGGAGTTGTTCCCAGGCAGTGTTGCACTTTGCAAATCTGTCTGGATTTGGGCTGTAATAGTGGCTTAGTAATTCCCCACCTATTTGTTCCATGTGCACATGCAATTCAATGAAACTACCCAGACCATGACTGTCCTCTACTGAGGATTTTCTTCAAGAAGGAAATCTTAAAGGTGCAGGAACAGGCTGTCCCCATGTGCTGAAAGATGAGCCGGCGGGGAAGAAGCCCAGCATGGCTGAACAGAGAGTTTGGCTGGAACTCAGGAAAAAAAAGAGAGTTTATGACCTTTGGAAAAAGCAGCAGGCAACTCAGGAGGACTACAAGGATGTCATGAGGTTATGCAGGGAGAAAATTAGAAGGGCCAAACCCAGCTAGAACTTAATCTGGCTACTGCCGTAAAAGACAATAAAAAATGTTTCTATAAATACATTAACAACAAAAGGAGGGCTAAGGAGAATTTCCAYGCTTTATTGGATGCAGAGGGAAACACAGTGACAAAGGATGAGGAAAAGGCTGAGGTACTTAATGCCTTCTRTGCCTCAGTCTTTAATAGTAAGATCAATTGTTCTCTGGGTTCCCAGCCCCCTGAGCTGGAAGACAGGGATGGGGAGCAGAATGAAGCCCCCATAATCCAAGGGGAAATGATTAGAGACCTGCTACACCACTTAGACACACACAAGTCTATGGGGCCAGATGGGATCCACCGAAGGGTACAGAGGGAGCTGGCGCAAGTGCTCACCAAGTCACTTTCAATCATTTATCAGCAGTCCTGGMAAACCAGGAGGGTCCCAGTTGACTGGAAGTTAGCAAATGTGATGCCCATCTACAAGAAGGACCAGAAGGAGGATCCAGGGAACTACAGGCCTGTTGGTCTGACCTTGGTGCYGGGGAAGGTTATGGAGCAGATCATCTTGAGTGCCATCCCACAGCATGTACAGGACAACCAGGTGATCAGGCCCAGTCAGCATGGGTTTATGAAAGGCAGGTCCTGCTTGACTAACTTGATCTCCTTCTATCACAAGGCGACCCACTTAGTGGATGAGGAAAAGGCTGTGGATGTTGTGTACCCAGACTTTAGTAAAGCCTTTGACACCATTTCCCACAGCATTCTCCTGGAGAATCTGGYGGCTCATGGCTTGGACAAACATACTCTTCGCTGGGTAAAACACTGTCTGGATGGCCAGGCCCAAAGAGTTGTGGTGAATGGAGTTAAATCCAGTTGGCAGCTGGTCACAAGTGTTGTTCCCCAGGGCTCAGTATTGGGGCCAGTTCTGTTTAACATCTTTATCAATGATCTGGACGAGGGGATCGAGT